>CM062819.1:920943132-921280967 GCA_031772625.1 Pinus tabuliformis
ATTTTGATCTACATGAGGTGCAACTTTTACAAAAGGTATGTATTGCATCTTCATATTTAGAACCAGATCATTTTTATGGTATAAAGGGCTTTGTTCTCGTAAACCACTTGTTATGTGGTCAATTTTCATGGAGGAAATGATAGCACATTATGAGGATACAAAGAGAAACACCTTTTCTAGCCAATTGATAAATCTCAAATAAAAGTATTCAATGCAAGAGCACATTGAGGACTTTCAAAAATTGAACATAAGGGAAAATGATATTCCAGAGAAGCAGAGAATTGATGTCTCCATACGGAATTTAAAGAATAGCATTCAACATGAGGTTCATCTTTGGGAACCTGATTCATTGGAGAAGGCATTCAGGTTGGCAAGAAAAGTGGAAAGCGAAATTATGGAAACAAGGAATTCTACCCCTCACAACTATAAATATGGAAGTGTTGTTTCTCCTAGCCTTCCACAACCGACAATGTTAACACCACAACAATTGGAAGAAAAAAGAGAAAAAGGGCTTTGTTACAATTGTGATAACAAATACATTAAAGGTCATAAGTGTGCTGAGAAGAAATTATTTTACATTGATTGTGAAGAGGAGGAAGAAAAGGATCAAGAAACATCAAAAGAATAGGATATACACCAGGAACCAACCCCAAAGAAAGAAGAAATGAATCCGACCATATTTGCAAGAATTACCACTCCTGAAACTCTCAAGATAGAAGGACATATCAAGAAGAAAAATGTTCAAGAAGTGAAATATCACATCGAGAAAGAAGAAATGAATCCGACCATAACTTGTAATGCATTGGCCAGAATTACCACTCCTCAAACTATCAAGATAGAAGGACATATCAAGAAGAAAAATGTTCAAGAAGTGAAAGATCACATCAAGCATCAAGGGATGAATCCAACCATATCTTGTAATGCATTGGAAGAAATTACCACTCCTCAAACTCTCAAGATAGAAGGACATATCAAGAAGAAAAACATTCAAGCAGTGAAATACCACATCGAGCATCAACAACAAGTTCTTCAACTTTTAAAGAATAATGCCACTTTGGTGCAGAATCAAATGAAACAACAGGCAGATAAACATCTCAGTGAAAGAAGTTTTGATGTAGGTGATTGGGTATTTTTATGGCTGCATCTCAAGCAACCTATTTATGAGAAGGAAATGTTGGCAATACTACATGCACTTAAGAAACGGCGACCTTACCTAATGGGAAGACACTTCAAGGTAAAAATGGATCATGATAGTCTTAAATACTTTTTAGAACAAAGATTATCTTTAGAAGAACAGAAAAAATGGATCACAAATATGTTGGGTTATGACTTTGAAATCATCTACGAAAAAGGGAAGCAAAATGTTGTTACGGATGCACTCTCAAGAAAGGATGAGGATGTGGAAGAATTGTTTTGTACTATTTATATTATCCAACCAGATTGGATAAATGAAGCAAGGGATTAATGGAAGAAGGATGAAGAAGTGTGGCCACTCATTCAAAAGTTGTAGAAGATCCCAGTTCAAACAATATTGCCAAAACTTGATGAGGAAGGAAAAATCATATTGGAACCTGGAGCAGTCACAGAAACAAGATCCCAACAGCTACGAAATCGATCAATCTTAGAGTATCTCATCAAGTGGAAGAACTTACCGTTGAAGATTCCACATGGGAGGAAAATAATTTTATACAGAAGCATCGAGAACTACTCAAGCGTTGAGGACAACACTTTTTGAAGCATAGGGGCATGTTAGTTCCCTATACTACTAGTGTAACCCCTTATTGTTATTAGTACAACCCCCTTATTATATTGTTGTGCCCATGTAGTCCCCATATTGTTATTATTGTGCCCCATAGAAGCCCACTATTGTTATTATTGTGCCCTTACATTATTATTGTTATGTCAGCTTTGATTATATTATGACCCCTTATACTCCTATATATAGAAAGGAGGTTTTGTCATTTGTATCAGCCAAGAATTGTTCATTTGTGTAATGTAAAAGAGGTTTCCCCCTCAAAGAGGATGAATTCTAAGGCGTTGATCTTTCTTTTCTATCTTTTTGTGAGCTAGTTTCATAACAAACAGACTACAAGAATTAGCAACGTCAGTGAAAAGAATTGAAACAGACAGCAGTATGCTAGTAAAGTATTTAGGAGTAGGGCCATTGTGGGACACTCGTACCCAATAGTGTCGATCGATTTCCATGAGCATGTTATGACCGGTATGATGGTTTTAAGGCTGGGATATGCCTTGGTTTTTGTATCTTCTGATGCGAGAAAGCCTTTCCAAGAGATGGATTTCTTGGGATGGGGGTGCCAAAATAACTTGGAAGGTGAGTGACTGCATGGAAGGGGGTGACTAGATTTCCCGAGGGACTGTGTAGCAGAGAAGGGAAGGTCAGGGATATATTTGTTATGGTCATTAGCATTTCCAGATGGAATCAGATGCACATTGGGAGTGTTCCTTGGAACAATGAGTGGGTAGCTATTCATTGAGAGGACAAGTGGCACTAGATTGTAGCGCTGGACATTGGCTGCAGATTTGACTTTGACAATGGATTTTGGACTTCTTGGGAAGGAGGTGAATCCTGGTATTACTTTGAGGGTGGAGGTGTGAGCCTTTGGATTCCCTTGTTGTGGATGCAGGCATCATATCCTTTTATTTGTTGGTTGAGAAAATGTGCATATGTGTATATGTGTGTATTGTTGTAAATATTGTATCGAGCTAGATTTATAAAGATCCATAGACAATATGATTAGTTTTTTGGTGAAGAAAATGTGTATGTGTATATATGTGGTTATTATTGTAAATACCGTAATGAGATGTGTTATAAAGCTCCAGTAAATGGTATGTTTTTCATGTTTTAGCAGATGGTCATTGTAAATACTACAACGAGCTATGTTATAAAGCTCCATGGGCAAGTATGTTTTGTTTTCATTAGTCTTGTTGGTTATAGGTGTCATTGAACACCAAAGACGGTGTTCCCCCAAGGGGGAGGATTATGTAACAACCCTGGTTAAAAGTCCATGTAAAAATATATAAGGCCACGGTGATGGGACACGTATTCGAAGTTGAATCGTGGGAAAAACATCCTACTGGGTGTTCATTTCAGTTTATTATGGCTAAGGAAATTGACAAAGGCAATGGCAAAGGATTTGGAAAGGCATGAGGCATTAATTGGCATTTTATTTATGAAAATAATGGAAATTAGAAAAAAAGGAAGGTGAAAGGTCACATGTTGCATGTGAGGAGGAAAATGAAGAAAAATAATGGAAATTGAAGAAAATATAGGTCTCATTAATAAAATTCTTCTAAGGATCAGTCGGTAAGCTTGGTCAATTCAGTTTTGGTGGAGCTCTCTTCTATTCTCTCTCTCTCTCATACTCTTGGATACTTATAGGTTTCTTGTAGAACTCTTGGAGAGTGTGGTGTACTTGGAGTTTTGGAGCAAGAAGGCAAAGGAAGTGAAGAAAAGCGCAAGAGGACATTTGGATCAACAACTACAATGGGTTTTGCTTGCAGGTACCAAGTTGCATGTATGTTTTCCTCACTAGTTTTGGCATGCATGGCACATGCATGTAGTTTCTTGGTTATGAGATGCCATTAGCAAGGAGGATTTCCTGGATTAACAATGGTTTTGCCTATTCTTGCCATTTCCTGGATAGCCATGGTGTTGTGGGTTTATTTCTTTGTTTTTCTAGTTGGTTCTCATGTTTCCTTAGCTTGGGTTGAGTTATTAGTTTCTGGAGCCTTGGTTGGAAAAACACTCTGGGAGCTCTGTAACAACTTCAGTTGTGTTATTAATCCTAGAGCCTTGGTTGGAAAAATGCTCTAGAAGCCCTATAACAGCTTCGGTTGAGTTACTAATCCTGGAGCCTTGGTTGGACAAACACTATGAAGCCCTTTACGGGTTGAGTTAGTAGTCCTGGAGCCTTGGTTGGACAAATTCTCTAGAGCCTAGTAATAGTTGTGGGTTGAGTTACTAGTCCTGGAGCCTTGGTTGGAAAAACACTCTAGAGCCCGACAACAGCTGTGGATTGAGTTACTAGTCCTAGAAATCGAGTTGGAACAAATTCTCTGGAGCCCTGGAAGCCTTACGTAGAGACCAATCTGATGATGGTTATTGTGATGTCCGATTGTGAGGTGGAACCACTATTTGATGGGTTGGAGGTGGTTGGCCTCTGGTAGCCCTGGATGGTTTCAGTTGATGTGTTTATGAGATCCCACATTCATGCTTGGTATATGGTATGGGGGTGACTAGCTGAATAGCGATTTGGATCAACCATGTTTATGGACAGGTGGAACATGGTAGTCCCATACCAGGTTGGCTTTTGCATCATTAATATGAGATTATTTCTCCTTGTTATCTCATGAGTATTATACTAGTTTATACATGGATTATATGGCTATTGTTTCCTTGGTATTTCTGGTGTTATTATGCTGGTTATGAATATGTATTATGACAGTAGCTATGCATAGCTCTCATCATGTTTTTACTTGTATATGAATGAAAAATGTATCTATGGCCTAATGGATGAAACTATAGCTAAAGTGATAAGGAAACAAGGCCTCATAGCAAATCTCAGAAAAGTATGAGAGTCCTATTCGTAGATCTATCATTTACACCTGTAGATTGCATTGATGCCAAGTGTTTGATAGAATGTCAATCCCGGTTGTCAATGGTCAGGCCTAGTACTAGAGTTAGTTTTTGGTTTATTAGTCTTGTCATCATTTATTTAATGGATTCCGGAAGTTACAACAAGTTTTTGGCATTGGCCGAAATTCTAGGCTTGAAAAGTGCCTTAAATTCCCCGAACTCTGGCACAGGTCTACTGGAAATAGTCCCTAGACGCAGGCATGCAAGCTTGTGGGAGCATCCTGAGCTCTCTAGACACTAGAATGCGCATAGCTGAGAGCATCTAGAGGTTTAATCGCTTAAAATCTCAGTGGGACTTAGGGGCTGGTTAGTAGAAAGGTTGGGATGGTTTCTAGGAGTCCTATTGCTGATCTTGAAGGTCTGTATGGTGTGTTTCCATTGCTTCCACTTCGTTAATGTGACTTAGGAGGTCAAATCATATCATAGTGGCCTCTCATCGCATGTTTACCCCAGCCGGCTGATTGCTTGGGTAGATGTGGGAGGAGGGTTATACAATCATCATCCACAATATGACTAGTAAGACACTGATGTCTCCACACACCTCAAAACCAATAAGATACTTTCACAAAGTTTAAACTGAGATAATTCCAAAAGGTTGTTATACATACCAACACATTAGAGATAGAAATATGGATAACAAATCTCCAATCCAACCCAGGAACCAAAAACACCATAAAAGGGGCTTGTAGTAATTCCACATAGAGACTAGAAAATGCCATCATGAGACAACAGATAAGAAAACCAAATTGACATAGATGAAAGACAAAAGAGGATTGAATCCATAATCATACCATCAAAATTAGGGGCATGAACATTCTCCTTTAACCACAGGATAAATAATAAGATGTCGATGCTCCCACATGTTTGGTCCAGGCTAAGAAACAACACCAACATCCTTCCTCAAGTTATGCCAACATTGATAATCCTACAAGTGAGGAAATAAACACTACCAAAACCAATTCTTGAGCATAAAAAAATTACCTAGAATTTGAAGCTTTCATAGAGGATGGAAAGAAAAAACAAGAACATGGTACAAATAAGAGTCAATGAGATTGGTGCATCCTCCATAAACTCGAACACAATATCCACGAGATTACAAAAACACCATACCCAAAATGTTCCTTCCTCCACCTTTGTTACCCACATGTGACTCTGCAGGGAAATGCTTAGCCAACCAAAAACATGAATATTGTTTAGGGAGTGTGCCACGAAGGATGCCATGATATGACCTTCCTCCACACGAGTAAGAGGCTTGGAAAATGTGTGATGCAACAACTGTCTTTGCTCACCTATGACCAACACTTCCATGTTAAACAATGTAAACTATGAAACGGGAACTGATACTGTTACCCGTTTCGTAGAGATAGCAAAAAAGTGACCTGATTTTGAAAAGGGGTGATGCAGAACAAACATGTTTTTTTTAGACCATAGTTTTTGGCACTTTAATTTTTTTATGTACATTACGTTTTAGAATCATAGTGATTTTCATGCTGATTTAAAAAAGTGAGTATTCTGCATCACCCCCTTTTTTTAAAAGACCTGTTTTTTGGCTTTAAATTTTCTAATGTATAAAATGTAAATAATTATTTTGTAAATTTGATCATTGTTGAAGTGGTCGTTTTCTTCACATTTTCTTGTTTTTTATTTTAATTTTAACTTTTTTTTTAGTGAGGTTTTTATTGTTTTGCATTTTTAAATTAGGAGGTCGATATTTAGAATTTTCGATATTCTACATATTTATACATCCTTAATTAATTTTTCAATCCACATGAAATAATTGTTTCTAAAAAACAATATTTTTTAACAATGGACATAAAAATAACCATTTTTAACATAAATATAACTAAAAAACTACACGTTTTGATAATTTTTTGCTAGAATTGACATGTCAAAATCGCAATTTTATATGATAATTTTAACTAAAAATGGTTAAATAATAGCTTTTTTTATGAATTTCATGTTAAAAAAATAATAATAATCACTTTTTTTTTCAAAAAATAATGATTAACTTAAAAATCAATGCGAAAATCACATATTACAGATATTGAACGTATAACCTCACCCACCCTCACCCGCTCCCCCACCCGGCCCGGGCGCCCTCACCCGCCCAACCCGCGCGCCCTCACCCGCCCCCTGCCCGGTGCCCTCATCCGCCCGCCCTCACCTGGCGCCCTGCCAGGCGGGGGCGCGAGCCACCCGGGTGGCGCAGCCGAGGCAGGCGCCACCCGGGCGGCCCGCGCCCCCGCCAGACAGGCGGCAGGGCGATTACCGAAATCGCCCTGCCGCTTGCCGGGCCGGGGCGGGGGCCGCCCGGGTGGCGCGGACGAGGCAGGGTGGGTGAGGGCACCCCGGGGGGGGAGGGCGGGTCAGGGCGCCCGGGCAGGGGGGCGGGTCGGTCAGGGCACCGAGCGGGTGAGGTGGGTGAGGCCGTCGGGCGAGCGGGCAGCCGGGTGAGGGCGCCGGGGCGGGCGGGCAGGGGCAACAGGGCGGGTGAGGCGGGTGAGGGCGTCGGCCGGGCGGGCGAGGGCGCCTGGGCGGGTGAGGGCGCGGGGCGGGCGAGCGAGGGCGCCGAGCGAGCGGGCGAGCGAGGGCGGACGGGCAGGTGAGGCAGGTGAGGGTGCCGGGCGGGCGAGGGCGCACGGGCGGGTGAGGGCGGGTGCCGGGCGGGTGAGGCTGGTGAGGGCGTCGGGCGGGCGAGTGTGGCGAGTAATGGCGCCGGGCGAGCAGGCGAGGGCGGGCGGGCGAGGGCGCCGGATGGGTGAGGGTGGATGAGGGCGGGTGAGGGCAGGCGGGTGAGGGCGCCGGGCAGGCGAGGGCGGGCGAGGGCGGGCAGGCGAGGGCGCCGGGCGGGCGACGGCGGGTGGGCGAGGGCGCCAGGCGGGCGAGGGCGGGTGAGGCAAGTGAGGGTGCCGGGCGGGCGAGGGCGCACGGGCGGGTCAGGCGGGTGAGGGTGCCGGGCGGGCGGGCGAGGGCGTCGGGCGGGCGAGGGCCGGAGGGCGACGGCGGGTGAGGCGGGTGAGCGCGCCGGGCGGGCGGGCAGGCGAGGGCGCCCGGGCGGGTGAGGTGGGTGAGGGTGCCGGGCGGGCGGGCGAGGGCACCCGGGCGGGTGAGGTGGGTGAGGGCGCCGGGCGGGAGAGGGCGCCGTGCGGGCGGGCGGGTGAGGGCGCCTGGCGGGCGAGGGCGCCGGGCGGGCGGGCGGGTGAGGGCGCCCGGGCGATTCCCGGAATCGCCCTCACCCGCCCGGGCGCCCTCACCCGACCGCCCGCCCGACGCCCTCACCCGCCCGCCCGCCCGGGCGGGTGAGGGCGCCGGGCGGGCAAGGGCGCCGGGTGGGTGAGGGCGCCCGGGCGATTCCCCCGGGTGGGTGAGGGCGCCCGGGCGATTCCGGGAATCGCCCGGGCGCCCTCACCCGCCCGCCCGCCCGGGGCCCTCACCCGCCCGGGCGGGCGGGCGGATGAGGGTGCCGGGAGGGCGGGCGGGCGGGTGAGGGCGCCCGGGCGGGTAAGGGCGATTCCGGGAATCGCCCTCACCCGCCCGGGCGCCCTCACCCGCCCGCCCGCTCGGCGCCGTCACCCGCCCGCCCGCCCGGACGGGTGAGGGCGCCGGGCGGGCGTGCGGGCGGGCGAGTGAGGGTGCCGGGAGGGCGGGCGGGTGAGGGCGCCGGGCGGGCGGGCGGGTGAGGGCGCCCGGGCGGGTGAGGGCGATTCCGGGAATCGCCCTCACCTACCCGGGCGCCCTCACCCGCCCGCCCGGGCGGGTGAGGGCGCCGGGCGGGCAGGCGGGTGAGGGCGCCCGGGCGGGTGACGGCGCCGGGCGGGCGGGCGGGTGAGGGCGCCCGGGCGGGTGAGGGTGATTCCGGGAATCGCCCTCACCCGCCCGCCCGCCCGGCGCCCTCACCCGCCCGCCCGCCGGGCGGGTGAGGGCGGGCGGGCGGGCGGGCGGGTGAGGGCGCCCGGGCGGGTGAGGGCGATTCCGGGAATCGCCCTCACCCGCCCGGGCACCCTCACCCGCCCGGGCACCCTCACCCGGCCGCCCGCCCGGGCGGGTGAGGGCGACGGGCGGGCGGGCGGGTGAGGGCGATTCCCGGAATCGCCCTCACCCACCCGGGCGCCCTCACCCGCCCGCCCGCCCGGCGCCCTCACCCGCCCGGGCGGGCGGGCGGGTGAGGGCGCCGTGCGGGTGAGGGCGCCGGGCGGGCGGGCGGGTGAGGGCGCCCGGGTGGGTGAGGGCGATTCCGGGAATCGCCCTCACCCGCCCGGGCGCCCTCACCCGCCCGCCCGCCCGGCGCCCTCACCCGCCCGGGCGGGCGGGCGGGTGAGGGCGGCGGGACGGCAGGCGGGTGAGGGCGCTCGGGCGGGCGGGCAGGTGAGGGCGCCCGGGCGGGTGAGGGCGATTCCGGGAATCGCCCTCACCCGGCCGGGCGCCCTCACCCGCCCATCCGCCCGGCGCCCTCACCCGCCCGCCCGCCCGGGCAGGTGAGGGCGCCGGGCGGGCGGGCGGGTGAGGGCGCCGGGCGGGCGGGCGGGTGAGGGCGCCCGGGCGGGTGAGGGCGATTCCGGGAATCGCCCTCACCCGCCCGGGCGATTCCGGGAATCGCCCTCACCCGCCCGGGCTATTCCGGGAATCGCCCTCACCCGCCCGCCCGCCCGGTGCCCTCACCCGCCCGGGCGGGCGGGCGGGTGACGGCGCCGGGCGGGCGGGCGGGTGAGGGCGCCCGGGTGGGTGGCGGGCGGGCGGGTGAGGGCGCCCGGGTGGGTGAGGGCGATTCCCGGAATCGCCCTCACCCGCCCGCCGTCCCGGCGCCCTCACCCGCCCGCCCACCCGGCGCCCTCACCCGCCCGGGCGGGCGGGCGGGTTAGTGCGCCGGGAGGGCGGGCGGGTGAGGGCGCCGGGACGGCGGGCGGGTGAGGGCGCCCGAGCTGGCGGGCGGGTGAGGGCGCCCGGGCGGGTGAGGGCGCCGGGCGGGCGGGCGGGTTAGGGCGCCCGGGCGGGTGAAGGCGATTCCAGGAATCGCACTCACCCGCCCGGGCGCCCTCACCCGCCCGCCCGCCCGTTGCCCTCACCCGCCCGGGCGGGCGGGCGGGCGCCCTCTCCCGCCCGCCCGCCCGGCGCCCTCACCCGCCCGGGCGGGGCGGGCGGGTGAGGGCGCCGGGAGGGCGGGCGGGTGAGGGCGCCCGGGTGGGTGAGGGCGATTCCCGGAATCGCCCTCACCCGCCCGGGCGCCCTCACCCGCCCGCCCGCCCGGGAATCGCCCTCACCCGCCCGGGAATCGCCCTCACCCGCCCGCTCGCCCGGCGCCCTCACACGCCCGCCCGCCCGGGCGGGTGAGGGCGCCGGGCGGGCGGGCGGGTGAGGGCGCCCGGGCGGGTGAGGGCGATTCCCGGAATCGCCCTTACCCACCCCGGCGCCCTCACCCACCCGCCCGCCCGGCGCCCTCACCCGCCCGCCCGCCCGGGCGGGTGAGGGCGCCGGGCGGGCGGGCGGGTGAGGGCGCCCGGGCGGGTGAGGGCGATTCCGGGAATCGCCCTCACCCACCCGGGCACCCTCACCCGCCCGCCCGCCCGGCGCCCTCGCCCGCCCGGCGCCCTCACCCGCCCGCCCGCCGCCAGGGGGATTCCGGGAATCGCCCGGGCGCCCTCACCCGCCCACCCGCCGCCAGGGCGATTCCGGGAATCGCCTGGGCGCCCTCACCCGCCCGCCCGCCCGGGCGGGTGAGGGCGCCGGGCGGGCGAGGGCGCCGGGTGGGCGGGCGGGTGAGGGCGCCCGGGCGATTCCCGGAATCGCCCTCGCCCGCCCGCCCGCCCGGCGCCCTCGCCCGCCCGCCCGCCCGGGCGGGTGAGGGCGCCGGGCGGGCGAGGGCACCTAGCGGGCGGGCTGGTGAGGGCGCCCGGGCGATTCCCGGAATCGCCCTGCCGCCCGGGGGATTCCCGGAATCGCCCTCACCCGCCCGGGCGCCCTCACCCGCCCGCCCGCCGGTGCCCTCGCCCGCCCCGCGCCCTCACCCGCCTCAGCCGCCTGGGCGCCTTCGCCCGCCCGCCCTCCCGACGACCTCGCCCGCCCGCCCGACACTCTTACCCGGCTCACCTGCCTGGGCACCCTTGCCCGCCCGGCGCAGGGCGATTCCGGGAATCGCCCGGGCACCCTCACCCGCCTGCCCGGTCGGCGCCCTCGCCCGCCCGGCGCCCTCACCCGCCTCACCCGCCCGGGCGCCCTCGCCCGCCCTCCCGCCGGACGCCCTCGCCCGCTCGCCCGACACCCTCACCCGCCTCACCCGCCTGGGTGCCCTTTCCCGCCCGGCACCCTCACCCGCCCGGGCGGGCGGGTGGGTGAGGGCGATTCCGGGAATCGCCCTGGTGCCCTCACCCGCCCGCCCGTACGGCGCCCTCACCCGCCTCACCCGCCAGGGCGCCCTCGCCCGCCCGCCCGGCACCCTCATTGCCTCACCCGCCTGGACGCCCTTGCCCGCCCGGCGCCCTCACCCGCCCGGGCGCCCTCTCCCGCCTGCCAGCCCGGCGCCCTCACCCGCCTCACCCACCCGGGCGCCCTCGCCCGCCCGCCCGGCACCCTCACCGCCTCACCCGCCTGGACGCCCTTGCCAGCCCGGCGCCCTCACCCGCCCAGGCGCCCTCCCCTGCCCGCCCGCCCAGCGCCCTCACCCGCCTCACTCGCCCTGGTGCCCTCGCTCGCCCGGCGCCCTCACCCACCCACCACGCCTGCCCCCGCCCGGGTGCCCTCACCCACCCGCCTGGGCGAATCCCGGAATCGCCCTGCCGCCTGCCGGGCGGGTGGCACCTGCCTCGGTCGCGCCACCAGGGCGGCCCACGCCCCCGCTCGGCCCGCACACAACCCCCAGTGCCACAACCCCCGGGGCGCGGCCGAGGCAGGGTGGGTCAGGGCGCCGAGGCTGGTAGGTGGGTTAGAGGTAGGGGACGAGTCGGGCTGTGGCGCCCACCCTAGCATGTTATGGTTGAAAACATGTTAAATTTATACTTAGGAAAGAAAAATGATATTCTACCAAAAACATTAATGTGTTTTTTTCCTCATAAACAACTTTGTTTGACACATAAAAATTTGGTTTTATTAGCATTTTTTAAAAATGTTGAAAATTGACCCTAAAAAAAAAAAATCATTATTCCAGTATCATCACTTTCATTTTGAAGCAATATTTTGCACGAAAATTTCATAGTAAAGTTCGTAGTTACTGCCATTTTTAAAACATGTTCAAAATTAACGCCTAAAAAATAAAAACATCGTTCCAGTATACACACTTTTCGTTTTTAGCACTGTTTTTTATGTTTTTTTGGGGTTTTTTGGCCAGAGTTCCCGTTTTGAGTTTATAGTTCCCATTTCATAGTTTACATTGTTGTTACAATCCATTTAATGTTTAATCGTTCAAGCCCTTCATGTGCATTAAACATTTCAAGGTTTTTCTTATGTGTCCCCTAATTCTTCAACCAAGTGGGACGGTGGTATCCCCCACCTTTCCTCTCAAGAGTCAACCCATCCGGGGGTTATATTGTTACATATTTTTAAAATCGTGTTATCAAAATATTGTATTTTGGAGATTATTATTTTTATTTATTATATTAATGTACATTTTTAAAATCATTTTATCAAAATGTTATATTTTGAAAATGTAAAAAGTAAATCTATTTTACATTAAGAAATTCAAAAAATACTTGTATTAAAAAATTAAAAAAGTTCATACATTAAAAACTTATTATTATTATTATTTATCAATTTAGATTGTATTGCCTTATAATTTCTTCATACACCAGCGAAATTATCACTATTCATACAATGTCCATTCTCAATCTACCTCCATATAAACCATATTTTGACCATTGACAAGAGTCCAAATAAGTCAAAATAAAAGCAACTAATATTGAGAAACTACTAACATCTACCATAGATTGAACTGAATAAAGTAAAATGATTTTCGAAGTGGCAAAGCATAACATCAAGAGTCTCAAGCCATGACTAGGGTTGGGTCTTGAGCACATGTTCTAACTAGAGTAGGAGGTATTAGTTCACATTGAAGATGGCTTTCAAGGTGAACAAGCCAAGCATCCAAACTAACAAGACATGAGCATTGATAATGTTGCACCTGCTAGATTTCATTCAGAGAAGAGATGATATCATTGTGGTCTTTATGTTTCTCCTTCAGGACACTGACCAAAAGTGTTTTCGTCAACCAATGAAGGGTGATGGGGTTCATGTATTGTTTCCATTTTCCCTTGGTGTATCCTGGGTCAAGAACCTCATTAGCTACCTTCATTTGGATTTTGGAATTAGAATAATTTTTTTGGTCACTGGTCATCAAAGCTTCAAGTTGACAAATTTTCTCACGAATTTTAGGGTGGGTGACAAAGTGTAAGATAAATGTGACATCCTGGGCTTGGGTTTGGTCTTACAACCTACCATGACGACCCCTTCCCCTAAACGCAAGCCTAGGGTGTCACATCTATCTTCCACTTTGTCACCCAACCCTTCCCCCAAACCCTCTATGAGAATGCATTTTCTACTAGGGTGGACTACACCAAATAAGAAGTAATCAGGCTATATTTATTACTTACTACCCCTAGAGACCCAAGGGATTGATATTGATAAAAAAATATTTAGGAAAAACCAAGAGAGCTTTGGGTTTCCAAAGAAATATGTGACAACTAACAAAAGAAGACAAATGAAAAGGAATGCCAAATGAAAGACTCATATCAAGGTCTAGTAACCACTAGAGACACTAGTATCCAGTCCACCACAAACCCTGGTTGAGCTCAAAACATAACAAACTATCATCGACTAACTCAAAATGTAACCATAGAATGAAATGAATAAACTAGAGGAATTTATATGAAGAAAATTAGCCAATGTTGACCCATGCTCCAAACTTGAACCTGTGAGGATGTGCGAGCTGGATGAAGAATGACGCCACCCACTCTTGTTGTGTTGAGTTTCAAGGTCATCGTGAGCTTCCCAAGAGATGTGACCCATGTGTTTCCTAGACCTTTCCCTTTTCCGTTGTTCAACAACCAATGCATGAGACAAAGACCTTCAATCCCTGAATTCAAGTCGTCTAGAATGCAGGTGCATGTATGTTGATTCATGTCCAGGGAAAAAAGTTAATGCCCAATCCTCAGAGAAATACTACTAACTACACTTGAGCCTTGTGAACTTGTTGTTAAATACAAGGCTCCAACTATTAATCGCCCAAGGGAAATGTCCCACCTATGGCGGGGGAGAAGCCCAAACATAACAGGAAAATCAAAGAGTAAGGTCTCTCATCTCTAGCAATCGAGCATAGTGTTGTTTGTCATATGAATGGAGAGTGGTAAATGTTGTTTTCATGGGACATGATGGGATTTTGATCTCCTCCCCCTGATCCGTTGTTTGTCATATGAATGGAGAGTGGTAAATGTTGTTTTCATGGGATGTGATGGGATTTTGATCTCCCCCCTGATCCTCCAACGTCCCAGCTTCCAACACCTTTAGGAAAAGTAAAATATTTTATTGCTGACCTTAAATAACATAATTTAGAGTAAGTGAAAGTAAAAATTTATAATTTAGTTTATAACTACTTGCTAGCACATCCATATAAATTAAATGGATGGTAAATGTCAATAGGCATCAATCCATAATAAGCAATAAAAAACTTATTTTATCATACATATCAAAATATTAAAATTAGAAAAATCATTATTATTTGTATCAATGGTAAAAAATAATTAATATACAAGTTAGACATATATACATTTTTGAAAAATATGGAACAAGATTCTTGACCATGGAGATCCACCACCACTTTATCATAGAGATACTTAATCTGTCAAATAAAATTTATTACATTACCATAACTATAAATAAATCTTAGCCTTTGATTTTTGTATCCTACTATATTCTATGGAGGTTAAATCCCTACTGTCCACCTAATAGTTATTGATATTAAATTAAATTTAGAATCATTTTCCAAAATAGGCATGCCTATAGGCTTAATTACTTTTAGCATGACAGAGATGTGTAATTCTTTCACTACTCAATATGAAGGTGATACATGGCATTTAAAGCTAGCATAGATCCATTTTAACTCTAGTTCTACCAAGTGCTTAGAGGAATTAAATCTTTGAAGATGCAAACATCATTTTAAGTAAGAAACATGAGGAAAGGTTCTCTCAAGATGCAAACATCTTTTTGAATGCAAAACCTCCTAAAAGTTTTGCCTCTCTAGAGATTTTCTTTTCAAAACTTGCAAAATCTAGAATTAAGATGAATATATACCAGTTTATTTCATTTTAGATTTATTATATTGATATACATTTTTAAAATCAATTTATCAAAATAAGAGTAGTCTACTGAGGCTACAAATTCGCTTAGAAAATAGTGGAGATTCCCCCTATTTTTGTCAAAATCAGACAGAAATTTTGGGAAATCTGGGTTACAAACTTTAGGATTTTTGGTGCCAACGGGGTTTTTGATGGTGTTGAATCCATTTACACCATAAAAAACAATTCAAACACTCTTACGAACAGATTTTTTTATAAAAAAAAACATCTAAGTAAAACTAAAATAACTTTCTATGTTAATTTGTGCCTTATCAAAATATTATATTTTGAATATGTAAAAAATTGTTAGTTAATTTTTTTAATATACTATAGTAATATACAATTTTTATATCATTTTATGGGATTGTCAGAATTTGAAAATATGTAAAATTATGTATATATTTTAATATATTAATATTAATTAAATTTATAAAATTTTATTGTTTTTATAAAATATATTATTTTGATTATTTTTTATGTAACTTTATGTTTAATTATACATAATTAAATAATGATTTTGTCTGGGCGTTACATGTTTTGGAGTTTTTATGGCTGAATCAAAGTGAAATGAGTTTTGGTCAAATCAAGATATTTTGTTGTTTAAAATGTTTTTTTAGATTTTATTTTTTGTTGTTTAAAATGTTTTTTTTAGATTTTATTTAAAAATCCATGAGGTAATTGAATTGTGGAAATTTGACAATTCAAATGTGTAAATCCAACCTATTTTTGTAAAATTCCGAAAAAAATTAACCCAAATTGTAATGAAAATTGTAATGAAAATTAAGAAAAATCATTTTTTTAAGGCATTTTTCCTGATTAATTCTTTAAAATTTAAGTTGTTCAATTTATAAGAAACAGGGTCCGAGAAATGTGCTGATGGATTGAAAAAATTATTTTAAATTAAAAAAAAATTCACAATCTCCAAAATTGTAAGACTCTGTGAAAACAAAGTGGCCGAAAGTGGTAAGCTAATTCACCAATTTTAAATTCATTCGAAAGACACTGGAACGGTTGAAGTCAAGGCGATATGTTCCCTGGGAGCAACTCCTTTATCGCTACGCTTTCCTCTACAAAATTTCCATGTTTTTGCATCGAACACAGACATCTTTAAACGTCCAACACAGACGGCTTTAAACGGTATTTAAATTTTTATGCCCATATATTACAATATTTTTTTACTGTGTTTTTTTATTCTTTTGCAACAGAATGCCCCAACTTAATTTTCTATTAAAAAAAAAATACTCTGTGAAAATTCCCTAAAATTAAGTGCCCTCATTGAAGCAATTGTAATATATATTTTTTTACGGTGTGGTTTTTACTCTTTTGCAACCAAATGCCCCGAATTAACTTTCCATTAAAAAAACAAATAGTTATGAGTGAAAATTCCCTGAAATAAAGTGTCTTCGCCCAAGAGATTATGGTGCCTTGATTGTAATATATTTTTTTTACAGTGTAGCTTCTACAGAAACAGAATAAGTGATTTTGTTTTAGTAGGGTTTAGATATGCCAAATGAAAACTGTGATATTTAGTGAAGAAATTTTATTTTATATGGTAATTTAATATATCTCTAGAAGCCTGATTTTAGTAAAATTATTATTTTTGAGTGAGATATGAAAGTATGTTACTTTTATTATTTTTCATATATTTTTGCTATTTTAGTTTGTTTTGATGGTCAAAGTGAGTTGGATCACTTCTTAATAAGGAAAATAGTTTTTTGGTGATAAGTCATTAGTAATGTTATTTGATATTTGGTTTATTCTATTAGTATTGGTAACACTTTTACTAAATAATAGATGAGTAATTAATTAGTTTTGGATAGTGTTTATATTTTTTTTGAAATGGATTAAAGTTTTAATTTAGAATTTTTTATTTGTGATCATGAAGTGTTTGATTTTGATTTATAGTTTATTATTTAAAGTAGATTGGGATATTAAATTTGTTTTTTCATACTCTATTAAATTGGAAACTAGACTAATAGTAGAGTTGTTGCGTGTGTTTCTACTACGCTCATCTCAAAAGCAACAAGGCTTCCTCTCTAAAAAAAATTTCCTGGAGTTGTAGCTCTCCAAAGCATATCGGGTTCACCTCCTTACCATGGTATTTTTAAAACTTTAGAATAATAATGAATAGATCACTGTGAGGAGAATATAGCACATCAAATGAAAATATTTCTAATACAATCTCCAATCACATTTTCACCTGTTTAGTAAATTTAGATAAACATGTAAAACACATTTAAATTTTTAAGTTTTAGCTTCTCTCGTTCAAACGTGGCACCAAACAATTAGAATATAGCATACCCAGAAAGTGACCTGCAAATTTAGAAACACTCCTCACACTGTTAAACTTGAGTTTTTAGATGAGAAATTCATGTGTTTTGGAGCATTAAACATATAATATTGAATCTTAAAAAAATTATGTAGATTGAAAATTTTTAAAGATTTTTGAATTTCAAAGTTAAAAGAGGATGTGGTTACCATGGATAATTTCTTTGTTCGCTTTACATGATGTGGTTTGCCTGGATATTTAACTTTGAAATTCAAATTTGGAAAAAGAAAATTATCGCTCAATATGATAATCAACATGATAAGTTATTTCCATTTGATACCTATCTAGTATTTTAAGCACAAAACTCATTGACTTTTCCAATGGAACATATCATTTTTTTGCAAACTTATGAGAAACTAACTTGAGTTATATATCTTGTAGAGGTGTTCAAAATGGAAACAACTTCAAGCTCTTGAAGTGCAAGATCCACAAAAAGAAATATTTTCTTCTTTTGATTTGGATTGGAGTATGATTGGAGGTAACAATGTGGCTTGGATCAAATCAAATATATATAATGAGTTTGTTATTGGGGAGAGAAAAAATCTATTGTATCCAACAAGCTTTCGAAAAAGTTTTAGCAGAAAATCAAAAGAAGAAAATATTGGAAATAAAAAATATAGAGTTTTGGAATATATAATGTAAGCATTTTTCTACTCATTTTTTCTTCAAATAATTTTGTTTTAAACTCATTTTTTTTATTATCGAGATATTGATGCATTACGTTATGATATATCAAAAGGGCCTGAAAAGGGGATAGGGAGTCGTCCAGGTCGTAAGCATCTAAGACGTGGTTGCACATGTCATTTTAGTGTTCACATATCTAAGAAAACACCAGAACGTGCCTTGATCACTTATGTTGAGATGAACCATATAGATATTACAAGTAAACCTTGCCATGGACAGGAGGTTGATGATTTTGTAGGCACAAGAGCATACCATGCACCCCATGTTAGTAATGAACTACATCAATGGGTAGAAAGATGTTTGTTGTTGGGAATGTTAGCTGAATGTGTACATCACAAACATGGTGAATTAGTGCATGATAAAGTAACATCATCTAGAGCTGAGTTTGATTGAAACGATTTTCTTACTCGTGACGACATTGACAATATAGAGAGGAGATTGAAACATGCCCAATACATGTTTGATAATAATGATGCTCAAAGTGTGCATATATGGCAAGCAACAAATCCTGATAAAGTGTGAATTAGTGCATGATAAAGTAACATCATCTAGAGCTGAGTTTGATCGAAATGATTTTCTTACTCGTGATGACATTGGCAATATAGAGAGGAGATTGAAACATGCCCAATACATGTTTGATAATAATGATGCTCAAAGTGTGCGTATATGGCAAGCAACAAATCCTGATAAAGTATTTTACTACTCAGAGTTTGACAATGCCATAGATGATGAGGGACACACTCCATTCATTTTAGGCATTCAACAACCACTACAACTAGAATGGATGAGAAAATATGGTCATGATAGTATATTAGCAATGGATTCTACATTTGGGACAAATCGCTTTAAGGTATATTTATATTGTTATATATTTTCTTATTATCATTTTCTATTTATAAGATAATCCAAGTATATAACTAATTTCTTATTTTACATTGCTATGTATTTTCTTATCATCATTTGTTATTTATAAGATAATCCAAGGATATACCTAATTTTTTATTTATTTTTATGTAGTTTCAACTTTATACATTATTGGCATTTGATTCCCAACATAATGGTGTTCCAGTGGCATGGGTTCTCATGTCAAGATCTATGATATCACCAAGTGGATGGAGATGCTACTTCTTAAAGTTCGCATGGGTATGTTGGAGTGGAAGTTAAATGCATTCATGGTAGATGATGCAGCTGCTGAGATTGGTGCAATCAGGTATAGAGATATGAGTGTGTTTTTTCTTCATTTCTCAAAATGAAATGTTATATACATAATTGTAGACTCACTATATATATATATATATATATATATATATATATATATATATATATATATATATATATATATATATATATATTTAACGTTGTATGACATTTATGTGTAATAGGGCGATATTTCAATGTGAAGTCTACTTATGCATTTGGCATGTTAGAAGGGCATGGTTAAAAAATCTTGTAATGAAAGTGAAAGATGACACTACAAGACGTGCCATGTTTAAGCGTCTAGGTGACATTATGCACAGCCACAAAAATGCAAATTTTGCACTTGAGGAGACCAACAAATTTCTAAATGACTTCCAAGAGGAAACCACCTTTGTTGACTACTTTCGAGCACGATGGTTGGACAGAATAGGTTTGATTTCTGTAGCTTTAATTTTCATATTTTTGGTATAATTGTATTGACTATTGACATACTTTATTTTGTGTTAATCAGAAATGTGGGCAAAATGTTGTCTCCACTTAAAGCATGCCGGAAAAGAAACAAATGGCACTATTGAGTCCTACCATTCACATTTGAAACAAGTTCTTTTGAAGTCAATACGAGTAGCTTCACATCGTCGAGTGGATTGGTTGGTGCATCAGTTGTGTTCAATGGTCCACATTTTTTATTGGTGGTGTCAATGTGCAAAGGAAAATGGTTTCCATAGAAACTATAAGGTGGATAAAATAGAAGCTCATTCATGGGTAAGGGCACAATCTTTTCCAGATTGTAATGTGACACTGCACCACTCAGATTCTTCAATAGCATGGGTGCAAAGCCAACATCATATAGATAAATCATATATGGTATGCCATTCAAGTTCAAGTTTTGCTATGTGTGATTGTGATTGGGCAAAAAATGGATATCTTTGCAAACATGTCATCAAGGTTAGCATGATGAGGGAAAAAATAAGGTTGGAACAAGAAAATCTAGAAGCAAGAATCAATGCAACAACCCAAAACCAGGTGATTTGAGTATTTCATTGAATATGTAGATTAGTAATAATAAATAATAGTCATTGTGATCTAATACCATACAATGTTCTGTTCACAAATACGTGGAAATGATGGCTCTGAAAGTGTGGATAACTTGGATGTTGATGTCATGGTAATAATTTAATAACTCTCTAAATTTTATATTTGTTATCACTCTTTTAATATTGTTCTGACTAGTTGTTTTTTTTCTTTGTAGGTAAATGATAATGTTAATGCTTCCATGGATTCTTATGTTGATGTCATGGTAATAATTTCATAACTTGGTTAATTTTATGTTTTTTATCACTCTTTTACTATTGTTATGACTATTTTTTGTTTTGTTTTGTAGGTAAATGATAATGTTAATTATGTTTTTTATCACTCTTTTATTGTTGTTATGACTATTTGTTTTTTTCTTTGTAGGTAAATGATAATGTTAATTATTCCATGGATTCTTCCACTAATGTTGATCCAAGTCACAAACGAGAAAAGATCTCACAAAATATTAGGCATATTTTTGAGTCACTTATGCAATTACTTGGTGATGAGTCACATTTTCACTTCTTAGAAAACAACATTGACATCAAAAACATGGAAGATGTTGCAAGTGAATTCAAAACAACATTGACATCAACCACGTTGGGGTTGGACCATCCAACTGCTCCATCTTTCCAACAAGTGCAAGATGGATTTGGATATACACTTGGGCGTGAAAGAGATTTCTTGGAGAGGATGGTCACTCGTAAGCGCTCATATACATCATCTAGTTCTGCACAATTTCCTCCTCCAACACAAGGTTCAAGAAGGAAAAAAACATTTGCTAATGAGCTTGATAGAGCTGCTACAAGAGACAATGAAAGAAATACAAACATATGAAGGTGAGAATTATATATCTCAAATGTGAATGTTAGTTTGAAATGTTTTAATTTAGAACATGTATAATCTAAACTTGCAAAGAAATGCCAAGGAAGTTATTTATTATATGGTTGGTAATGTAGGATCTATTTTTTTTTTTTTAATAGTTTCAAATGGAATAACTAAACTAAGAAGTTTGACTTATGTACCAACATGTATCATGTTCATCTTTTTGGTAAACCAACATCTATCATGTTCATTTTTTTTGGTAAACATGATGTTTTTCCTTGCATTTGTATTTTCTTTCCTTGTTGCAACTCTTTGTTTTAAGTGTAGTATGTGCACAAAGATATCATTAATTTACTTAGTATTTTAATTTCATTAATTTTCTTAGTGTTTTTATTTCTTTGTAGTGCCAGCATGGGAGAGATTAAAGCTATGGAAGATTGAGTGTTTTAACACCCTACTTTGCAATTTTGTTGGTTAAGTAATTATTTTTCTCAGTGGTTAGATTGATTTAGAGGCCCGAGTTATATTCCACACAATCTCCATCCAGTGTAATCCAAAATTAAAAATAGACATGCTAGTTTGGAGATTCTCTTATAACTCTAAATCTGGCAGGAGAGAATTATCTTATCTCAAGATAGCTTGTGTGAATCTGGTGGGCCTTGAATCTAAATGCAAACTTCTAAAAATTCTATTATATTAAAGTTAATTTGATTTTTGAATTATATGAATTAATTCGTTCAGATGTTTTTTGTTGGGCATTATTTTTGGATTTTCATTTCAATAAAAGTAAGGGAATATATGTTTAAATTTCATCATAGGTGTAATTTTTTATCATGATATTTGATAATATCAATTATTTTTATTTATTTATAAGTATCTCAGTACTATTTAAATTCCAAATTTAGCAATTTTATATGTCATCAAAGGATTTGTTAAAAGTAATGATATTTAAGAACATATTTTGTTTAAGTGTAACTTCAATTTAATTTAATTAACATTTCTCAGGATACTATAAAAGCTTGATTATCTTCAGCTGTGGAAATATTGATTATCTTCCGCTGTGGAAATATCACAATAGTGACAAGATCGGAATACCATAATATCATTTTTTGTAGTGGAAAAGGATAACTTATGGGTTTAATGTATTTTGTTTTAAAGAAAATTGTGAACTAACTAGTTCTTAAAGCGTCACAATTTTTTTTCTCTAACACGATTATGGTTGCAACAACATTGAGTTATGTTTGTATAGAGTATACATTATAATTAAACATATATGATAATTAATAATAAATTATTTATTATCAAACTCATATAATATATTATCATATTATAAGTTGAATGTTAAATGGGAAAATTATAATTGATGAGTTTATGTATACTAGGATTGTATTTTTATTCATTGTTAAATTAAGTTAGAATATTTTATCTAAAAAATATGTGAATAATTTTTACTTGGCTAGAAACATTTTGATTAAAATGTTAACTTAGTTTGGTTTTATCCATTATAATAGTTTACAAAAATTAGTAAATGAAGTATTATAATGTTTAGAAGATATTTTATTTTGGATAAGAATTAGTACATCATCTTTCCAATCTTATATTAAAATACCTAACTTTAGGAATAAAGCTAATCATAATACCTAATTAATGAAATATATTATAAATAGATAATATTTATTAATAATTAAATTTTATGAAGTATTGACAAAAAAAAATTGCACACATCTATATCATAAGTATACTCTACATAACATATGTAGGCCTTCTAGACTACTTAGTCATTACACACAAAAAAATCATTATGAGTTTTGATGTCATATTATAAATTAAACCTTAATTTGTTACATTCATAGATTCTTTCTCTTCCTAATGTTTTGGAGGTATCTTTTCTCTTGTAAAGTTATTTAATGTTCTCATTTTCTTAATAACAATTCATTTTAACATTTAATCTATAAAAACTCATATCATGAGTGGGATTTCTCATATCATTGTGAAATGCCACACAAAATAATGTAGACAAAGCATCATTCTATACTTATTTATTTCAATGAGTTTCCTTTCATATTCCTAATAATTGTAGATAATTTACCAAATATTTATTCTCGAAATGCCTCTCCCCTAATTTTGTAATATCATTAAAAGTTGACATTTTTATTCCACATCTTGTAAGCTAGTTTCCAATATTTATGTGTTTCTTCTTGCATGGTACATTTTTGTTCTCAACAATAGGCTTAGTGTTTGTTAAGTTGGGCTTTCAATATCTTGAAATACTAATCCAAAACCTTAGTGTTTTAGTTACAACCCATTTTCTCTTAAAAATATTATTGGCTAGAATACTCCATGATTCTACTAACCCCTATTTAACTTTATTACAATTTTGTTAAATTTTGAAATAATCATGTCATTTGTTAGTTCACAATTGTACATAGAAAAAATATGAATTTTAACAAAAAATTCAAACTATAATAATTTCCTTTAAAGAAAAATATATCAAATAAAAATTACTTGAATAAATTTGAAATCCTATTTTTTTAACACTATACAAGTAATTTTTCAATCAAAATTTCTTTGATCTTAAAAAATCCATATCTCATTCTCTATATGTAAAAAAAATGAGTCACTAAAATCTCACATCCATGGAAAATATACTTTTATCCTTGGAAAATATACTTTTAGTATAATTTACATTTTACAATGATCTAGAAAATCATAAATACATAATGTCATGATAATATTTCTTTAACATTAATATATTTTTTTCTTTTTTACTTTAATCAAAATCACAATAATAATTCCATTGAGTGACACATAAATTATTTCTCAAAACTATTGTTGCATTCTTTTTATTCAAAACAAATGAATTATTCATAATTAAAACATATATCCCAACAAACAAACATATCCAATCTTACAAAAATGGATGGAAGACATCACAAATGAGTTCAAAACAACATTGACATTAACAACTTTAAGGTTGGGCCGTCCAATTGGTCCATCTTTCCAACAAATCCAATATGGATTTGGACATACATTGGGGTATGAAAGGGATTTCTTGGAGAGGATGGTCACTCATAAGCACTCATATACATCATCTAGCTTTGCACACTTTTCTCCCTAACACAGGGTTCTAGAAGGAAAAAAACATTCGCTGATGAGATTGATAGAGTTGTTACTTGAGACAATGAAAGAAATACAAACATGTGAAGGTGAGAAATATATACCTCAAACATGTAGGTTAAAATCAAATGATTTATTTAAAACATGTTTCATATAAACTTACAAAGCAATGCTAGAGAATTTGATAATTCTATGGTTGGTAATGGAGGATATAAAAAGCTTGTTAAAGATTACTTCAAGTGAAACAACTAAACTAAGAAGTTTGAATTATCTACCAACATCTATTATGTTCATTTTTTTTTATAAACTCTCCCATCGAAGAGAAATTAAAAAGGAACATGAAAGTTCACCTCCACAGGGTGTATGACTGTGTGGATAGGGAATTTCTCTCAATGATCCTGTATAAAAATGGTTTTTTGCACAAGCATGTGAAGTGGATAATATCTTCCATAACATCAACGTCTATGGTTTTTCTCATCAATGGGGTGCCAACTCATTTCTTCAAAATTTATAGGGGGCTTCGCCAATGATGTGCACTATCTTTGCTTCTTTTCATTCTGATCATGGATGCCTTCAACAAGGGAGTTAAGGCAAGGTTTGAGGAAACATTGATATATGGATGCAAAATCTCCAAAGGATGAAAAACTTCTCAGCTGATGCTTGTTTATGACGCACTGTGTGCTCGTGAAACAATACTCTCTAAGTGGGTTGCTTTTCATAGGATCTTCATGGATTTCTGTAAATCTTTTGGGCTCTACATAAACAAAGACAAAATTTGAACTGATAGATGTGGTGGTGGATGACCTAGAAGTACTTGAAATAGCATCCCTGTTTGGAATAAAAATACTCTCTATGATAGATGGTTTTAAATACCTGGGATGTTTTCTAAAGCTCAGCAAATACTTATTTTTTTGTTGGGACCAAAGATGGTTGACATTGGGTGGAAGAGTCATTATGACAAAGGTTGTCTTGACTGGCATCTTGATCTACTAGATGCATCTCTTTCATCTTCCCCAATATTTCATTAACAAGATAGACTCAATGGTGGCTAAGTTTGTTTGGTCTGGTTTTTGGTGCAGTAAAGAGGATCCATCTAATTGGGTTAATGTCCATTTCCAAGTCGATTGTATGTGGAGGTTGGGGCATTATTGACACACGATCCTTTAACCTATCCCTTTTCGCAACAAATTTGTGGAGGTTATTTTGTGAGAAAGGGCTCTGGTAGAGCATATGAATACAAATACTCTCTTCAATGCATAATCGAGGAATGGATTGTTGAGGGGGCACCTTCAGTTGGCCAACATTCCAAGATTTGGAGCAGTATTAGAGTTGTCCTACCGTGGCTAAGCAGTAACCTTCGATGGGTGGTTGGAAATGGACAAAGGATCCACATTGGTTTGGATTCCATCAAGGGTTTCAGTGGATGCCACTCTCTTCAAATACAAATAATCAAATCTCTCTCCTATATGGCGATGAACACCCTTGCTGGCCCGTAGGAGAGATAGAGACTTGTCCATGTTGCTTAGGATTAGTCACATGCGTGGCAGATTGGTTTATAGGAGGACATGACAGCTGAGTGGGAAGACTATTGCAGTAGTCTATGCATGGTTGATATCCACTTATCACTGAGTCTGGATAAGCTAGTGTGGGGGGGTGGGGAGGCGGGAAAATGGTCAATGACAGAATCCCTCTCAAGGAGGCCTACGACCACATCACTTCGACCTCTCTTCCCCTACCATTCACAGAATTCACCTTGCTCATTTGGAAATGGGATGCTCCCTTGAAGCTAAAATGCTTCTCTTGGCTCGCCATCCATAATAGAGCATTGACCTAGGACAATCTTCTCAAGAGAGTCTTTTCTGACCCTCGATGGTGCCTTCTTTGCAGGTTGGATTCAGAGAATGGCCCACACCTATTCCTGCGCTATCATTTTGCCTCTAAAATGTGGGCAGAGGTATCAATTCGTTTTGGAATCCCTACTATTAGTAATGTACCTTCCATCCATGATTGCATACTCCTTTGGAACTACAGAATGAAGGCCTACAAGATTGTCCGTCTCGATGTTCTATGGGGCATCTGGAGGGCTTGTAATGCCCTTATTTTTTAAGGAAAAGCTCTGGACATCAAACGAGGTACTATAGGTATAGTGGAATTATTCCAAGAGATTGTCTCTTGGCAACCAAAAATCCCTCGTCGATCTATCTCTTATTCTGATGTGGAGAGAATTTATCCAATATGTTTCTTTGATGGGGCTTCCTCCAGTGGTGACTATGAATGTGTGGTTGTTCTTCAATTTGACCTAGATGTTCACTTCCATTTCTCCTGGTATGGTGGTAGAGGACACAATGGTAGGGCTGAGTTATTAGCTCTTTGGGGCGCCCTGCAATGTGCTTCCTCGCTTGGCATTGACAAAATCTTAATCATTGGAAACTCCTTATCTACGATTAACTGGGTGAAAGGAATCTCATCTCATGATGTCCCCGATCTCTACAACTGGTTGCTACAGATTAGGAATTTCCTACCTCTCATCCCGAAAATCAACTTCAGGCATGTCTATCGGGAACAAAATTTGGAGGTAGATTCTCTTTCCACTCTCGGCCTCTCCATTTGCCTTGGGTTCATGTTCTTTGAACTCTTTTATGGTGGGCAGAGCAATGACATGGTTTTTTTTAGATCTAGTTCCCTCCCCTATCTTTGGTTTTTTTTTTGTTTCCATTTTTGCATTGAACTAAATGGCTTTTTGTTGGTTTTGCCTGTTTATTATTTCCTTTTTTGTTGTGGTCAGTGATGCATCTATGCTCTCTTTCAATTGATGATTTGACACTACAATAGATTATGTCATGAGACAGATGTTGGTGGAACATACTTACTCTTGTCTGCAATCTATCTTGTAAAGAATCATGAATATGTAAAACTTTTTCTTTATTGAATGGAAGTTCTGTTTTTCGTCTAAAAAAGGAGATCCTTTTGTGCTATAAATTATTTATTCTTGTAAAAAAATTTATTCATGATAATTACCATAAAATATTTGAGGATTGTATTCAAAATGGTAGATTGATTCAAAATCTCTAATACAACTCTTTCTTTTGACTCCCTCAATGTTTAATGACATTAGAAACACTTTGACGAACTTTTTAAAGTATAATGTAAATGATTCATTATGAATTGTTCATGTATGCAAACAATTGTATCAATATTGACTTTTGTAAAAGTCTTCCAAACTAAATGAAGCTGAAACATGAAAATTTTAAATAAATTTAATACTTGGATCAGAAAACTATTTTTAATAATTAACACAATCATTATCATTAAATAGGTCAGCACTTATAAGAAATATATCTTAATGTTATAAATATTCTAGAGAAAAAGAAAATGAATAGTCTTTTAAACATAAAAATTGACAACCATAAGATTTTCATTTTTGGAATGTTGAAAAAGAAAATATTGGATTTTCCCCTTTATAATTGAAAAAGACAATAAAAAAATAATGATAACATGACATAAACAATATACACATCTGTAAAAAAATAAATGTGGAAATATCCTCTTTATAAAATTTAATCCTCAATAATGTTCCTACATACAAAAATAAAAATTCATATAATTGAAATGTATAATTTTAATAAATTTCTTTTTAAGTATATAATAAACCATATTTTATATATCTATATTTATAGTAATAAAAAAATTAATAAAAACAAAAAACACTTAAAATAATAACTAATAAAATAAAAATCGTTTAATATTTTTTTTAATAATTATATTTATAAATTATTTAATAATATTTTATATCTATTTATAAAAATTTATTATTAATATTTTTTTAATATTATTATTAATTTTTAAAATAAAAAATAAATGATACTTATAAACAAAAAAATAAATGATAACTAATAACTAATAAAATAAAAACCGTTTAATATTTTTTTTAATAATTATATTTATAAATTATTTAATAATATTTTATATATATATATAAAAAATTATTATTAAAAAACGAGGTTAATCAGCTCAACAACGTGACTGATCGAAACTCGGCGCGACTCGATCTGGAAACCTGCTGCTACATGGCTTCCGCGGCATCGATACTCTCTGGACTATATGTGGGCTGGACGGCCTCGATCTCGGCCCCCTCCTTACCCTACTCCACAGGGGAAGAACATGAAGGCCCCAAATCCGAACCAGTTGTCAAATCTTCCTGGCGGAACTGGGAAGAAATAACGGCAACGAAACTGAGAGAGCGCGAATTCTTGGTGGAGATCTGCAAAGGCTTCCGACGTGTGGTAGATCCCCGGCTGGATTTGGCATTTCTGGAGAGCCTTAAGAGAAATACGGGTCTGCTAGGGTTAGAACCCCTAACGGTTCCAGAGCAAAGGGCGACGACGAATGAAGGGGTTTTTGACGGCAACGGGGCCCGGAATGAATATGATTACTGGGCTCAAATGAACAGACCCAGCCCTTCATCCACGGCTGAAGCAGAGAAGAGGTTAATCAATGCCGTGTGTCGGCGCGAAGCAGATCTACCCCCTCCCGCTGTGAAGAGTCATAAACAACCTAGATCTGGGTTAGACCTACCCGATCTGGGCAACAAACAAAGAAATCGTCAAGATTCAAGAACTCTGTTTCGCGAAAGGTCAGCGGGACTGGGACAGGACAAACTTCAGACACCCGATCCACTGTGATTTCAAGAAGTATTGCTCGGTAGGGGTGATGGGTCTTGCATGGACACATTTCACCCCCCTGATCTCGCAGATCTCAGAAGGGGCTATATGGCATGAGGAAAACCTGAATATAAAACAGAGGAGATCAGCGTCTACAGCCTCTGTGGCGGCAATTTCGCCAGATCCACGCTTCCAAATCATCATAAAGCCTCCCTCTGGGAAATCAACCCTAATCTGGGTTCAAGCTTCAGACAGTGTCTCAAATCTGAAGGCAAACATTGCCAATCACATTGGCCTCCCAGTAGGGTATCAACACCTGCTCTCAGAGGGTAGAACATTACAGGATCACAGAGCAATTGACGACTACAACATCAAGCCAGGGTCTAATATTATTCTCAACATGAGGCTGCGTGGAGGTGCAGCAGCCAACGACCCTCGAAAACAAACAGAAGGAGGCAGTGGATCCAAAGTAAAACACAGCCCAGAACCACAACAGCAGCACAGAAGCGAAGGAACAACTTACAAGAACATTTTGCAAGGGGGAAAGGCCTCTTCTGCAGCTCCACAGCCGGCCGGAACAGAACCCAACCCATATATCGTGGAGCAACTGAACTACACACCTGAACTAACACTAGATACAGCAGAGGTAGAGGAGGTACGTAACATTTACGAAAAACAAGCCCTCATCTGTCGCTTCAATGGTTTCTGGCCAAAACCCATGGACCTCTTTCATTGGATCTTCACAAGATGGTCTCTTAATTGTGAAATCATGCTCTGTTCCAAGGGTTTTTTTATAGTCAAACTTCCTTCAGAAGAGGTCAGAGCCGCAGTAATTCAGCACGGACCGTGGTTTTGGGGATCATCAGGACTCTTCATTACACCCTGGACTCCAGAGTTTGATGCAAACTCCTACACCGTCACCAGGATGCCAGTATGGGTACGACTACACAACCTCCCTGTACATTTTTGGGGACAAGAGACTCTTGCATGCATCGGAAACTCCTTAGGCAGATATATTAAAATGGATACTCAACGAGTGGAAGATGGAATCTATACTTTTGCACCAAGGAAAATTTTAAGGATGGAAAATTTTCTTGAAGTTTAAAACATTGGCGAATCTCACTAATCCCTAATATGCAAATTATAAATGTTTATTGATATATTTGTAAAATTATTCAAATTTATAATTATTTTATATATAGTCTCTATATAATGTTGGCGATTTTTAAGGTAAAATAATTTTATATTCTAAAATTTGGGCGAATCGTCTTTTATAAAATTGGAAATTGGCGAATATTTTTTGTGGAAAAATCATGGAAAATTAGCCCACTAGGCGAACATTAGCCCCTAAAATTTTCCATGTTTTGCACGTATCTGCGTGGAAGTTGATCTCAGCAAAGGACTACCGGACCGCATAATCCTGAAGCATAAAGATCGTAGCTGGCTGCAAACAATAGACTATGAAAATACAGCTTTTCGATGCAGAATTTGTCGGCAGACAGGGCATCTACAAAATGCCTGCCCAGATTTCAAAAAAGACAGCCAAAGGAGGAGGAAATCCGGGAGAAAAAAAGGGTGGACATTCCCCCCACCGGACCCTGAGGAGGAAGAAGGTGAGGAGGAATCGGACAACCCAAATGAGAACACCCAAACAGATCCGCAGGAACAATCTCCTCAAGTACCCATGGAATCGCAACCGGAAAAGGCTTTCGACACAATGGAACTTAGTGGAACCAAAAGGCAGCATAAATCGGACACCTCAGACTCTGACAAGGAAAACCCGCGACCCGGTGAGGAAAACCCACTACAACTCGTTCCCACGCACCCGGGCCATGGAGAATGGCGCAAGGTAGAGAAGAAAAAGGGGAGGAAAACTTAACCCCCCCTCTATCTGGCATCTCCGTGTCCCAGGCATGGTTTTTATTTTAGTTTTTTGCTGTTATAGACACTAGTGTCAATCATTTTTTGTCAGGCTTTCATAGCCCTGTTTTTTGCAATGCTCTGGCATCTACAAAATGTAATTTTCAAAATTAATGGGAATTACGATTTTTTCTTAAGGGAAAAAAAAAATTATTATTAATATTTTTTTAATATTATTATTAAGTTTTAAAATAAAAAATAAATGATACGTATAAACAAAAAAAAATAAAATATTTATTTAAAATACTATTATATTAATATTTTTTAAAATAAAAATTAAATTAATTCTCTTATAAACCAAGAAAATAAAATATGTTAGTTTAAAAGAAAAACTAATTCCGATTGTGCAGCTAAGGGGATCCGATTGCGCAGTTAAGGGGAGTGAGTTTCATTAAATTATAAAGTGAAGACCGGAAGAGCCTCAATCTCTCTCCACGTGAAGGCACGTGCATATCTTATCTCTCGAGCTCCGCGATTAACGCTGAAGGACAATACAGTTGTAATACACTTCAAGCGAAAGAGGCGGCGTTGAGAAAGTTTCCGGCAGCACCATTCTCCGGTGAAAATAATTTCGTAATCAATATTAACGTCCGTCAGTATAAACGGAGATAAAAGGATGGATCCACACTTCCATGTCAGCGGGTTTATTGAACATGCAATCGGGAAAAGGATGGCCGTTTAAAGCTACTATGCATCATATAAGATCTGCACTCCTGCTTTTTCCAGTCCACGCCAAACGCTCACTCTCTTTAACTTCTCTACATATATCTCACGCCCTATTGTACCTACAAATTTTCGGTTGAACTTCATTCCATTTCTGAGTCCATTGATCCATCACTCTGTTTTTTTAGTCTTCATACCATTTTCTCATAGCTCATTCATACATCACTCCGTTTAGCAGTTTTCCCGCATCCTGAATAATATCTGGTGTTTTAAATTAATTACGTTTTTATCACAGCTGGGCCCTTTTCATTTTTTGTGATAAGCTCTCGTAGCAGAGTAAAGGTTTGCCATGGATCTCGCTATGGATGTCTATATTCCAGAAGAGTGTGTCAGAAGGCGCCGCAAGCCAAATATGTCGATGCAGAAACGAGATGGCCGACTTTCTTTCAACGATATCGAGGCCGCCGGCGAGAAGAATTTCCAGCTGTCTTCAGTTGATAACAATACGAAGATCTCTGCCTCTACTATCCATAGTCGTAGCAGCAGCTTCAAGGAGGACATACTTTTCAATTTTTTCAATTCATAAACTCTCTGGGTCATATCCACGGGGCGTTGTCTGCAAAGCCCACAATTTCACCCCACCTAAATTTGGCTGGAAAATCACCTAAATTTGGCTGGAAAATCTTCAAAAAAATTGATCGGTGGATAGTTTGAAGTGTTCGAATAGTTTTTAGTGGAAATGGATTCAATATTATTCAGAATTGTTAAATTATTCAAAATTTTTAATCTGGTTTTTCAAAAAAAATAATTAAATTTTATCGAATTCACCTAAGTTTTCAAAAATTTCAACAAATTTTATCAAAATCTTATTAATTTATTTTTTTATTTTTTTCTTAACCAAATTGTAATGTCTAATTTCATTAGACTACTCTCTATATCCGCAGTTCATCTAATGATACATCTAATTGTAGTATCATTAGACTACTCTCTATATCCACAGTTCAGAATATGAGAGAAGCAGAATGTATTCATTCTGATTCAAAAAATATTGCAAACTCAATTTTGTGAGCATATAATCATTTTACCCCAGCTATTATTACGCTTTTATACGTCTACTCGAAGGTTGAACTGTCTGCTTTCCCATTTACTTCGGTAATTTAAAATAATTTATTGAACAATATTTGATTTAAAGGCTGTATTGCCAATGATACCATCGATTCAGATCAGACAGGGGCACGGTAAGAGGTAACTGCTATTTCTAATAAAATCCAAGCTTATCGATATATCAAAATTACTTGTATGATTGTATTTAATCTAGTTTAAGAGAAATTCTTTGGCGTTTAAGAGAAATTTTTTGGCGTAAATTACAAGATAAAATATTTGTCAACGCGTTTCCAACCAATTAGTGTGGTTCATCGTCAGGACAAGTTTAACTTGCTAAGCTGGATCTGTTTCTTCAACTTATCCTGACCATGAACCACACTAATTGGTTCGAAACGCATCGACAAATGTTTTATCTTGTAATTTACCCCAAAGAATTTCTCTTAAACTTAATATGGATCACAAAAGCCTCAATTCAACAATTGCATCTAATCTAATCCTAAGTTTGTTCCAATGTATTTAATAAATATTATAAGTATTTTGTGATGTAGAGTTTTAACGGTTAGCTCCAGCTATTCATTCAAAGTATGTTGTTTATGGGATAAAGCATAGGTTCAGATCTGATTAAACCTCTCTAAATTATCAACCAATCGTTTGTGTAATACCTGGCCATTAAACCACCTATACATATTAGAAAACCTGCGAAGTTTCGGTTCCAACAAAAATATCGAAGTTTTCAGAGACGATTTATGTAGAAGCGGTGCTGACATGAGATTACAGGACACAGAATATCGTAAGCCTGTTTCGTGAGCTAAATCCATTTTATGTAATTGGGTTCTGATTCTGGTCTGAATTTCACATGACCGGGGAATGAATTCATGTCACTACGATATCTGCCCTGTATACAGTTATCAAATACAATTATCAATTTAAAGAAAAATCCATATCAACAATAGTTGTCCAATTTCTCACCATCTGAAAATCACCGTATTCAGATGGGATTATACGCAGAAATACATGTTCTGAGAGGCAATGAGGCGTATGATTTCTTCCTTAAATGTTAATATATTCGGACACCGGGTAAATGGTATGACAGCTCTAATTTCGGAATGAAAGTCTCCACGTTCACCGGATTCATATGGGTGTGATACCGTCAATCCAAGGGACATGATCAATTGGCTTTGGCCATCTTGGCTAAGCTTTTATACAAAAAAATATGGGAGATTTAACTCATGGCCGAGGAATAGAATTAGAAGATGTATATGGTAAATGAAAACGAGACTGTAAGGACCCTCGCATGTAATATATTGATGGGGAAAAGAAAAATACCCTGTCATTTTGTCTTCAAAAAGGAAATAGGCATAATTTAATATCATAAGTGTAGTATTTGTGACGAGGAACTTTTCACATGGAATATCTTGAACTAGATAGAGTTTAGACCACTTTTCTCTTTTTCTAGGAAGAGAAATTGCTTTTATAATGAACCCAATATCTATAGGGATATTTAAATCTACGAGTGTCACTTTCTTGCCATCAAAAGTGGCCGCAAAGGATCAAAAGCACATTTTTATTTTAATTGTTGATTCGCCGAATATTGGCAATCAGAGGGATATGGGCACGGTCAAATAATTGACTGCACCCATGTCCATCTCATTGCCTAATATTCGCGAATCAACAATCGAGATAAACTCAAAGGGATCAAACCACTCCTTCATTATATCCTTGAAACAATTGAAGGAACTTCCACCACCTAACCCTTTGAAACATTGCTAAGTATTCATCATAAGTTTCAATGAGATTGAACCTCATGGGTTCAGTCCAAATTACCGATGGGATGGTAGAATTCTTGATAAAATTCGACAAGGGTTCAACTCAGAAGGGTATACAAAGATAGTAGAAAGTTTAAAACCCTGTCAGTTTGGAGAACAATCAAGCAAAGGATAAAATGAAATACATAGGAGGCAAAGAAAAACCCAAAGATAAAAATTAGTGGGTTGGAGAGGTTAGGCATACCACGCAATAATGGTGTCAACCATGTATGTACTGTGACTTGAAAACTAGGATTGGGGTAACAACATGGGATAGTAAGAAATGGCAAAGACCATAATCAGAAATCTAGACATGTCCCACCAAGTCAAGGGAATTTATATTAATTTTTCAAATAAATTTCCCCGAATCCAATTTCATTTTACACACACTATTTCACAATACCATGGATCTCAAAGTTTCGATATAACACTTTATAGCGTAGAGAAAACGAAGTATTACCAATGATTACAATGGAAATCAAACCGAGGTTACAAGTTGGTGTACCAATCGAAAGTTTTAATGTTAAGAAATAATATGATAGGGTGACAAGGTTTGAAACATATAACATTTTAAACCACTTGCCAAAATCATATCATTCATATATATATAATAACGTTGGAAACCATTGATATCATTATATGAAATGAACTTCTTTATCACATAGTTATCATATTGTTGTATTACAAGATAGAAAGCCAAAGAAAATTCAAAAAACCTATTCGAATGTAACACACAATATTTGTTGATATTTTAGTAGCTTGGGAGGTACTCCAAGCCCTAGGTGTCACGCCCCCAATTCTTTTTTCGTTAAATTGGCTGGGTGCGGCACCACCTAAGTAATTAACATTTTCCATTGTTAGCTTATTGTACGAACTACGCCTTAACATTCATCATTAAACCATGAATAACGTATTAATGTGCGGAAACCATTAATATAACAACATCATAGAACAGCAACATGAACACATTCATATGCAAGAGAATTCTTTTATTATATGTGAAGAATTTTTACAAGTGACTGGGAGCGCACGGTGGTCTCACCACGACTTAACCAAATTACAACACAAGTTTTCTTTGCCCAATCGAGCGGGTGCACCCGTGCATAACCCATGCCCAAATACAACCCAAAACTCATTCCAATGTTCCGACGGGCGGGCGCCTTAGAACGCCCTCCACCCGCACTTCGACCGAACCATAACTCGTGCCAAAACTCGTGTAGCATGCCTGGCGGGCGGGCGCATTAGCGCTGCCCTTGCTGCGGCTCTACTCCCTTTTGCGCACTTCTTCCTTATTCGACCGAGCCAAGTGCGATGTCCAAATGCCATTCTTCATCGCTTGTTTATACGCTAATGAGCATGGAGGTCGCGCCCGACCCTCTGTTCGCTCCACCAACCATGTGTTCACCAAACGGTTCGAGCACCTTTGTTAGGTCGGGCTGCCCATGGTGCGGGACCGCCCCACAATTCTCCTTTTTTGCTTCACGCTTCCCTGGTCGGCTTATGAACAGTTCCTCCTAGCTCGCCCCTATAAACTATGGAGCACCAACATCGCCTATGCCTTATGCATTTCGTCCTTGGTCGCCCATGCGGTTTTGTCATGCTTTAGTTGCTTTGCGGAGAAGGTGGAGCGTGCACCTGGTTGCCTACCAACCGCAGGGCGTTACATCCTCCCTTACTCGAAATCATTGTCGCCCTCGAAAATCCCAACTGCCTCGGTATCTTCCGTTCATACTTCGCAATCTTCTTCTTCCATCTCCAAAGCAAGTCCTTTGATTCCCAGCTTTCCTCCTCCGGTGCATTCTTCCATTTGACAAGATACTCCCGTTTCATGTGGCAACCAATCCCTGTAGTTCTGTAGCTCAAAATCTTATCCAACTCCAGTCCTGGCTTGTCCACAATCCCGACTGGTCCTCTCGGCGGTTCAGCTCTCTCTAGATGATCAGCATCAAGTCTGCATCTCTTCAACTGACTCATGTGAAAAACCGGATGCTTCATGTGCATATGGTGCGGAAGCTCCAGCTCATAAGCAACTTCCCCCACTCTCTTCTTCACTCGGAATGGTCCCTCATACTTCCGTGTCAGTTTGCTCGCAATCCCCTTGCCTAGCTGAAACTGCTCTCCGGTAATCTTAAGAAACACCATATCTCCCATACTAAAGTGCACATCCCGTCTTCCTCGATCAGCCCATTTCTTCATTCTCCTCTTAGCTTCGTGCAAGCGCAACCGTGCCAACTCCAAGGTCTCATCCCAAGCCTTCATGAACTTCTTCACATGAGGACTCCTCAAGAAACCTCCTGTCACTATGGTATGCGGTGCAACCGGCATCTGTCCATTCACCAACTCAAATGGACTATACCTCGTCGTAGAACTCTTTTGAATATTGTAGCTAAACTGAGAAATATCCAAGAGTTCATGCCAATTCTTCTGATCAGCCGTCACATAATGTCTCAAGTAGTCCTCCAGCAAAGCGTTGATCCTCTCGGTCTGCCCATTTGTCTGCAGATGGTAACTAGAACTCATCAACAACTCTATCCCGACTAACTTGAACAATGTGGTCCAAAATCTGCCTGTAAAACGCGGATCTCTATCCGACACGATGCTTAATGGCATCCCCCAATACTTCACTATGTTCTTAAAGAACAACTCCGCAGTCTGCTCGGCTCCACAAGGTATCTTTGTTGGAACAAAGACAGCATACTTGGAAAAATGATCAACCACGATCATTATCCCTTTATACCCCTGAACCTGTGGCAACTGAGTGATGAAGTCCATCGAGACACTCATCCATGGTCTCTCAGGAATTGGTAAAGGCTGCAACAGTCCTCCTTGCCTCTGATTATCTGATTTGTCCCGCTAACAAATGATGCACGTATGTACATACTCCTCTACATCCTCCCGCATCTTCTCCCAAAAGAATCCTCTCTCCAACAATGCCAAAGAACGACGCATCCTTGGGTGGCCAACCCATGGCGAGTCGTGGCACTCCTTCAAAAGGTGCCTCCTGAGCCTAGATAACTTTGGAACATAGAGTCGGTTTCCAAAGAACAAGAACCTGTCCCGTAGAAAGAACTTTCGTGTCTTCCCCTCCTTTATCTGCTTCACTATATTTTGCACCAAAGTATCGGTTTCAACACTTTCCTTGGATTTCTTGGAGAGGATGGTCACTCATAAGCACTCATATACATCATCTAGCTCTGCACACTTTTCTCCCTAACACAGGGTTCTAGAAGGAAAAAAACATTTGCTGATGAGATTGATAGAGCTGTTACTTGAGACAATGAAAGAAATACAAACATGTGAAGGTGAGAAATATATACCTCAAACATGTAGGTTAAAATCAAATGATTTATTTAAAACATGTTTCATATAAACTTACAAAGCAATGCTAGAGAATTTGATAATTCTATGGTTGGTAATGGAGGATATAAAAAGCTTGTTAAAGATTACTTCAAGTGAAACAACTAAACTAAGAAGTTTGAATTATGTACCAACATCTATTATGTTCATTTTTTTTTATAAACTCTCCCATCGAAGAGAAATTAAAAAGGAACATGAAAGTTCACCTCCACAGGGTGTATGACTGTGTGGATAGGGAATTTCTCTCAATGATCCTGTATAAAAATGGTTTTTTGCACAAGCATGTGAAGTGGATAATATCTTCCATAACATCAACGTCTATGGTTTTTCTCATCAATGGGGTGCCAACTCATTTCTTCAAAATTTATAGGGGGCTTCGCCAATGATGTGCACTATCTTTGCTTCTTTTCATTCTGATCATGGATGCCTTCAACAAGGGAGTTAAGGCAAGGTTTGAGGAAACATTGATATATGGATGCAAAATCTCCAAATGATGAAAAACTTCTCAGCTGATGCTTGTTTATGGCACACTGTGTGCTCGTGAAACAATACTCTCTAAGTGGGTCGCTTTTCATAGGATCTTCATGGATTTCTATAAATCTTTTGGGCTCTACATAAACAAAGACAAAATTTGAACTGATAGATGTGCTGGTGGATGACCTAGAAGTACTTGAAATAGCATCCTTGTTTGGAATAACAATACTCTCTATGATAGATGGTTTTAAATACCTGGGATGTTTTCTAAAGCTCAGCAAGTACTTATGTTTTTGTTGGGACCAAAGATGGTTTACATTGGTGGAAGAGTCATTATGACAAAGGTTGTCTTAACTGGTATCTTGATCTACTAGATGCATCTATTTCATCTTCCCCAATATTTCATTAACAAGATAGACTCAATGGTGGCTAAGTTTGTTTGGTCTGGTTTTTGGTGCAGTAAAGAGGATCCATCTAATTGGGTTAATGTCCATTTCCAAGTCGACTGTATGTGGAGGTTGGGGCATTATTGACACACGATCCTTTAACCTAGCCCTTTTCGCAACAAATTTGTGGAGGTTATTTTGTGAGAAAGGGCTCTGATAGAGCATATGAATACAAATACTCTCTTCAATGCATAATCGAGGAATGGATTGTTGAGGGGGCACCTTCAGCTGGCCAACATTCCAAGATTTGGAGCAGTATTAGAGTTGTCCTACCGTGGCTAAGCAGTAACCTTCGATGGGTGGTTGGAAATGGACAAAGGATCCACATTGGTTTGGATTCCATCAAGGGTTTCAGTGGATGCCACTCTCTTCAAATACAAATAATCAAATCTCTCTCCTATATGGCGATGAACACCCTTGCTGGCCCGTGGGAGAGATATAGACTTGTCCGTGTTGCTCAGGATTGGTCACATGCATGGCAGATTGGTTTATAGGAGGACATGACAGCTGAGTGGGAAGACTATCACAGTAGTCTATGCATGGTCGATATCCACTTATCACTGAGTCTGGATAAGCTAGTGTGGGGGGGTGGGGAGGTGGGCAAATGGTCAATGATAGAATCCCTCTCAAGGAGGCCTACGACCACATCACTTCGACCTCTCTTCCCCTACCATTCACAGAATTCACCTTGCTCATTTGGAAATGGGATGCTCCCTTGAAGCTAAAATTCTTCTCTTGGCTCGCCATCCATAATAGAGCATTGACCTAGGACAATTTTCTCAAGAGAGTATTTTCTGACCCTCGATGGTGCCTTCTTTGCAGGTTGGATTCAAAGAATGGCCCACACCTATTCCTGCGCTATCATTTTGCCTCTAAAATTTGGGCAGAGGTATCAATTCGTTTTGGAATCCCTACTATTAGTAATGTACCTTACATCCATGATTGCATACTCCTTTGGAACTACAAAATGAAGGCCTACAAGATTGTCCGTCTCGATGTTCTATGGGGCATCTGGAGGGCTTTTAATGCCCTTATTTTTTAAGGAAAAGCTCTGGACATCAAACAAGGTACTATAGGTATACAAGAATTATTCCAAGATATTGTCTCTTGTCAACCAAAAATCCCTCGTCGATCTATCTCTTATTCTGATGTGGAGAGAATTTATCCAATATGTTTCTTTGATGGGGCTTCCTCCGGTGGTGACTATGAATGTGTGGTTGTTCTTCAATTTGACCTAGATGTTCACTTCCATTTCTCCTGGTATGGTGGTAGAGGACACAATGGTAGGGCTGAGTTATTAGCTCTTTGGGGCACCCTGCAATGTGCTTCCTCGCTTGGCATTGACAAAATCTTAATCATTGGAAACTCCTTATCTACGATTAACTGGGTGAAAGGAATCTCATCTCATGATGTCCCCGATCTCTACAACTAGTTGCTACAGATTAGGAATTTCCTACCTCTCATCCCGGAAATCAACTTCAGGCATGTCTATCGGGAACAAAATTTGGAGGTAGATTCTCTTTCCACTCTCAGCCTCTCCATCTGCCTTGGGTTCATGTTCTTTGAACTCTTTTATGGTGGTCAGAGCAATGACATGGTTTTTTTTTAGATCTAGTTCCCTCCCCTATCTTTGGTTTTTTTTTGTTTCCATTTTTGCATTGAACTAAATGGCTTTTTGTTGGTTTCGCCTATTTATTATTTCCTTTTTTGTTGTGGTCAGTGATGCATCTCTGCTCTCTTTCGATTGATGATTTGACACTACAATAGATTATGTCATGAGACAGATGTTGGTGGAACATACTTACTCTTGTCTGCAATCTATCTTGTAAAGAATCATGAATATGTAAAACTTTTTCTTTATTGAATGGAAGTTCTGTTTTTCGTCTAAAAAAGGAGATCCTTTTGTGCTATAAATTATTTATTCTTGTAAAAGAATTTATTCATGATAATTACCATAAAATATTTGAGGATTGTATTCAAAATGGTAGATTGATTCAAAATCTCTAATACAACTCTTTCTTTTGACTCCCTCAATGTTTAATGACATTAGAAACACTTTGGCGAACTTTTTAAAGTATGATGTAAATGATTCATTATGAATTGTTCATGTATGCAAACAATTGTATCAATATTGACTTTTGTAAAAGTCTTCCAAACTAAATGAAGCTGAAACATGAAAATTTTAAATAAATTTAATACTTGGATCAGAAAACTATTTTTAATAATTAACACAATCATTATCATTAAATAGGTCAGCACTTATAAGAAATATATCTTAATGTTATAAATATTCTAGAGAAAAAGAAAATGAATAGTCTTTTAAACATAAAAATTGACAACCATAAGATTTTTATTTTTGGAATGTTGAAAAAGAAAATATTGGATTTTCCCCTTTTAAAATTGAAAAAGACAATAAAGAAATAATGATGACATGACATAAACAATATACACATTTGTAAAAAAATAAATGTGGAAATATCCTCTTTATAAAATTTAGTCCTCAATAATGTTCCCACATACAAAAATAAAAATTCATATAATTGAAATGTATAATTTTAATAAGTTTCTTTTTAAGTATATAATAAACCATATTTTATATATCTATATTTATAGTAATAAAAAAAAATTAATAAAAACAAAAAACACTTAAAATAATAACTAATAAAATAACCGTTTAATATTTAGATATTTATAAATTATTTAATAATATTTATAAAAATTTATTATTAATATTTTTTTAATATTATTATTAATTTTTAAAATAAAAAATAAATGATACGTATAAACAAAAAAAATAAAATATTTTTTAAAATACTATTATTATTAGTATTTTTTTTAAATAAAAATTAAATTAATTCTCTTATAAACCAAGAAAATAAAATAGGTAAATTTAAAAAAAAAAAAAACTAATTCCGATTGTGCAGCTAAGGGGATCCGATTGCGCAGTTAAGGCGAGTGAGTTTCATTAAATTATAAAGTGAAAGACCGGAAGAGCCTCAATCTCTCTCCACGTGAAGGCACGTGCATATCTTATCTCGATCTCCGCGATTAACGCTGAAGGACAATACAGTTGTAATACACTTCAAGCGAAAGAGGCGGCGTTCAGAAAGTTTCCGGAAGCACCATTCCCCGGTGAAGATAATTTCGTAATCAATATTAACGTCCGTCAGTATAAACGGAGATAAAAGGATGGGTCCACACTTCCATGTCAGCGGGTTTATTGAACATGCAATCGGGAAAAGGATGGCCGTTTACAGCTACTATGCATCATATAAGATCTGCACTCCTGCTTTTTCCAGTCCACGCCAAACGCTCACTCTCTTTACCTTCTCTACATATATCTCACGCCCTATTGTAACTACAAATTTTCAGTTGAACTTCATTCCATTTCTGAGTTCATTGATCCATCACTCTGTTTTTTTAGTCTTCGTACCATTTTCTCATAGCTCATTCATACATCACTCCGTTTAGCAGTTTTCCCGCATCCTGAATAATATCTGGTGTTTTAAATTAATTACGTTTTTATCACAGCTTGGCCCTTTTCATTTTTTGTGATAAGCTCTCGTAGCAGAGTACAGGTTTGCCATGGATCTCGCTATGGATGTCTATATTTCAGAAGAGTGTGTCAGAAGGCGTCGTAAGCCAAATATGTCGATGCAGAAACGAGATGGCCAACTTTCTTTCAACAATATCGAGGCCGCCGGCGAGAAGAATTTCCAGCTGTCTTCAGTTGATAACAATACGAAGATCTCTGCCCCTACTATCCATAGTCGTAGCAGCAGCTTCAAGGAGGACATACTTTTCAATTTTTTCAATTTATAAACTCTCTGGGTCATATCCACGAGGCGTTGTCTGCAAAGCCCACAATTTCACCCCCACCTAAATTTGGCTAGAAAATTTTCAAAAAATTTGATTGGTGGATAGTTTGAATTGTTCGAATAGTTTTTAGTAGAAATGGATTCAATATTATTCAGAATTGTTAAATTATCTAAAATTTTCAATCTGGTTTCCCAAAAAATTAACTAAATTTTGTCAAATTCACTTAAATTTTCAAAAATTTCAACCAGATTTTATCAAAATTTTATTTTATATATATATATATATATATTTTCCTGAACCAAATTGTAATATTTAGCTTGGACACACCTGAAACTTAACAGTATCAAAGATCTGCTGGCTTCTGTCTATATATTCAGATTATTATATTTTCTTAATATAATTTATAATAATTTTTTTCTCTGAAAAATGTTTATTAATGATAGTATCATCTATATCCACAGTTCAGAATATGAGAGAAGTAGAATGTCTTCATTCTGATTCAAAAAATATTGCAAACTCAATTTTGTGAGCATATAATCATTTTTACCCCAGCTATTATTACGCTTTTATACGTCTACTCGAAGGTTGAACTGTCTGCTTTCCCATTTACTTCGGTAATTTAAAATAATTTATTGAACAATATTGATTTAAAGGCTGTATTGCCAAAGCAATACCAATGATACCATCGATTCAGATCAGACAGGGGCACGGTAAGAGGTAACTGCTATTTCTAATAAAATCCAAGCTTATCGATATATCAAAATTACTTGTATAATTGTATCTAATCTAATCCTAGGTTGTTCCAGTGTATTTAATAAATATTATACGTATTTTGTGATTTAGAGTTTTAACGGTTAGCTCCAGCTATTCATTCAAAATATGTTGTTAATGGGATAAAGCATAGGTTCAGATCTGATTAAACCTCTCTAAATTACCAACCAATCGTTTGTGTAATACCTGGCCATTAAACAACCTATACATATTAGAAAACCTGAGAAGTTTCGGTTCCAACAAAAATATCGAAGTTTTCAGAGACGATTTATGTAGAAGCGGTGCTGACATGAGATTACAGGACACAGAATATCGTAAGCCTGTTTCGTGAGCTAATTCCATTTTATCTCATTGGGTTCTGATTCTGGTCTGAATTTCACATGATCGGGGAATGAATTCATGTGACTACAATATCTGCCCTGTATACAGCTATCAAATACAATTATCAATTTAAAGAAAAATCCATATCAACAATAGTTGTCCAATTTCTCACCATCTGAAAATCACCGTATTCAGATGGGATTATATGCAGAAATACATGTTCTGAGAGGCAATGAGGCGTATGATTTCTTCCTTAAATGTTAATATACTCGGACACCGGGTAAATGGTGCGACGGCTCTAATTTCGGAATGAAAGTCTCCACATTCACCGGATTCATATGGGTGTGATACCGTCAATCCAAGGGACGTGATCAATTGGCTTTGGCCATCTTGGCTAAAGCTTTTATACAAAAAATATGGGAGATTTAACTCATGGCCGAGGAATATCATTAGAAGATGTATATGGTAAATGAAAACAAGACTGTAAGGACGCTCGCATGTAATATATTGATGGGGAAAAGAAAAATACCCTGTCATTTTGTTTTTAAAAAGGAAATAGGCATAATTTAATATCATAAGTGTAGTATTTGTTGACGAGGAACTTCTCACATGGAGTTTAGACCACTTTTCTCTTTTTCTAGGAAGAGAAATTGCTTTTATAATGGACCCAATATTTATAGGGATATTTAAATCTATGAGTGTCACTTTCTTGCCATCAAAAGTGGCTACAAAGGATCAAAAGCACATTTTTATCTTAATTGTTTATTCGTTGAATATTGGCAATCTGAGGGATATGGACACGGTCAAATAATTCACTGCACCCATGTGATATGGGCACGGTCAAATAATTGATTGCACCCATGTCCATTTGATTGCCTAATATTCACGAATCAACAATCGAGATAAATTCAAGGGGATCAAACCACTCCTTCATTATATCCTTGAAACAATTGAAGGAACTTCCACCACCTAACCCTTTGAAACATTGGTAAGTATTCATCATAAGTTTCAATGAGATTGAACTTCATGGGTTCAGTCCAAATTATCGATGGGATGGTAGAATTCTTGATAAAATTCGACAAGGGTTCAACTCATAAGGGTATACAAAGATAGTAGAAAGTTTAAAACCCTGCCAGTTCGGAGAACAATCAAGCAAAGGATAAAATGAAATGCATAGGAGGCAAAGAAAAACCCAAAGATAAAAACTAGTGGGTTGGAGAGGTTAGGCATACCACGCAATAATGGTGTCAACCATGTATGTACTGTGACTTAAAAACTAGGATTGGGGTAACAACATGGGATAGTAAGAAATGGCAAAGACCATAATCAGAAATCTAGACATGTCCCACCAAGTCAAGGGAATTTATATTACGTTATTCAAATAAATTTCCCCGAATCCAATTTCATTTTACACACACTATTTCACAATACCATGGATCTCAAAGTTTCGATATAACACTTTATGGCGTAGAGAAATCGAAGCATTACCAATGATTACAATGGAAATCAAACTGAGGTTACAAGTTGGTGTACCAATCGAAAGTTTTAATGTTAAGAAATAATATGATAGGGTGACAAGGTTTGAAACATATAACATTTTAAACCACTTGCCAAATTCATATCATTCATATATATATATATATATATATATATATAGTAACTTTGGAAACCATTGATATCATTATATTTATGAAATGAACTTCTTTATCACATAGTTATCATATTGTTGTATTACAAGATAGAAAGCCAAAGAAAATTTTAAAAACCTATTCAAATGTAACACACAATATTTGTTGATATTTTAGTAGCTTGGGAGGTACTCCAAGCCCTAGGTGTCACGCCCCCAATTCTTTTTTCGTTAAATTGGCTGGGTGCGGCACCGCCTAAGTAATTAACATCTTCCATTGTTAGCTTACTTTACGAACTACGCCTTAACATTCATCATTAAACCATGAATAACATATTAATGTGCGGAAACCATTAATATAACAACATCATAGAACAACAGCATGAACACATTCATATGCAAGAGAATTCTTTTATTATATATGAAGAATTTTTACAAGTGACCGAGAGCTTGGCTCCACCGGCATTACACCCAAGTCGGGCGCCCACCCGTGCAAGAGCGCACGGTGGTCTCACCACGACTTAACCAAATTATAACACAAGTTTTCTTTTCTCGATCGAGCGGGCGCACCCGTGCACAACCCACACCCAAATACAACCCAAAACTCTTCCAATGTTCTGACAGGTGGGCGCCTTAGAACGCCCTCCACTCGCACTTCGACCGAACCATAACTCGTGCCAAAACTCGTGTAGCATGCCTGGCGAGCGGGCGCATTAGCGCTGCCCTTGTTGCGGCTCTACTCCTTTTTGCGCACTTCTTCCTTGTTCGATCGAGCCAAGTGCGATGTCCAAAATGCCATTCTTCATCGCTTGTTTATACGCTAATGAGCGTGGAGGTCGCACCCTCGGCCGACCCTCCGTTCGCTCCACCAACCATGTGTTCACCAAACGGTTTGAGCACCTTTGTTAGGTCAGGCTGCCCATGGTGCGGGACCGCCCCACAATTCTCCTTTTTTTGCTTCACGCTTCTCTGGTCGGCTTATGAATGAGCTCCTCCTAACTCGCCCCTATAAACTATGGAGCGCTAACATCGCCTATGCCTTATGCATTTCGTCCTTGGTCGCCCACGCGGTTCTGTCATGCCTTAGTTGCTTCGCGGAGCGGGTGGAGCGTGCGCCCGGTTGCCTACCAACCGTAGGGCGTTACATCCTCCCCCACTTGAAATCATTGTCGCCCTTGACAATCCTGACTGCCTCAGTATCTTCTGTTCATACTTCGCAATCTTCTTCTTCCATCTCCAAAGCGAGTCCTCCGATTCCCAGCTTTCCTCCTCCGGTGCATTCTTCCATCTAACAAGATACTCCCATTTCATGTGGCAACCAATCCCTGTAGTTCTGTAGCTCAAAATCTTATCCAACTCCAGTGCTGGCTTGTCCACAATCCCGGCTAGTCCTCTCGACGATTCAGCTCTCTCTAGATGATCAACATCAAGTCTGCATCTCTTCAACTTACTCATGTGAAAAACTGGATGCTCATGTGCATATGGTGCAGAAGCTCCAGCTCATAAGCAACTTCCCCCACTCTCTTCTTCACTCGAAATGGTCCCTCATACTTCCATGTCAGTTTGCTCACAGTCCCCTTGCCTAGCTGAAACTGCTCCCCGGTAATCCTAAGAAACACCATATCTCCCACACTGAAGTGCACATTCCGTCTTCCTCAATCAACCCATTTCTTCATTCTCCTCACAGCTTCGTGCAAGCGCAACCGTGCCAACTCCAAGGTCTCATCCCAAGCCTTCATGAACTTCTTCACATGAGGACTCCTCAGGAAATCTTCTGTCACTACGGTATGCGTGCAACCGACATCTTTCCATTCACCAACTCAAATGGACTATACCTCGTCGCAGAACTCTTTTGAATATTGTAGCTAAACTGAGAAATATCCAAGAGTTCATGCCAATTCTTCTGATCAGCCGTCACATAATGTCTCAAGTAGTCCTCCAGCAAAGCGTTGATCCTCTCGGTCTGCCCATTTGTCTGCAGATGGTAACTAGAACTCATCAACAACTCTATCCCGACTAACTTGAACAATGTGGTCCAAAATCTGCCCGTAAAACGCGGAGCTCTATCCGACACGATGCTTAATGGCATCCCCAATACTTCACTATGTTCTTAAATAAAAACTTCGCAGTCCACTCGACTCCACAAGGTATCTTTGTTGGAACAAAGACAGTATACTTGGAAAAACGATCAACCACGACCATTATCCCATTATACCCCTGAACATGTGGCAACTGAGTGATGAAGTCCATCAAGACACTCATCCATGGTCTCTCAGGAATCGGTAAAGGCTGCAACAGTCCTCCTTGCCTTTGATTATCCGATTTGTCCTGCTGACAAATGATGCACGTATGTACATACTCCTCTACATCCTCTTGCATCTTCTCCCAAAAGAATCCTCTCTCCAACAATGCCAAAGAACGACGCATCCCTGGGTGGCCAACCCATGGCGAGTCGTGGCACTCCTTCAAAAGGTGCCTCCTGAGCCTAGATAACTTTGGAACATAAAGTCAGTTTCCAAAGAACAAGAACCCGTCCCGTAGAAAGAACTTTCGTGTCTTCCCCTCCTTTATCTGCTTCACTATATTCTGCGCCAAAGTATCGGTTTCAACACTTCCCTTGAGCTTATTCTGCATCTCTTCTAACATCTGAACTCCACTCCTACTCCTAGCTGCCCGGTCTTCTCCCTCCAATGCTGCAAGTTTTCCCTTCCTACTAAGGGCATCTACTACCGCATTGTGTCTTCCCGGTCTATACTCGATAGTCATGTTGAACTCTGCCAAGAAGTCCTGCCAACGAGCTTGCTTCATAGAAAGCTTTGGTTGTGATGCAAAATAACTTGTTGCAACGTTGTCCGTCTTGACAACAAATGGCTTCCCGATCAGGTAATGCCTCCACACATGAAGATAGTGAATGATTGCAGTCATCTCCTTCTCATGGACCGGATACCTCCATTCTCTATCCTACAACTTCCGACTCTCATACGCCACCGGATGCCCATCCTGCATAAGAACCCCTCCTATGGAAAAATTTGAAGCATCTGTGTGTACCTCAAATGGTCACTCGAAGTCTGACAACTTCAGTATAGGTGCTGTAACCATCCTCCTCTTCAAGTCATCAAATGCCTTCTGACATTTATCCGTCCAACTCCACCTCTTGTCTTTCTTCAATAGGTCTGCCAGTGATGATGTTACCTTGGAGTACCCCACTACAAACTTCCGTTGGTAGTTGGTTATGCCCAAAAACACCCTCATCTCATGGACATTCTTCGGTTCAACCCAATCCTTGATCGCCTTCACTCTGCTCGGCTCCATCCGTATGTACCCTTGACCAACAATATGCCCAAGGAACGGAATCTCGGTCTGAGCGAACACACACTTAGACTTCTTCAAGAACAACTGATTTTCCCTCAATGCCTCGAACACCATCGCCAAGTGCTTCTTATGATCCTCCATGTTGTCACTGAACACCACTATATCGTCCAAGTACACTACTACGAACGAATCCAAGTATGGTCGTAGGACATCATTCATCAAAGTGCAAAACGTAGCAGGAGCATTACACAACCCGAATGGCATAACAAGGAACTCAAAGCTACCATACCTTGTTACTATCGCGGTCTTCTTCTCGTCTCCTTCATCTATCCGCACTTGATAATACCCATGCCTCAAGTCCAGTGTGGAAAACACTCGGGCTTCCGCAAGCTTGTCAAAGCAATCAGCAGCCAATGGCAAAGGATACCTGTTCCTTACCGTCTGATTATTCAGTGCACGGTAATCACAGCACATCCATAGCTCATTTGAATCCTTCTTCTGCTGGAATAATACCGAAGCTCCATAAGGGGACATTGAAGGTCTGATGAAACCTGCATCAGCTAACTCCTTTAATTGTTGTTTCAATTCCTCCAATTCAGGCCCTAACAACCAATAAGGTGCTTTAGCCGGGGGTTGCTTCCCTAGCTCAAGCTCAATGCTATGGTCCATTGCACGCCTTGGTGGAAGCTTCTTTGGTAGCTCATCAGGCATCAAATCCGCATATTTGGTCAGCACCTCAGAAATCTCGGCTGGAACAGTGTCCCCACTCCATCACCTTCAACTCCCTTGAACATCACCGCATATGTCTCCATATCTGACTCCTTCATAGCCTTCTCCAAACTCAGTGTAGAAACGTGCTGCACCTTGACTTCCCTCCTTTGCCTATGAGTGGGCAAAATCCAAGTTTGTGTTTGTCCAACCAGCACCACCTCATCACAGAAGGGGACAACAATAGCCCTGTTGCCCTTCAATAAATCCTATCCGAGTATCATATCGAAGTCATTCATCTCCATCACTGTGAAGTCCAACTGACCCTTCCAGTCTTTTAGCTGCACAGGCACTTCGTGTGCCAAACCCGCCACTTTAGCTCTAGAGTTCACTGCCTTGACTTCCACATTCGATGGGAAGATCATAAGTCCAACTTCTTTTGCTAACCGTGTCGTCATGAAGTTATGAGTGGCCCTCGTGTCCACTAGAGCTTGAATGGTCTTGCCATGAACCATCAAGTCTACGAAACCCAGACTGTTCGTCCATGATTTCTCCATAACTTTTCCCTACATACATGTTTGTTCTCTGCGTTCGTCAAGCAACGACTTCACCACCTATGAACTTGCTCTGATACCACCTGTCACGCCCCCAATTCTTTTTTCGTTAAATTGGCCGGGTGCGGCACTACCTAAGTAATTAACATCTTCCATTGTTAGCTTACTTTATGAACTACGCCTTAACATTCATCATTAAACCATGAATAACATATTAATGTGCGAAAACCATTAATATAACAACATCATAGAATAGCAGCATGAACACATTCATATGCAAGAGAATTCTTTTATTATATGTGAAGAATTTTTACAAGTGACCAGGAGCTTGGCTCTACCGGCGTTACACCCAAGTCGGGCGCCCACCCGTGCAAGAGCGCACGGTGGTCTCACCATGACTTAACCAAATTACAACACAAGTTTTCTTTTCTCGATCGAGTGGGCACACCCGTGCACAACCCACACCCAAATACAACCCAAAACTCTTCCAATGTTCCGACAGGTGGGCGCCTTAGAACGCCCTCCACCCGTACTTCGACCGAACCATAACTCGTGCAAAAACTCTTGTAGCATGCCCAGTGGGCGGGCGCATTAGCGTTGCCCTTGCTGCGGCTCTACTCCCTTTTGCGCACTTCTTCCTTGTTCGACCGAGCCAAGTGCGATGTCCAAAATGCCATTCTTCATCACTTGTTTATACGCTAATGAGCGTGGAGGTCGCGCCCTTGGGCAACCCTCCGTTCACTCCACCAACCATGCATTCACCAAATGGTTCGAGCGCCTTTGTTAGGTCGGCCCGCCCATGGTGCGGGACTGCCCCACAATTCTCCTTCATTTGCTTCACGCTTCCCCGGTCGGCTTATGAACGAGCTCCTCCTAGCTCGCCCCTATAAACTATGGAGCGCCAACATCGCCTATGCCTTATGCATTTCGTCCTTGGTCGCCCACGTGGTTCTGTCATGCCTTAGTTGCTTCGCAGAGCGGGTGGAGCGTGCGCCCGATTGCCTACCAACCGTAGGGCGTTACACTAGGGTTCGAGCATTGGAGGAAAAAGTGCCACAAGAGTCACTTATGGGCTTCGAACCCAAGGTAACGGTTTTGCATCCATCGCGATTTGGGCCAAAACCATGATGAATTTGAGCATGAGAAAATTTGAGGTGATAGAGCTTGGTGTGCTAATTCCAATGCTTCAAAGCTCACTCAAATTGTATCTCTAGAAATGAAGTTATGAATTTTTGAAGTTGACAATTAATGTTTGGACAATCAAGTCATGTAGGCTTGAGAAATTCATCCAATAGACATGTCTCTCCATCTAATTCGTGGAGCCCTCTTTGTGTATAAATAAGAGGTGCGATGGAGTCATTCTAATCATCCAAGTGCATTCATCTCTTGTGTGAACACATCGAAGGCAGTGTGGGAGTGGAGGACAAGACGTGGAGGAGAAAGGGCTAAGTTTTTTCATGATTCTTCTTCTAATTACAGGTCTAAGTTACCTTAGGAGCAGCCGCAGGGAAAAAGGTAAGTGCTGAAGGTTATTTTTGGCCATTTTTTTGTGGGTGACTCTCCTAAGTAGGCCACATATTTAGTTGTGCCTTATAGGTATATCACATGCCTAAAAACACTTGTACAAACATCCTAATATATGTTGTAAGGAATTCAGAGAAGCCGTAGGTGTATAAGGGTGTGAAAAGGGTTGTTTGGGGGTTGATTTTAGCCCAAACCTATAGCCTAGAGTTGGGAGATCACTGTGAAAGGAAGTCGCAACAAGTGAAGGCTATTTGGGTGAATGTTTAGGGTTGTTGCAGCTTGCCAGGTGCCCTAACCAGGAACAGTCAAGGACAACAATCTACATCAACACTTTGTGACATGGGATTTGTATGGGTGATGTGTTTTGTGTAGGATTGAATGCTGGAGGATCAGTCCTAGTCTGGACAAAATTATTGCAGCCTATAAGTGCCATGTATTGAGGTCAACTTGGGCAGTTGGAGACCTCAATTAGGAGCATAAATTATAGTGAAGGATTGGGCGCCATTGATCTGGTGGAGGGCAGTGTGTTGGCTACCCAAAGTATCCCTAGAAAAGCAATCGTGAAGTGACAAAGAGAGCTGAATATTGAGTGAAGTTTGAGCTAATGTGCAGCACTTTGATGGACGGAAGTGACTACTAGATTGGAATATTGGAGCTCAGATATTGGCCAGCCTAGCGAGAAGATTGGATCAGCTTGTGTACATGCAGCATAAGTGAATTGCAGCAGTGTTACGTGGAAACCCTCCTAGAGTCTCGATGTGTTGTCCTTTGAAGGTCTAAAGAGTAGCTAGTAAGCAATACGGAAGCGAAGGACCGAGAGGAAAAGATACAACATCGAGTGTGCACAACATGTTTGTCATTGTATCTTGTATGCGATAGACTGTTGTATAATTCAGATTTGGTTTAATGTAATGAAGATTGGGTTGTACATTATTGTATAATATTTGTTAAAAATTGTGTATACTTGTGCATATGTGATTTACTGTTTTATATTTTCCACTGTGCAAAGTAGTTCTTGTTGAGATTCTTGGTTTGCTAGCGTAAAAAATTTTAAGATTCTAACCCAGACCCAAGATCATGGAAATTCAAAATGGTATCAGAGTGTGTCTGAACTACTTTGGAAGTCATTGAATCAAAGTTGTGCATAATGAAGTACAACTTAAGAAGGAGTTGGTCACATTGTAGGTGACAATGTCAAAGTTGCAGGTTCGTATTTGGTATGAGGATAGGTTGGAGGGGTTTTCCAACTATAGTCCATGAAATGAAAGGATCAATTGGGTCTTGCAGTTCAATTGGATCTAGGAGTTCTCCAAGAAAGCCATCAAGAAGCCAACAGACCCAAAAGAGTTGGAAGTATACGAGGATTTGGATACGAGGGCGAGATTGATCATCCTAGATGGTGTTAAGGATGTCCTAATACCTCATTTGTCTGGGAAGAACACCGCACATGATATGTGGATGGCTCTTCAGAATTTATTGCAGAATAAGAAAGAGAACCAGGTTTTGGTATTGGAGGATAAGTTGAAGTCCACCAAGATGATAAAGGGTGAAGGTGTGACTTCATATCTGACGAGATTGTCTTTGGTCAAAGATAAGCTTGTTGTCGTGGGTGTGACTATTTAAAATGGAGATATGGTGAGGATTTCCTTGAAAGGATTCACAGAGGAATGGAATCCCTTCATCAAAGGAATCATTTCTAGAGAGATGTTTCCAGACTGGAATAGGCTATGGGATGAATTCATCTAGGAAGAGTTGCAAGACAAGGATCTTCATCCAAAGAAGAAGACTTTCGATCATGGCGTGGCACTTGCAGCACAAATGAAGGGTAAGCAGAAGAAGGACTTGAGTGAGGTCAAGTGTTTCAACTATGGTAAGATGGTTCATTTTTTGCCGAGATGTCCGATGAAGAAGAAGGGAGATGAAGAGAAGAAGAAAGGAAAGGAGGTCGCTAGTGTTGCCACTTCTACTGAGATAGATGATCTTACCAAGAGATTAGAGGAGGAGGACTTTGTTATGATCTTTGATTTATCGTAGGGTACTATCGATGAGGATGGATAGTATGTGGATAGTGGTGTGACGAAAAAAATGATAAGGCCACAAGAAGTTTTTGAGACTCTAACTAAATGGGACTCGAAGTTTCACATGGTGTTGGGTGAGAAGAGTCGAAAGGAGATCTAAGGATCAAGAGTTGTGTCATTTAGGATGGAGATATGACGAGTGATGTGGGTCTAGGACGTATTGTTTGTACCAGGACTCAGATATAGCATGATTTTTGTCTCAATGATTGCGAAGAAGGGGTTTGAGGTCTTGTTCCCGGATGGGAAGGAAAGAATCAGGCCTAGAGTCTCTAGCTCCGCTAGTATCATGCTTGGGGTTAGAGAGCATGGTCTATATAGGCTGATGGGCAAGCCCATGGATCATGAGAATCAAGTGGATCAGGTGTAGGTTCTAGGGAGTCACTTGTGGACTTGGAACCCATGGTAGGGTTTTTGCACCCATCGAGATTTGGGCCAAAACCATGAAGAATTTGAGCATGATAAAATTTGAGGTGATAGAGCTTGGCATGCCGATTCCAATTCTTTGAAGATCACTCAAATCATAGCTCTAGAAATTAAGTTATGAATTTTTGAAGTTGACAATTAATGTTTTCACAATCAAGTCATGTAGGCTTGAGTAATTCGTCCAATAGACATGTCTCTTCATCTAATTCATGGAGCCCTCTTTATGGGTATAAATAAGAGGTGAGATGGAGTCATTATACTCATCCAAGTGCATTCATCTATTGTGTGAACACATCCAAGGCAACGTAGGAATAGAGGACAAGATGTGGAGGAGAAAGGGTTGAGTTTTGGCATGATTCTTCTTGTAATTAGAGGTTTGAGTTACCTTAGGAGTAGCCACACAGAAAAATGTAAGTGTTGAAGGTTATTTGTGCCCATTTTTGTGTGGGTGACTCTCCTAAGTAGGCTCCAACTTTAGTTGTTCCTTATAGGTATGTCACAGGCCTAAAAACACTTGTACAGGGAGCCTAATCTCTGCTGTAAGGAATCCAGAGAAGTCGCAGGTGTATAGGGGTGTGAAAAGGGTTGTTTGGGTGCTGATTTTAGCCCAAACATGTTGCAGCTTGCCAAGCCCTAACTAGGAATATTCAAGGAAAACAATCTACATCAACACTTTGTGACATGGAATTTGTATGGGTGAAGCATGTTTCCCTCTACCTGCCTCATCATATTTCCCTCCTCCCCTAGTGGTCTTTTTTGGTGGCAAAGGGGTTTCCATGAGCTAGTCATGAGTGTAGCATGTCAGAGATGTTGCTATGGTTTCTTTCTTCCATAGTCACCTCTTGCATCTTCCCTCCCAACTCTATGTAGGTCTTCGTGATGTCTTGTTGCCTCTTGTAGCCATGATCCACCAATGAGCTTATTCTCAATGTGGTGGTGGTGCTCAAGGTGTTTCAAGTGGCTCTCGTGTACAAATGCCAAATCTTTAGACCACAACTTCCATGAACATACACCTCTAGACATTTAGGAGGAAATTCGTCTCATGGAAGTGGAAATTTGACAGGAATGACAGGTTACTATGTATTTGGAAGGCTGACATAGCCTCTTAGTTTTCCGATACAGGAAACTCCATAAATTGCCACAACCATTGTCTTAATAAAATGAACCTGTACTAGCATATAAAGGTCACTTAGCACATTTTATGTCTCTCTAGCTGCTTGAATTGGGTTCACTATAGAATTCTCTTCTTCCTAGGTCATTGGTTAGTGCTCTAGCCACTATGTCGATGCCTCCTAATGCTACCTTCGTTTTCCATGCATTTATATTCTTGCTAATCACTTGAGTGTGTTTCCCTTCACCTACATCAATGGATTTCCCTCCTCCCTTGATGGATTTTATTGGTGGAAAAGGGGTTTCCCTGAGCTTGTCGTCAATGCAACATACTTGGCACATTATTATGGCATCTTTCTTCCACATTCACCTCTTACAACTTCCTTCTTAGCTCTATCTAGGTCTCCATATTTTATTGCTTCCTCCAATAACCATGATTCACTAATGATCTTGTTGCCGATATAGAGGTTGTTTTCGAGGTGATTTAGGTGGCTCTTGAGCACAATTACATGCCAAATATTCAACCAAAAACTACCATGAATGCACAGCTGAAGACATTCAAAAGGAAATTCATCTCTTGAAGTGGAAATTCGACAGGAATGACAGGTTACTATGAATTTAGAAGTCATGACCAACATAGGCTCTTGGTTTCCTAATACAGGAAACTCCATAGATTTCCAAAATCATTATCCTCATAAAATGAACATGTACTTGTATGCAAAGGTCACATGGTGCATTTTACGTCTCTTTTCCTACTTGAATTGGGTTCACTCCACCATGATTTTCTTCCTAGGTCATTGGTTAGCGCTTTAGCCACTCCTTCGATGCCTCCTGCTAAGGTTGCCTTTGCTTACCATGCATTTGGATTCCTTTCTACTCACTCAAGCATGTTTCCCTTCGCTTGCCTCTTTGTATTTCCCATCTTTTGTGATGGCTTTTTTAGGGGCAAAGGTGTTGGCTCAATCTTGTCGATAGTGCAACCTACTTAGCACATTTTTATGGCTTCTTTCTTCCACAATCACCTCTTGTAGCTTCCCTCCTAGCTCTATCTAGGTCTTTGTGATGTCTTGTTGCCTCCAACAACTATGATTCGCAAATGAGCTCATTGTTGACGTGGAGGTGGTGGCTTCAGGTGGCTCTCGATCATAATTTCTTGCCAAATCTTCAGCCTATGACTACCATGAACATACACCTCTAGATATTCAAGAGGAAATTTGTCTTGTGTAAGTGGAAATTTGACAAGAATGACATGTTACTATGTATTTGGAAATCATGGCTAGCGTAGCCTCTTGGGTTCTTGATACACACAACTCCATAGATCACCAAAATCATTGTCTTCATAAAATGAGCATGTATTATCATGTTAAGTTATTGTTGGGGAAGATTCTAGGAGACGGGAGACAAGCTCAAGTCAACCTCGTGCACAGACTAAATGAGCTCATGGATCCTATGCTAGATTTGGAAGGAAGGTTTTCTAAGCTTGAGATGGAATCACTATCTAGCTCTCCAATTCTTTTGCCATGCAAGGTTCAGGGAAAATTTTGGTGTCTAATATTCGCAGATGAGCTAATTTTCCATGTTTTTTCATAAAAAGGATTTGCCAATATCCATTTTTTCTAAAACTGATTTGAGGATAAAATTATTTTACCTTAAATATACAAAGTCATTAGAATCTGAATATTTCTACAAACATGTCACCAAATATTTTATTGTTTACATATTAGGGACCAATAAGATTCCTTAATGTTTCTAAAAATTTACGAAAAAATTCCATCCTTAAAAATTTCCCTAACAAGGTTGAGGAACAACCCATCAACCTAAACACCTCTTTATCTTCCTAATGCTCGACTTCCTTATATTCCATAGTTTCAATACTTGCTCCTCATGCTTGCCCATTTGGCTTGTTGATAATTTATTTTTTGATGTTCATATTTAGATTATTTTACTTCTTCCCTCCAAAAGTATCTAAATCCTACCCATTTTAGTCCTTGTTGCAGGTTTCAACATTATCTCTTTGTATTCTAGAACCCGTTGAAGCTAATTTTGATAGTCATTAACTCTCTATTCTAGTGTTTCTTATTTGGTTTTTAATGTGGTAAGCGAGAGACACTAAGACTAGTTTGTCTTAGTTTTTGATATTTTTCGTGCAAAATGAACTTAAAAAAAATAATAAAACTTTAATGAGTTTAAAAAGACTTTTATGGAGAGATCACATCGAGTAATTATTTGGAGCCAAAGTCTTTTTAAACAATATGGATCCTAAAAGTCTGAACTTAGAAACTTTAATAAGTTACTAATTTACATGACTAAAAAAATCATACTAGTAAAAACTTAATTTTATATTATTATATAATTTAAAAATATTTATTTCAAATGTTATTTTAAAAGACATTTTGGTATTGGTGTTGTCTAAATATTATAAGTTTTGGAGTTTTTTTTGGAATTAGACAATATTTTTTTCGTCAAATCTTGTTTTTTGTTATTTAAAATCAGTTTTTCATTGCATATATGGATTCAACACGTTGAAAAACCCTCTAAAAATAAAACTAAAAATACATATAAAAAAACCACAATTAGAATGAAGCATTTTGAAATTTAAATTTTGTATTTTTAAATATTTCATTTCAAATTCATTATATTAATGTGTAACTTTAAAATCTTTATTATAATATATATATGATTTTATATCTGTATTTATTTATTTATTTTTATTTTTTTTACAGGTGGGAAAACCTATCATAATTTAGTTGTCAAACTACCACTAAGGACCATCTTTGGTTGCTAACCCCAAATCCACATTGACTCATCACTCTTAATAAAGGAAAACCGAGAACCCATTGGTGGTCTATAAGGGGGCAAACTTCCTGACAGATGCCTTTGGGCTTGGGTTTGGGGTCGTTAACTTGTTTTATTACATACAAAGAAAACGAACTCTTAACCAAATAAAAACAGTTTTAAGACATACTCTAGACCCATATTTTATTTATGTATTATAATACATACACCATTAATAATAATAATTAAATGGTTCATGAGGCACAATACTTGCTAAGGTTTTGCAAATGGGGTAGCAAGCTAACTGGGCTTGATTGTGGGGGAAACTCCACAGTTAAGCGTGCTTGAGCCAAAGGCCATCTGGGATGGGTGACCTCCTGGGAAGTCCTGGTTACCGGGTAGACTATTTAAAAATCATGAGAAATTGGGAAGTCCTGGTTACCGGGTAGACTATTCAAAAATCATGAGAAAGGGTAGACTATTCAAAAATCATGAGAAATTAGCTAATTACGACTACCTCTCATAGACATGGTCATAGATGAATGACTTACCTAAAGCACTTGAATCCCAAAAAATGATATGTAATATAATACACTAGTAAAAACTCCAATACTTAATAATTAAATAACTAAAATTTATTGTTTTAATTATTTTTATAAAATTTAATAAAAAAATTATTTCAATAAAAAAAAATTAATTTATTTTCATGAAAGTCATTTATAATAATTTCGTAAATAAAAAATTATTTCAATAAAAAAAATTAATTTATTTTCATGAAAGTCATTTTTAATAATTTCGTAAATAGTTTCGTGATTAAATGTATTATTTAATTTATTTTTTTAATCTAAATTATACTTGTGAACTAATTGTCAAATATCCGTTTACTGATTTTGAATGCCTTCCTTAACACAACTCTTCAAACACTCTCACGGTCAAATATTGTTTTATTAATAAAACCAAATTCCAATGGAAAAGACTGTCCCGGCGAAATTGTCCCTTGGGTATACAACGCCAAATAAAATATAATTTCCTTCTGCAACTGTCGGCAACTGTGAACAATATAATGGATGCTCATGAAAAATTGGCGGCAACCGTGCACAATGTAATGGATGCTCATCAAAAACTGGCGGTTATTTGATTATTTTATGTATTAGGCAAATCCTCTGTTCTTACAAATTTATTCATATTCTAAGCGAGTTGTTAGGGTTGGTTTTTTAAAAGTTTTTTTTTTGGGTTTTTCAATTTAATTTTTATAATATTTGACAGGAATTTATTGAAATTATAAGTTTGATAGTAACTTTTGCATAATTGAAGTATTTTAGAGTTTTTCATGGTGTTGAATCTATATGTACAGTTAAAAAACCAGTTTAAATAACATAAATCAAGTTTTCACTTCAAATTCTTTTCATAGTACTCAATCCATATATACAGTAAAAAAATTCACTTTAAATAACACAAATTAAGTGTTATTAAGAGCAAGGAAAATTATTTTGAGAAAAAGTATTTTTGTATTAGTATAAATTCAAATTTATAATAATTTTATATATATATTCTCTATATAATGTTTGTGATTTTTAAAGTAAAATAATTTTATATTGTAAAATTTAAAGAAATCATTTCTATTAAAAAAAATTAATGAATATGTTTTTGGAAATATCATTGAAAATTAACCCAAACAATTCTTCCCCAAATTCCAGAATTGGAAAATCCAAAAAATAGCACTAAAGAGAACTGCTAGCGTTGGAAAAGAAAATGACTTACTTTAGTGGTTTTCGTTGTCGCCCGAACAAATAAGCCCACTGTTTAAATTCTCCTCCGCGGCCACTAAACCCATGGTCACCCGAACAAATAAGCCCACTGTTTAAATTCTCCTCCGCGGCCACTAAACCCACGGTTTATATCAAAATCCGCGGACGTTAAAACTCTGTACAACTACTCAGCTTTCAAGGTTAGTTCGCCCAACTCTACAGCTACTCTGCATGATATAATATCTGGAGGCCTGCCTTTTCCAGTCCAAGCCAGACGCCCACTGCTTTTTTTTCCTCTACTTATATTCCTCACCCCCTATTGTCACCTACAAATTTTCAGTTGAACTTCATTCCATTTTTTCATCGGATGCTAATACATCACTCTGTTTTTCAGTCTTACTGCATCCTAAATATCTGTTGTGTTCAATTGTTGCACTCTTATCACAGCTTGGCTCTTTTCATTTTCTGTAATAAGCTTCAGCAGCAGCAGAATCTTGCAGGTTTTCCATGGATCTGGCTATGGATGTTTATATTCCGGAAGAGTATGTGAGAAGGCGCCGCAAGCCAAATACGTCGATGCAGAAACAAGATGGCCGGGTTTCTTTCGACGATATGGAGGTCGTGGACAAGAAGAAGTTCCAACTGCCTGTAGGTGATAAGAAAACGACGATCTCTGCTTCTTCTAGTCTTAGTTGTACCAGAAAATTCAAGGAGGACGTACTTCTCAATTATTTCAATCCATAATTCCCACAGTTCCTTCATCTACAGTTTGGAATATGAGAGAAGTAGAATGTCTTCATTCTGAATGAAGAAAATAAATTGTAACCTCAATTTTGTGAGCATTTATTCATTTTACCCCCGGCTATTCTTATGCTTTTATGCTTGTGTATTCCAAGGTTGAACTATCTGATTTTCCTTAGACTCGTTATTTTGAGATAACTCAGGCTATTTTGCATTTTGAGATAACTCAGGCTATATTGCAAAAGCAATACCAATGATTCAGATCAGACAGCGGTGTGGGAAGAGATAACTGCCATTTCTAATAAAACCCAATCTTATCGATATAACAAAATTATTTGTATCTAATGCAATCCAACTTGGTTCCAGTATATTAATAAGTATTGTACATATTTTGGGATTAGAGTTTTAAGGGCTACCTAGTTCAAACTCTTCATCTGAAATATGTTGTTAATCGTATAAATCATAGGTTAAGATCTGATTAAGTCTATCTAAATTATCCACCAATCGTTTATGAAAAGATGGCCACTTAACCACCCTCTATACATATCATATGTTATAGAGATTAGAAAAAGACCCGCAAAGTTTCCCTTCCAAAAAAAAATATCAGAGCTTTCGTAGACGGTTTATGTAAAAGCGATGCTGACATGATATTACAGCACACAGAATGCTGCAAGTCTGTGTGGAGAATTAAATCCATTTCATTTGATTGGGTTCTCATTTTTGTTCTCAATTTCACATGATTAAAAACACGAATTTATCATGTCACTACTATCTCTGCCTCGCATACGGCTACCAATTTAAAGAAAAATCCACATTATTGCCCAATTTTTTCACCGTCAACCGACAACCCTGCATACAGCATTCAATTCAGAAAGAAAAATTCATGCTGCCCAAATTTCTCACCGACGGCCGTATTCAGAGGGTTTTTACATTCGAACTTAAATGTAATCATATTAGGGCATGAGCTAAAGAGTGCGGCGGCCCCACTTTTGAAATCGAAGGCCCTACAATAACCGGATGAAACAAGGTAGACGGTTGGTGATCAAATGGTTTAACAACAAACCCTAAATGCATAACCGTTCACATACATGTCATCACTCCTGGCGTCCAATCACCGTACACATACATCTCATGCCTGTATCCAATCACCGTACACATACATCTCATGCCTGGTGACATCCACTCACCTGTAAATTGACATGGACTATAGGTTACATCTTTTTCGGACATGGGTAAATTATATTTTTTTTAAGAGAATTTTAATTTTTATCGTTTAAGGGCTTTTGAATATATATATGATTCAATATATTGAAAAATTTTAATCGAGCAGAGTTTGCAATTCGAATTTGTGATTTTAAAAGATCTTTTAAGATTATGGGTAAAATATGTTGGAATGCTTTTTAGAAAATAGAATACATAGACTACAACCATTATTAAAAACAATAGAACAAATAGACTACAACCATAATTAAAAGCATAAAGACAAAATCAAGATTATTATAATAGTTGTTTTTTCAGGGCAAAATTTTGGTGACAACTCTTATAAGATGTTGGGTATATGCCATAATTTTGGTCAAGATAGTTTTTCATAATTCTTTCATCTTAAATTGCCTTGGAATTTAAATTTTTATAAATTTTTTAAATAATAAAAAATGTATTGTAACATAGTTGTCAAATCAATAGTGAAATAATCATCATTAATTGTCATTTGGGAATGCACACTACTCATCATTAATACACAACGAAATCATGTTACCTATAAATATTCGTTAGTGGTCAATAAAAAAACATGTTTTTTTTTTTTTTTAAATAATACTTACATGTGCTTACAACGTAACCCAAACCTCTTGATTGTTCGTAACCTAGCACCATATGTTGGAAATGTAGAGATAAACAAACGAATAGAAGTTGTTGCTAGACAAAATACATTTTATTCATTAATCTTTCTCACATACATAACTACTGAGCTATGACTTGTCTCTCTTGATTCTCATTACAATAGCGCAATCACAAGGATATAAACACCAAATTTACTAGATATGGAACCATGCAAACTAGAACTAGATTTGACTTTTCTCTTGCAAACTCACACTAGACTTGACTTCTAATATTAGACTTGGTTTGTTTTTCTTACCTTAACTCTTTATGCACTACATGCGCACATGAGTAATTAATATTTCTAACACTTCCCCTTAATTACGACCATATGACTCAACCTTAACTCAACATAACTTAAACATGCATGTTGGTCTCAGTCTTAGCTAGGCTTACAATGACTCAAAATACTTTTTACAATGTTAGAGTTTTTTTTTGTTTCTTCCAAATTCTATACACTTGAAACTGCTTTGTTGTTAACTGCACTTTCTTATTGTAACCTCTGTATTTCTTCACTTGCTATTGTTGCACTTTTTCTTTGAATTCTATTGTATTTGTTCTTAGCCTATCTTCTATAGCTTCCTCTTCAAAGATTCGTTCACTCATGGACTGCTATCACAACTCATCGTCTTCAAATTGTGAACTTCATTCTGCTTCTTGCTCTTCATATTCTCGATCTTCTTTCTATTATATTTCTTAATCACAAAATTTGATCTCTTCTTGATTGTATTGTTGAAATGTTGTTTCAATGCTTTCTTTTTCTAAATCTTTAGAAACTTCCATGTCCTTTCATGCATCACTTTCTTCATCCTCTCTTTCAGGTATAATTGTAATCGGTACGTTATCTTGTTTCCCTACACACTCAAAATCAATGTTAAAAACATCTTTCTCATGCTCTAGAGTGAGAGATTTCTCCTCTTCCTCTTCCTTCTCCTCCTCTTCCTTCTCTACCTCTCCATTCTCTGCCTCTATCGTTGCATCATAATCTTCATCTTCCACTTCTTTACCAACTTCTGTTGTTGTAAACAGGTTGTCTTCCACTTGGATTCCATACAAAAGTGGGCATCTCTTACCAAATAACAACATATCAAAGATATCTTTATGTTGCATCATGTGCAGCCACTCATCACTAGTTAATTGTTTCATCAAAGATAACATCAACAATTTCAATTTTTGGATCCACCAAATCACTTGCTTCTCCATTGGTAGTTTTATTTATGTCAAACTCAACTAATACTAGTTCACACATTACTTAATGAGCAGTTCCAACTTTTTCTTCATAACTTGCTGCTACAATGGTAGCTTCAACCTTCAATTCTTCATCAAACATGGCAATTCCCACATTGCCACAATCAAACCTTCTTTCTAAAAGAGACCAAAAATGTGATCAACATAATTTTCATCCACTCTATGGTGGGATATTTGAGCATGCATGTGCTCATTAACAATTTCAACTTCACCAAATTCATCAATTGTTGTTGAATTCATGAGAGATGCACTCTCAGCACCACAAACCATTACTTCATATGAAAAATCTATTTGTCATTCTCAAACTTAAATGTCTCAACCTATAATTCAAAGAGGTCATCATCAGCTACAATTTTACTAATTGGATCACACATGTTACTCACTGCTTTATTAGAAGCATCACCATCATCATCAAGGCCTATTATTGGATTCACAAATTCATAACTCACTTTGTAGTCATCATCCACATGTGTCTCATTTACCATCCATGCCATAGTGGAGTTCTTGAGCATCGATATGCTCTTGCTCTACTTCACACACAAAGGCTTCATGTTCTCTCTTTACAATCTTTTCTACATCTTCTTCAACCATATGCCCATTTGCATAATGGGTTTCACTTTTACAGTCTTCACGACCATCATCCACATTTGAGTGGGATTCTCTGAGCTTTGTTGTCCTCCCAGAATCTTGCTTATTTACTCTCAGACCTATGGAAATCTTCTCTATTGATTCGTTAATAGACTATGACACAACTTGCTACTACGTGTCACTTTATTTTGTGCCAAATTATGCTTCGGGGTTCTTCCATACTTCCTGGGAAGATGTATCTTTTCTACCTTGCACAAAAAATTCTCATCCAATGCTTGTCTTACAAGATCCAATATTAAAGAATCAAGCATACTTCATTATATGGGTTATCAAACCACTACTCAATCAACTCTTTACATCAAAGAAAAGTTTTCAATATGAGAACCCAAAAATAAAAAATTTTACAAATAAATTTTGGAAGTGTTACTCGATCCATTTTGATCCATTCATCCTTGAATTTTTCTACTTCATCTGCTTGTCTTTTAGATTTCTTAGCTACAATGAGAACTACCTATATCCACTCTTCGAAATACTTTGGCTCCTGCTTTTGATTTCTTTTTTTGGTCTGCTTCAGTCTGGCTTTATGACCTATCATTGTCATCTTTTTTTGTCTTCTTTCTTTCCTTATTTCATCAATTTTCTTTCCATATCACCCCCGAAAAAAATATGATTTTCAATATGTGCCCTCGTAACCTACAATATTCACCAGATTCATGTATCCTTATCATACGTAGGGATTTTTCTGAACCCAAAACATTATCATGCTTCAAAAAATAGAAATGTTTTACATACTGAGTCACCTTTTCAAGGCCCTAAACTTTCGTTCAAATACAACCCTTTTAAAATTTATATAATCTCTTTTTTAATTCTCTTTTAATAAGAAAAATCTTCATAAAGATTTCCCAAAACATATATATTTAGAGTGTTAAATTATGCAACTACGGTAAATTCTTCTTTTGATAGTTCATTTAAAAAAGATAATTATTGCATCGAATTTCTCTTTTCGAGAGGACCAAAATTGACCTAAAGGTCATCTAATTTGGACAAGGGAAAGTGTATTTTTGAATTATGAGCCCACATGTGCATATTTGATCCGATCACCCTTGAAGAAAATTGGACACCCTTGGAAGGCTATAAGTACAAGTGACCTCTACCTCATTTGGGCATCATCATGGAACAATCTTCTATTCTCTTCTTTGTTTTGGCTGACACAAGCCTGAGGCTCGTCCACGGAGAATTGGTTCGCATGAAGGAGAAATTGTAGTGTTTGAAGCTCACATTTTTGTTTTAGGGTTTTGGGCCTCAGTCGCAGGCATGACACAGGAAGATCTCGACTACACTCACCTGCTAGATGGCTCATCCGTGCAACTGAAGCTTTTTAGTGGCACACACAACACATCCTCCATGCAACTAACATCTAGGGTTTCTTAGTCACAACTACAAGCATTGAAAGGTTGATTCTAACTGCAGTTGTTGGCTTACAAGCTCAAGGAAGTGACTGAAACATTTCACTCACTTGCACAACACGTTCTCCATGCAACCAAAAGTTAGGGTTTGGTTTTTCAGTTATCTGACTTTTTCACTCGTTGACCGCAGTGTTCGGAAGTGGACTGCAAATAGTGACATTTCATTATAGGTTTCTGAATTAGGGTTTTGAGTATTGGCATGGTTAGTTCTATCTCATGGATAATTGTTTAGTTGATTTTATTCGGTAGTTTTATGGATGAAGATATGGATCATTGTACTCTCTTTTGTTGAATCACTCAAGGATAATCTCATAAGAAGAAGAATTTGAAAGGGTTTTCCCCGTAGTGGGTTTTTCCTGGTCTCCGACCAATCTTGGTGTCTCTATGTGTGAATGTTTTTCTTCTATTGTTCCTTTATGTTTCGATGCATTGATTTTGATGATATTATTGTTTTTACATAGTTGCATACGTTGCTAAATAATGTTATGATGTTATGGGGTGAATTTAATGTGTAAATGAAGACATGCAGTTATCAAAGCAAAAAAGGATACAACATGAAGAAAAATTAACATAGAGCATGACCCAAGTGGTTATTGAAGGCCACCCACCTATTCCACGTAGACCTCTAGTTGGTTTCATCCATTTCCTTGTTTATTGCAACATTTACTATTTTGAGCATTTTTGCAAGTCATGAACTTCCGGAGCAGTTTTGACCCCCTACACAGTGTTTCTTTTAGGTTCACAGCAGGCCCGTAGCCTTAGGCAAGGGCCTACCACAAATATTGTAGTACTCGAAGAGATATTTCCAACAAGGTATCGTATGCGCCAAACAGAGATAATATGACCAAGTTACGACCCCGGGAAGTTGGATACCAAACTAACCCCAACGAGGCCCACAAACTCTTATTGTCCCATCTCCTCGGGTTAGGGTTTTGGTTGTTTAGGGTTTTCCCCTTGTTGTTCAATAATAAATAGGCCCTTGAGCCTCATTGTAACAAAGTTTAGAGGCATGTAGCCACCACATATTTTCTTAGAGATAAAATACCATCACACGAGCTAGTTATATTTCCATTTTGTTTGTAAGCATATTTCAGTATTTGATATTAATGAAATGAAGTGTTATTTTTGCCACATATCTTTATTTATGGTTATATATGTAATTTGTTGCGTTCTTGTTTAAGTTCGGATCAGTGGCATCAAAGCAGTATGCTTTTTCTCTGTTATTCTTTGCATGTCCCCAATGAGGTTTGGATAAAAGGAGTTAGGGCTCAAACTGGTCAAACCTTTGCAAGACCAGCCTCATAAATCCCGATAAGATCCCTTGGTGGAATAAAATAAATACGAGGGGGTAGGAGAGCCTTTCAAAATATTTCTCGAAGAATCCCTCTAGCAAGAAAGGAACGCGATGATGGAAAACTTTGCCCAAATCCTTCAGCGTCTACCCAAGGGCAACACATCTTCTTCCAACAGCTACTTCGGAAGTGCCACACCCTTTAAGGAACAAGTTAACTTTGGCATTCCCATATTTGAAGGTCAAATAGATGCAGACGTCGTAGATAAATGGTTAAATCTACTAGAAGGATATTTTCCTATACATGATTTTTCTAGCCGAGAAAAGATTACTTTTCCACTGCTCAAAGCCGCCCCCATGTCAAGGACTAGTGGGAGACCTACAGTGAGAAGGACGAAAGTACACCTTCTCTATTTTCAATTGCACCCACATGGAATTTGTTCTATGATGCCATCAAGGAGCAATACTACCTTGTCGAGAGCTATGAGAATAAATACACCAAGTGGACCATGCCACAGCATGGAAGGGACCAATATGTGCCAAAGTTTACCAATGTTTTCCATACCCTTCACATGAAGTTAGGTATTAAGGATTTTAAGTGACATTTGGTACTCAAGTACCGCAACTGCCTACACAGGTACATCCACGATGATATGGAATTCCTGGAAATCTCCTCGCTCGACACGGCGTACTGATACACTGTTAGGATTGAGGAGAAGTTTAAATAGAATAAGTGAGACTTTGGATTTGCGAATCCAAAGCAAGGAAAAGGAGCCCCCAAACTGCAGAGAAAAGGACAAATCCAAGGTGGGGCGAGCAGGGAAACCCACCGAAGCCACAAGAAAAGAACAACACCAAGAAGAAAAAGAAGGACACAGGAAAATGTTGTGAGTTCCATAAGAACTCCACTCACAACACGAGTGAGTATTGGGCCAAGTACTCACTGATGACCGAGCTAAAGGCTTTTGAATGAGACGCATGTTTCAACTCAGAGTCAGAACCCAAAAAGGGGAATGAAAAGGGGAAGAAAATCATTGATGTGTAGCTTAGTGCCACCATGGCCACCACTAAGATCCAAAAGAATGAGCCTGAAGATCCAGAGGGGGGGGAATGCCTCTTCCACTCACAGATGTGGGTGAAGGGTTCTCTACTACAGTTCATTGTTGACAGAGGGAGCCAAAAGAACCTCATTTCAGTAGAGGTTGTGAAGTGTCTAGGTGTACCGACTACAACACATCTTCAATTATACACCATCGAGTGGCTTAACCCAGGACGAGAACTCTGCTTCAATAGTAATGTCGCCTTCCCTACAATATCAATCCCTTCATGAATGAGGTATTGTGTGATGTTTCCCCTCTTGAAATTTGTGATGTATTATTAGGAAAACCATACTTATGGAAGCGACATGTTGTATATGAGTCTATAACTCTCTCTATGATTATTACTTTGGGCAATACGTTGCATAGGATATAGGAGGTAGCCCCACCTATGACCATCTCTTTGATCACTACAAAGGAATGCAATAAAATTATTTCATAGACTACGAATTTTTTTCTTTTGATTTTCCCTCAAGGAAAGAGGAATATTGTGGCCATGGCTTCCAGATAGGGCTCCTTTGCACAACAACAACAAATGGACAAGGTCGTGGAGGAGTACAAGGACATTTTCTCCTCACCTACGGGGGTGCCTCTACACTGTTAGGTCAAGCACTCCATCGATTTGACCCCGAGTGCGTTACTAGCCAATGGAACGATCTATTGATGCTCTGTTCTTGAGAACGATGAGATCAAGAGGCAGATTCAGGAGTTGTTACAAAAAGGGCACATCAGGCCAAGCTCATCACCCTATGGGAGCCCGATTATATTCGTACAAAAGAAGGATGGGACTTGGAGACTCTTTATTAACTATTGAGTGTTGAAAGAGATCAATGTATGAAATAGGTAGCCAATCCTATGGATTGATGACCTTCTCGACCAGCTCAAGGGGTCAAATATTTCAGCAAGATTGATTTGAAGTTTGGTTATCACTAGGTGCCTATCAAACACTCCGATGTGTGGAAGACTACCTTCAAATCCAAGGAGGGCCTTTTTGAATGGTTGGTCATGTCTCTCGGGTTGACGAATGCCATCGCAACCTGATTGATGGACGACATCTTGCAACCCTTCACCAATCCATTCGTGGTGGTGTATTTAGATGACATCTTGATCTTCAGCCAAAGTTGGGAAGAGCACCTCCACCATATTCGACGGGTCCTCCAAACCTGTGACAACACAAGTTGTGTGCTAATTTGGAGAAATTCGCTTTTGGCATGACCCAAGTTCAATATATGGGGTACATCATTGATGAGCAGGGTATGCATGTGGACCCAACCAAGATACAAGTCATTCAGGATTGGCCAGCCCCAACCACTCTAACATAGCTTCGCAACTTTCTGGGTAACAATTATTGAATTGAGACTTCTGTGATCCATATCAAATTTTTGAAGAATTATTCGGCGAAAATCACATGGAGAAATTTTTGTCGACGCGTTTCGAACCAACCAGTGTGGTTCATCGTCAGGACAAGTTGAATGAGCAGATCTGGCCTATGCACTTTAAATAGACCTGGCAGAATATCCAATGACTCGGATTACTAGAAAGACAACAGCTCGATTTGGCCTGATAACGGCTAGTTTGACCATTATATTAATTAATATTATTTTATTTATTTTATTTATATAACAGAAATTTTAGTTATAGAATAAAATAATCATAAAATGAATTAATTTTAAATATATTAATAAACTTACATTAATTCAAATCTATTAGAAATGTATACTATAATAGGTAAAATTATAATAAGTAAATTACTAAAAATAAATAAATAATTTCAAATATATTAAGATTGAATTGTTAAATAAAAATATTAGTTAGTTATAACGGCTAGTTTGACCTAGTTTGATAAGGTGTATTTATTTATTTATTTATATATTTTATTAAAAAATGGAATAAATAAATAAATTATAATAGGTAAATCATAAAATATATTAATTTCAAATATATTAATATATTAATAAATTTACTTTCATATCACTGTAGGTTCATGTTGGGTTTCTTTCATATCACTCGACCTTTAAGCCAAGTCACCAAGGGCGAAGCGAAAGCAAAGTTATTTTGGTCTAAAACCCAACAGAAGGTGTTTCCCAAGTTTAAGCATCACATCTTCTCTGCACCAATTCTCACAATACTAGACCTGCAACAACCATTTTAGATTGAGACATATGCATCTGACTATGCTATTGGTGTAGTTCTTACTCAGTAGGGGCATCTAGTGGCTTACCATAGTGAGACACTTTCAGACACAGTTCGAAAGTATCCCACTTATGACAAAGAAATGTATTCCATTATGCGGGCCTCCCTTCAATGGAAGCATTACACTCTAGGTAAGGAAATTCTCATCCACACAGACCACTGACCCATACAGTTCATACAGACACAAGGGAAGTTGCAAAATATTTGCCATAAAAAATGGTCCACATAATTGCAACAATTCCATTTGAACAAGTACAAGAAGGGAAACACGAATAATGTTGCATAGTGCCTCAACTAACCACCTATCATGGCATTGATCACTATGCTCAACTCCTGTGGGAATGAGACTTTGGGGTGGCCACACCTTTACAAGAGTGATACAGAATTCGACAACACATACTAGACACTTCTAGAAGGTAAGAAAGTTCCAAATTTTCACCTTCAGGATGCACTGTTATGCCACTTGGGACATCTTTGTGTTCCTTCAAGTGATCATGCCAAGATGATTTGGGAGGCACACTATAGTTGGGTCGTTGTGCATTATGAACTAGAGAAAATAGTGGAAGTACTGCAGAGGCATTTGTATTGGCTGAACCTTTTTCAGGATGTTGGGAAGTACATTTGATCCTATACTGCTTGTGTCGTTACCAAACAAACCGTCAAGAAGCAAGGCCTATGTACTCCTCTAACTACTCTTATTCGACCTTGGGGATCCATCTCCATGGATTACATGTTGATCCTTCTTTCTACTAAGCACGACAACGACTGTGTTTTCATGGTCATCAACAAGTTCTCTAAGATTCCCAATATGGCGGCCTGCAAGAAGAGTATCATAGTAGAGGCCATTGCTAAGCTCTTCTTTGAGTGAGTGTGGGTACACTTTGGGATCCCACAGTTCATTGTCTCAGATTGGGACAATAGTTTCTTAAGTTCATTTTAGTCAAGTCTATGGTCGATGTTGGATACCAAACTTACTAATTCCATGACTTTCCGCCCCCAAACAAATGGCCAAACAGAGGTCATCAACAAGATGATCGTGCACATTCTGTGCACGTACAACTCAAAGTATCCATGCACATGGGATGAAAGCCTCCCTATGTCCAACACAACTACAACAAAACTCTCCATAGCTCAACATGCCACAACCCCTTTCAGGTAGCGTTGGGATTTTAGCCATTATGTCCCATTGATGTGGCCATATCATTTGCATCCACTCAGACACATTCGGCTCACATCCAGTTTGAAGCTGACAGGGCTAACCTCTTCATTGAGAGCATTCAAAACATCCACCAGTAGGTCCATGATATATTGGACATAGTTAATGCTAAGTACAACCAGTGCCATGATCAACATCGGGTGCTGCATAAGTTCTAATTGGGCGACAAAGTTTTGCTACATTTGCAGAAGGAGCACCTCGTTGGACACCACCGCAAGCATTTCCCACTCTAATATGTGTCATACACCATCACTAAGGCTGTAGAGGAAAATGCCTTCGAGCTCAACATTCCACTCTTCCTTGATCTGCACCTAGTGTTCAATGTAGACCGCCTTCAACCATACTTTTCACAATTTCTAGACACATCCGACATTGTAGAACGACTCACACTAACAGAGTTAAACCCAGACAGAATGGAACATGCAACAACTGATCAGATCATGGACACGCAGACCAAGAAAACTCTCCAACAGAGGATCCAACTATATCAAGTTGTCAAAGCAAGCGAACTCCTTCACCAACGCAAGTGGTTCACCAGGGACCAAGTGCAACAAAAATTTCCTCACCTCATGGAGGCTCTGCACACAATGGGGACCATTGCTTCCTAAGGAGGGAGGAATAACCCAAGTGGATATTGGTGGCCACTCGCCTGTTCCACCTAGACCTCCAATTGGTTTCTTGCAGCATTTACTATTTTTAGCATTTTTTTAGGTCTTGAACTTCTGAAGCAGGTTTGATCCCCTACATGGCATTTTTTGAGGTCCACAGCAAGCCCATAGCAATAGACAGGGCCTGCTGCAAATATTGTAGTACTCGGAGAGATATTTCCAACAAGGTATCGTATGCGAAAAACAAAGATAATATGACCAAGTTATGACCCCGGGGAGTTGGATGCCCAACTAACCCCAATGGGGTCCACAAACTCTTGCCATTCCATCCCCTAGGGTTAGGGTTTTGTTTGTTTAGGGTTTTTCCTTTGTTATTCAATAATAAATAGGCCCTTGAGCCTCATTGTAACATATTTCAGAGGCATGTAGCTGCCACATTTCTTCTCATAGATAAGATACCATCGCTCGAGCTAGTTTTATTTCCATTCTACTTGTAAGCATATTTCAGTATTTGATATTAATGAAATGAAGTGTTATTTATGTCGCATATTTGTATTTATGGTTATATCTATAATTTTTTGCATTCCTATTTAAGTTCAGATCATAGCACAATTTCGATATACATAAAAATACTTTAAAAAAAAATCTCCTTATGGTCTTTATGAACAACTTCCCACATGAATTTAGAAAGAACCTTTTGAATAAATTTTTGAAATCATTTAAAATTTATAACAAAGCCTCTTGATCTTAAATGAGGTTTTTACTTCTCCTTTTGAAACAAACCACCTAATGTGCCTTTGTTCATGTTCCTTTTTTTATTGGAGGCCCAACGTACTTGTCGAGAAAGAGATCCTACGAGGAATTTGAAAATTTCTTTGCACAATAAGATTTGCGAAATTGTCACACTTGCCTTTAAACTTTAAGGATGTTTAGGTTTACGAAATTGTCACATGATATTATGCTTCAAGGTTGTGCATAGCAGTGGCGACTTTGCAGGCTGCTCACAATAACCCAGATTCATGGGTATTTTGGCTCCTTGGATCCTGTAACTCAACCTTAGCTCTGATACCAATTTTTTGGAAAGGAAAATATAAAAAAACAAATAGAAGCTACTACTATATAAAAAAACTTATATTCATTAATATTTTTCATATACACAACTACCAAGTTGCGGCTCATCTCTCTTCTTGCTTCATCATTATAATGACCCAACCATCAGTATCTAAACACCAAACTTACTAAATATGGAATCATGCAAACTCGAACTAGACTTGACTTTTCTCTGGCTAACCATCATGCAAACTCACACTAGACTTGATTTCTAACATTAGACTCTATTTTCTTTTCTTAACTCAACTCTTCATGCATTTCATGCACACAGGAGTAACTACTATTTTTGTAACACCGTTTGGATAACCAATGTCAGGTTTGTATAATAGTGACATATTTGTACATGTAAGGGATTTTCACTATATTGAAATCTATTTTTCCCTCCACTGTAGGGAAACATCTATATCCTATGCTCTAGTGGATCTCCAAAAAGTTATCAACAATCATTCCAAGGTATATGGAGAGATGCCACTTGCTCAAGGTCAATATAACTATGTTATTCACCTGTATCGTGAAAGTGTACCACGTAACATGAGGCCTTATAGGTATCCATATGCACAAAAGAGTGAGATTTTCACTTTGCAAAACGGTGAAAAACTCTTTTATTTTCACCATTGGATCCAACCACTTTGAGGCTTTTAAATTGAATGACATGGGAGTGATATTTCATCCACTTATGTGTGCACTTGTCATGAAATCATTTAAGATAATCTCTATGAGCGTAACCATATATTCTACCATTACCTCAATGCTCCCCCATGACTTCAAGTTAGTTCCTCATGGGAATTTAACCCTCTCCAATGGTGAAAACCTCCTTGCTTTACACCATTGGTTACAATCCCTTTGGGACATACTAGTACATCTTTTCTTTTTGAAATATTATATATATATATATATATATATATATGTATATATATATATATATATATATATGAAGTTTTTATTTTTAAGACACCTAATCCTTGGGTTATGTTTTGGATTAGTGTGTATTATTAGATTAATTGTTAGAGTCCAAGAAAACACAAAAATTGAATCAGCAATTTTCTTATTGTATTTATATGTACATTATGCACATCATTCTTTGACATCAATCATTTAATATATAGTTGAATTGGTTTTCACCAAATTTGTGTGTTTAATAGTGGTAGCAGAGCACGAGGTTTGGTAGAGCACAATAGAGGTTTATCCACCTGTAGATTAACTTGAGCATCAGTTTAGTGGCCCATTGTTATGTGGAATTGGGAGAATCCTGATTTGAACTCCATGTTGTTCATGCATTGACACACCAGAGGTGAGGTGGAAGAGTTGTGGACCCTTACAGAGACCCTTTAACCTGTCAAGAGTGTTGGAATCTAGCGAACGTGGTGCGGTTATCAACATTCGATTTGACGTAATAGAATTTCGTGGTGTGGTAGTTGGGATCTGGTCTAGTCTTGGGTGAGAGTTGGGTGTGCTGTTATTTTCAAAAGGAAGGGGAGTAATGTCATCCAAATCACATGTTTGATCCAAGGCTGATGCAGGAGCCTTACCCATGTTCAATCCAACTTGTGAATGAGGTAAATCATTTTGACTCCTTTGTGAGTTGTTGAGGTCGTGACTCCTTTTTATTATGGCCTATAGATAAATAACTACCTGTCTGTCAACCAACATAATTTTTGTTAATCATTGTATATTTTTTGGAAAATATTTGTTGTGGAAAAGAGTGGAGTGGTTTTAAAGATGTGACATAGGGTTTGGTCAATATTATTATGTTTACACCACTCACAAGTGACACAAGTGCGTGTAAAGTATTTGATAAATATATTTAAGCAGTGTGTGGCGAGTGTTCTTATCGTGCTTCGAGCTTCAGCCCTCAACATCCATTATAGGTGCGGCGACACTTGAAGTTCTTGCAGAACCATGTGCAATAAATATTTTTGATATTGATCCTAAAAATTTTAGTGATGTAATATGTAGTTTTGAATGGGAATCAATTTTGTTTCTGGTTATTTATCAATCATGAATTTTTAGTAAAAAAAAAATGTCAGTTTCTGCCACCAAATTTGGATCACATATGTTTTCACAAGGATTACTGGAAAGAAACTTCTGCTATCATTGTGTATCTAGGAGTTGATTATTCCTTCTCTATTCTTTGAGTCATGTGTGTAGTTAATAATAAGCTATCTGCTAACTAATTGAAGATTAAACAAATTATTTTATAGACCAAATACATTCTTTCCAAAGTCGAAGAAGTCCTGAAAAGAACCTGTCAGATAAATTTGGCATAAAGTTATTTTGTATATGATTGCATCTAATTATACCACTAGATTTATGTAATACCACTGTGCATTCCCTGGAACGCACTCAGAGTGTCACTGAAATGAGATTCTTTAACACTGTAAAAGGAATTTTGTATTGGTCACAGTGAAACAAAGCTTGCATAGATGGCATTTAGAATCATATTTATTTTTTCTTTCACTGTTTCTATGTGGAATTTGAAGAAAGAGGAATTAGGATAAAGTTCTGATTGGATGATGATGTATTAACACCTACCTCTTTGGTTGGTTACATTGATTGATTATTGGTTGCTTCCTATGTGAAATCTGGACTTTGAGTAAAGTTTTTTAGTTTTTCATTTCCATTGGAGCATAAGGATGACATCGAACAATGTATTTCAGCATTGGGACGTTTGAGTAAAAGCTTCACCATGAAGATGGTTGTTTCCTCAACGAAGATCAAGTATGCGCATCCTATAGAGAAGGTTGTGCATTCATCTCGATAAAGTATTTGGCAACCAAAAGCAGATATTTGGAGGCCACAAATAACTTGCATTTCTTGTCTGAATTTCAATATACCTTCCCATTCAAAATTTTGGTGAAGACATCGTTGAGAGTTACACTACTAGAAATATACATGCATCGAGAAGGAAAATGTTCGGGCCTGTGGTCGAGAAGTTTACTACTAGCAAGAAACTGAAATTATAATTGTTTTCTTGATGTTGTATTATGGCATTGCATTTTATTAAATTGTGAACAATGATATATATAAAGGATGGAGTCATTAGAATGCATTTCCCTTCAAATTATTTGTTGAATATGTAGTCCAGCCTTAGTATGTAGATGTGGTGTGTTATACTTGGTAGAGAACTGGCACTAAAAGTTGGAAAAATTGAAAGTTTTGTTTTGTCGGTATGAGGTTTATTAACTGTTGAGAAGAAATGATTTGACTACTTATGGCTAGAGAATTAGAGTATTTGGGATGCATCAATGAATGATGAAATTGAACTTGTAAAAAAGGCATTGTGGTTAGAAAATCTCACAAGTTCAAATCCTTGTTAAGATAATTTTGGAAGTTGTCATACTCAGCAAGAAAATGACATAATTTTGTTTGCAAAAGTTTCATTTTTATCAGAACATTGTTGAATTACATTGTAAATAGGTGCATTTTTTATGGTAGTTGTCACCCTTTTCAAAGTTGATTGCAAGTTTTCTTTGATAGGAAGCTGGAGAAAATGAATAAACTCAATGATTTGTTAGAGTTATTAAGCAATATAATTCTGTCTACTGTTCATAATAGTGTCCAAATTAGGAAAGACACCTTGTTTGACATTAGAAAGTGTTTGCAAAATGCACAAGAGAAGATCGAGTCTCCACAACTCAAATCCCAATTCCAGTGAGATGAAATTCATCAAAAGCGTTGTGATTCTGAACCTGTTTTTGTTAGAAGAACACTTTGTTTGAACCTGATTCCTATCACTAGTTAGAGATGGATTAGACCATTTCAGGAACAAATTTGGATGTGAAACATATAGTTCCCAAAATATTCATTAGATCTTGGGAAGTCATCGTGCACAACAAAAACAAAAATGGTGTTGGATATGATAAAGATGTTTCTTTTCATGTGCCTTATTTTTCAAAACCTATATAGTTTCTGTTGTAGCGACTACAACCACCCTCCAAAATTTTTCCTTAGCTTCATTTTGGAGCCTCCCTACCTACCATCCTTAGAAACATATCTTGCACTAAGTAAGTACATAGGCTTCAACTACGTTTCAGGGGCCTTCCAGCCTGTGCATGTCTACTTGTTTGTCTCCCACCACAGGCTGTCATTCTGGACTTATGCGTTTTTCTGGCTGAGATGCTCCCCTTGAAGATTGTGAAATTCTGGTGGGGAACTAGCCTTCCCTCCAAAAATTGCACAATCCAGTTGGGTTGCATGCTAGGCCCCATAAATGCACAATCCAGTCGGGCAACCTTCCCTTTGGAAATTGTGGAATCCAGCCGGACAATGGGCTTCGGCTCAGAAATTGTGCAATTTTGACTAATAGCCAGGGCTTTAGTCTAGAAATTGTGCAATGCATGAGGGACAACTAGTCTTTCTCAACCCATAAACTACACAAATCTCATCCCCAGGCTTGCAAACTGCTGCATGTGATTTTAGGTTTACCAGTTCCCCCAGAACTGAGAAATCCTTATTTGCATGCATGGGTTGCTTTTTCCTTAAAAATAAAAAAATAAAAAAGCAAAAGCATCCCTAGATTTTAGGGATCTATTTTTAGTAGCTGGAGGTTACATGCAAAGATCGTTTTAGAAACTTCCCTCTGAGTGTCGTTTTTTCCTAGATTTGTGGCATGCACGTCATAAGCCTCATCCTTATCAAACTTATTTATTCGACATTGTAGAGCTCATTCCTCACATCGATCTTGGAGCTCTAACATCCCACATCGCATCTAGGATTATTCAGCACATTCATCTCAACTTTTTACAGGTAACTCTGCTTTTCATGTAATTTTCTGCTTTTCTATCTCTTTTTGTATTTTGCTTTGTATGAATGTTGTTTTCATGGTTTTGTTGAATGCATGTTGTTGTTTTAATGCATGTTAGCTTTTAGAAGTTTTGTTTTAATTTTTTCGTTGCATCTCACTTGTATCACATGCATGACACTATTTTTGCACTCACGGTCGTGTTTGAGGAGATTCGCTTCACACACATGCTTGCTTTCCCATTTTTTGAATCCTGCACTCATTAATTGCATGCATGATCATTCACTCTTATTTACACTAAGCTTCGCCATGCATTCAGAACTTTAGATGTTTTCAGTCACTTGTCGTTGGGATTGGGTTGGCTTGGCCCAAACCTTTCCTTGCCCTGCTAGAAATGCACATTTATGAGAGTGAAGGCTCTTCCTTCCCTCCAGAAACTGTGAAAATCTAGCTAGAACTAACCTTCAAGCTTTCATTGCGCAATTTTGGGAGGCAGTGCCCTGCTGGCCCCAGATATTGTGCAATGGAGTTTGTGCATTTGCATGTCATTGCTAATTGGAACTACGCATTGTGCAGTTTCAGTCCTGAGCAGGCTAAGATGGATTGCGCTTTGCGTAGTTCTAGTAGGCAGTCAGCCTCCTGACAGCCCAGACTATGCCTTGTGCAGTTTTGGTAGTCAGTCTCCCAGCCTCCCGGTGAAAATTGCGCAATCTTCCCAGTTAGTCACCTGGGTATGTTGCATGACAGTCCTCAAATTCATTTTGGTTTTCAACTGACAGATTGCTTGCCATGAGTGTTTCTATCTCTCCAGGTATCGCAGGTGTTCATCCGTCTCTCAACACTTCAGGTTCAATGGCCTCCAAGAGAGTAGGGTCAAAGGACACTGTCGAAAGTGCAACTGGAGATGTAGTTGAACAAGTGTCTATGAGCTTACCTATCTACGAAGACACCAATTTGTTCATAGACAAGGACATTAAGATGAAATGGAAAGACATCAATGATATATTCTCAGGCATATTGAAGTAAAATCTGGAAGACGACAAGGTTTATGTCAACATCCACAAGTCTGGCTTGTACCAGATTGCATGCAGGTATCCCGTGTTTCCATGCGTGGACATGATCCACTGGATTGTCTCACACACAAATCTCGAGAAAATGATTTTGATCAATGCCAGTGGAACACAACTTGCTAACTTCAGGGTGAAGGAATTTCAAGAGATGTAACACTTTCCACATCTGATGATCACAATGGAGAAACCCTTCAGCAAACCCAACAACAGTGAAAACTCAAGAGATATCTTGAAGAGCTGAGCGAAAGAGCCATCCAAGTTCAGGAAAACACCCAACCAAGTTTACAAGATGAAGATGCTACGAAAGGCATATCAGTACTTGGTCATCTTTGCATGCCACTTATATGGTCAAGAGAGCACAGAAACCTTCCCACAGAGTTGGGTAATTGTGTTGGACCAAATGGCCAGTGAAGGAAGACCTTGCAACTGCTCGGACATATTGGCTTTTAGGTTGAAGGAACAGGTGACAGAAGCCAGACATCTGCCCAAGGGTCAGCAAGCGGAGATATGCATGTTTGCATACATACTTGATACAACCTGTTCCTGTCAGGAGTTTCCAGGCTTAAGTTGGGCATGGACACCTTCAAAAATGTTTGTGCACACTTATTGCAGATTGTTCTCCGAATGCAGCTTCCACAGAATTATCACACAGTTGTCATACCACTTTGTCACCCCAGTGTACAAAATGATATTTTAGTAGGATCCTTCTTGCATGTCACAAGAAGCGATGGAGGCTTTGATCAACATAGAAGATTTGTATGCCTCACCCCTTGGCACCTTCATACAGATGTACAATGCAGAGAGGGCTCTACATGTTTTATCGGAGTTTTCCACGGACAAGATCATCATGCAAGAGGTGTGATATCACATCTCGAAAGGGTTGTCAACGAGACTGCACAAGAAGAAGAAGGAACCTTGGCCCGCTCTTCCTTTGTGTATCGGTTTGTATGAGATACTGAATCTCAAGCATACTGAGGCTGTGATGGAGGAGTTCAAAATATTCACCTTCGGGACCAGAAGTTTCAATCTGTATGACCCACATTGCTTGGTGAAGGACCACTGTGCGAGAGTGTGGTTTCCTTGGATCCATGGGGCATGTCATTGGCATGAGGAAGACCCATGGAGATATTTTTATCACTTCTCTAGGCTCAATGAACCAATCAACATAGTTGTAGAGTGGTTGGTAAAGCAGAAAGAAGCAGCAGCTTAGAGAGCACCATCATCAACAGTAGTAGAGGGCAATGTACCTGCGCATGACAAAGGCAAGAGAAAGGTTGTTGACAGCACAAAGGCAGAACAAAGCCACAAGTTCAAAGCAGATCCACTCGTGATGAAATCAGCTTTGGAGATTAAGGCTAAGAGGTGACAACACGACAAGAGGATCACGCAAAGGCTAAGAGAGAAATGGAGGATGGAGGAAACGAAAAAGGAGTTGCAAGAGTTGAAGCAAGAACTCCGAGAAGAATAGGAGTTGTGCAGAAGAGAGAAGGAAGTGCAACAAGGATAGGTACAGCAGGAGGCACAACATGCACAAATTAATGAAACTGCGGCCATACAAGTTGTAGACTCATCCGAGCAGCTGGCACAATGCAGATTGGGTGAGAAATCACAGGAGCAGGACATAGCTCAAGAGATTGAATAGATGCTAGAGCATATGGACATGGATATGGTCTAGCTAGAGTCATATCAGGATATTGACCTCATGCCTCAAAACCAAGAGGTCACCCCACCGGCTTCACCACATCTGGAAGCAGAGAAAGTCCTAAGCGATCAAGGAGACACAGAGATCCTTGAAGACAATCTAGAAGTAGAGATGCACAACATATCTTTCAATGAGTCGTAACACAGAGTTGTGCAGTCACACAGAGTGCCCACTCCGGATGTTCACATATATCTTGTGCAGTTTGAAGAATGAGCAATTGTATCTGATGTGTGCAAGCATCCAACAACATTGTCCGATGCCACCAAAGCATATGCTGAAGCCACTAGCTCGAGTGTTCAATTCTTGATAGCAGAGAACAAGCGCATGGGTAAGGAATTACAAGAGGAAAAGTAGGGAGGAGAATAGGCTACATCATCTGCCAGAGTAGAGTTCAAGAGAGAGATACAGGATGAAGTATCGTCCCTCGAGACAGTCATGCAGATGTTGTATTCCAGATTCGGCACTGTGCATAATTCAGTTGTCCATCTCAACTATTGGCAATAATGCTTTGCTAGGAGAGCACACATCTTATTAAATCTACACACTATTTTCGACCGCATGCAAACATGGCCAATGAGGTACAAGGGAGCCCATTTAATTTGCCAAAGATGATGAATCCAAAGGCAGTAGAATTGAAGGCACGCATCCAGAGTCAAATCTGAAACTATCAGTAACTCCTGTAGCTCATCACCAGTTTGCAGGCTTCGCATGCATGAGTGTTCAGAAGCATGGATGTCATTATGTGCATGCACGTGATCCCATCTATTGGCACACTCATCGAGGCAAATTCAAAGAACCAAGTCCGACTAGCACTGGGTATGTGCTTTGATGAGTTGATGCACGTAGCTGCCAGCACAGACTTGGAGATTAGTGCAGACACTATGCATCAATATGTTGCTGGTCCGATTTCACTCAAGGCTATGATGCACATGTTATCAGACGAGTTGGAAAGAGGCGCCAAATCAGTGTACCCGGATACAATAGAGGTGAGAGTTCACTTTCAGCAGGATGTCACCATTGAGCATGTAGAAACCATAACAAACTACTGAGCTTGGCATTAGTACACAACCATCGATCATCATGAGGATGTCAAAGAGTTGGTCTTCCCACAGTTGTCTGGGTCTTAGTAATGTCTTACATGGCTTGCTCAAGCATATTTTCTCTCACATGGGTACATGAGCAGATTGTAATGTAACATCTTGTAAAAGTGAAAGACCAAGTGTCAATAGTAGAATGTAATAGGCATTTAGTAGTTGAAGAGTCATGAAGGTACGTGAAGAGTCACAAAGGGGAATGTCAAGGGTCACCCCACCCTTTGCTATTTATAGAACCTCATAACTCATTGGAAGGGCTTTTTGGGATCCAAGCTTCCTATAGGTATCTTAGAGAAAGCTTGGATTGTATTGTAACGAGTCTTGGCTTCTCCACAGTGAAGAGCTAGTATATATCTTTGGGGGAGCACACGACAGTGACTGTAATGTTCCATTGTTGGGACTAGTGGTTGGTCATAGTTGTATGTATGATTGGAGCTTTCACTTTCTTAATATAACGAAGCCAACACATTTCATGCATATGTTGTTATTTTATTTCAGCTATCTTGGTTACTCTAATGATATATGTATTTGTTGCTTACACATGTAGGTATGGACTTTTCTATATATGTTTGCCTGAATCTTATCGTGATTTGTTGTTGGTTTAATCATCACTTTGGATCAGCTAACCTTCTTTCCATCTTGTGATGTACCTCTCTCGTGTGTTCCCTTTCAAGCTGCGTGTTGTCATAGGTTTCTAAGGGGCACGCTTATACCCCCATTATGTGTGTTAGACCCATTCATGCACCTTAGTTGACTTGTTGCGCATGTCATACCCTTGCTACCAATAAGGAAATATTACTCACCTATGCGCACAGTTGCAGTCAAGGCGATACCATACTACCCCACTATTGGGACTCCTACACCAAATGGTCTGAGGTCTAGTTGGGACTTCTTACCAGGGACATCCCCTTACATGTTGGCAGGTCCAGCACCGTCAACATTTCTAGCGCTAGAAGGAGGGCTAGATGACAAGCCGAATCCTCACATCCTATTCTGAATCTTCAAATAACTGTCATGGAGACCGTTAGGCTCATTCCTCCACGATCTATGTCTAATTCTGAACCTCTCATCATCATGAGGGAGTTTTTTTTATCTCTTGTCAGAATTCACGTATGATGGTGAAGGAAAAGTGGCATGGCCTGAGTACTTACAAGAATTCTTTGCATTCATTGAGGATGCAAATGAGTTCTATGAAGAAGAGGTTAGCTTGTTGCTTTCACACACACTTGGCGAATCCCCACAACGATGGTGCCACAACCTACCTCACGGTTGCATGCACTCACTTTAGCAGTTTTGTGATCTAATTGAATCTACTTTCCACCATTTTGATCCAGAACCTCTTGACAAAAAACTATTAAAACAACGGAAGACTCCATAGGAATCAGCTATGGATTTTTGGCAGCACTTCCGTGTATTGCAATTTGAAGCTCCGAAAAACCAAATGAAACTTCCATATCTTTGGGACAAATTTGTATATTGCCTTAGTAAATCACTCTATCCGAAGACTAAGTTGAAGCTCAAACCCCGCTCAACATACTTTGTTGATGGATCTGCGCAATCACAAGAGGACACAATTGATGTCACAGGTGACTATCAGCCTCCCGCTCATCAAACATCTTCACTACTGCAGATTGATGTTGGAGAACATGTACGCACATCTGTTCAACTGTCATATCCTCCCAGCATCACTTCTCTCAATTTTCGCGTAGATTTGGTTGTGAAGCCCATGGGTTGTCACATGCATTTGTTACCTCAGCCTCCATCTTCGTGTTTGCTGATCCTCTAGATTGCACTATCTTGTGTTCTTCCGTTCCGGACTCTACACCTGTTGTGAATGAGGATCAAGCCATCGACGGAGTTGGTATTGCACAACCAACCTATGTTGTCATTCATGATGAGTATGACTAGGAACCTAAACATCAACCCACGATGTTCAGTATGACAGAAGGATGATCTCCTTCTGTCCATGCCTCCTCTGCTTTTTCTTGACATCTTTGGTGATTTTTCCATCTCTGATTTCCTTTGTGTAAATCCATTGTAATAGATCTGACCTACAAATACAAATGATATCAATATACCCAATAACTGTAAATAATCACCAAAAATAACAAGATCTAAATATAGATAGAAATGCTTCTTTATTGATAAAAAACCCTTAAGGTAGGGCAACACCATACATTCACTCCTTAAGGAAGGAGAACACTCCACAAGCTATATGCTTGTTCATACAATAATCCTTGACATCTCTCAATGGGGAGTCTCTAGCTCCTATATAGGCCTCATACATACAATACCATGGGTCATTACCATGGTTCCCTCAATACCATCTATCTAATACAATGATCTTATTACATTACTGCTAACTACTTGTGCTCCCTTACATGATATGGGTTAACCACTTTATTTATTACTATGTTCCATCCCATTATTACATTATTCCCTTGGGTACCTCCCTTTGTACTCCATACTATCCCCCCTAGGTATACTACATTCCACCCCCCTAAACATGTTTCGTCCCCAAAACATAAGAAGAATGCAAATAATAAGATCTACTCAAAAGAGTAGTCCACTAGTACCATGCACGTGCATCTAGCCATCCTAGAGAAAGGTGCACCCTTGATCCAAGGCTCATCATCTGATGTGTCAGTCCTTGGAACATCTTCTGCTTCAGCCTCCTTGGACTCTACCTGTCTATTAATGGAAATATCATGTAATGTAATTTTCTTCTTTTTATACCAAAGCTTCAGGAATTTCTTCTGCACATTAATATTGATAGTACCCACAGATTCCATCCAAGGGTATCCTAAAACAACATCCACATTAACCATATCTGGAGCATAAAAATCAGAACGCAATACATATTTGTCCATAGAAATCTTCAAATATTTATAAACTTGCACCACCTCATTATTAACCTATGTGTGCTCCATTTGTGTTGCTGGAACTTGCAATTTTTTTGCCAAATTGACATTTATAAGATTTTGCTTGCAACTAGGATTTATAGACACAATGATCTTCTCCAATTGGATTTCCATCTTGAAGGTTTTGATTTGAAACTCTATAGGGAACATGACTTGTTTCCCATAAACAAGTTCATAGGGTGTGTGTCCCGTTGTGTTCCTCCATGTAGTTCTATAAGTCCATAAGGCTTCAGGAAGCCTTTCTGCCCAATCTCTTCTATGTAGATGCACAGCCTTAGTGAGAATTCCTTCAATCACCTTATTTGTAGATTCAACTTGACCATTTGCTTGTGGATTATAGGGGGTAGATTTCCTATGTTTGATCTTGTAATCTTCCACAAGACTCTTCACCATTTTAGATGTAAATTGAGATCCCTGATCTATCATAATTTCTCTTGGAGCACCAAAACGAGTGAAGATGTCCTCAAAAAGAAAATTAACTACAGATTTTTTATTAGCAAAAGGTAATGCTTTAGCCTCTACCCATTGAGTGACATAATAAGTGCATACCAATATATATTTCTTTTGCTTAGATGGGGGATTAATTGGTCCAACAAAATCCAAGGCCCATTTTTCAAAAGGTTCAATGAGTACCTGAATTTGTAGTGGCATTTCATTTGAAGAAGCAGGTTTTCCTACCCTTTGGCAGCTGTCACACCTCTTGACATATTCTTTGGCATCTTTGAAGATGGATGGCCAATAATATCCTAAAGAAAGGATTTTATAGGTTGTCCTCTTATCCACAAAGTCTCCACCACATGTACATAGCACTACATGCACAACATAGCACTGCATGCACAACATGCACAACATGCACACAACACCATATGTACATAGCACAACATGCACACAACACTCAATGGCAAGCAATTTGTGAGTTGAAAACCAAAATGAATTTGAATAAACATTAAAGTAATATATAACTATTTTATGAATAAACATTAAATATATATATATATATATATATATATATATATATATATTTTATTTTATTTCATCTCTTGTCCTACAAATAAAAGGATTTCTTACACAATTTTGAAACTAACCAAATATCAAATTTATTCCCTTTATTTTAAATTTTTCTGAGAAATTTAATCCCTTTTTCATATTAAAAATAATAATAATAATAAAATTTTGATTTTATATTATTTTATAATTATTATTTATTTATTTATAGATATTATTTTAAATTAAATACATTCCCTTTTATATATCTCATTTTAGTGTGTTGAATTTTATTACCTGGAGTTTATATCAAAAATTTGGACAATCTTTCTGGTCTCTCACTAAGGAGACCATACCATAACTAGAAAAACACTCTCCATAGAGAGGAAAATAAGATATGAAGACAAAAAGAGAAAAAAATTCAAAATATAACTACAGTATAGACTTAGGATGCTCTTACTAGTAGTATTTGTAGCATAGAGGACACAAAACATAGGCATGATCCGGCTAAGCTGAGGATTCCAAGTCCAAAACTGCAACCTCGATGGACTCCTTTGGGTTTGCAGGAGCTTTTCCTTTTGCATGAAGTATGAAGATAATGCTCTATTATGTATATTCTATTATCCAAGTCATTCAAATGGTGATGTTAGTGCTCCAAGGATAGAAGGACATCCTCTTCATTCTCCTGCCGATCTGAAAATGTGAGCCCCAATAAAAACTTCATTTCCTAATATAGGTCAATAGTTTGCATGTATTGGTTAAAACAGACCCTAGTGTGCCCTATGTTAAGAATATAATCTTCCTATTCCAATAGGACCTTTATATCTAAGAGGGTAGATCTATGAGCGAAGGATTCCCCCTCAACCCATGCAATTTCCTCCTATATGGGGCCTGACATCAAACCCAAATAACATCCAACAAAATCCTCTAATAGAGGATGTATATGTGTATGCCCTATGTAGGTCACTGTAACATCGCTTGGTTAAAATTTGATGTAATAGATGTTAACAAAGACAAAATAAGAACACGGTTAAGGGACACTTATTCCAAGTTGAATGGTGGGAAAAACATCCTAGTGAGGGTTCATTTGGGTTATTATGGCTAAGGAAATTGGCAAAGGCAATGGGAAAGGATTTTGAAAGGCATAACGCATTTATTTATGAAAATAATGGAAATTAGGATAAAAGGAAAGTGAAAGGTCACAGGTTGGATGTGATGAGGAAAATGAAGGAAAATAATGGAAATTGAAGAAAATAGAGGCATCAAATATAAAAAGGCTTATGAGGATTAGTTGGCAAGCTTTGGCTCAAGCTTTTGCTTAGGCTTAGTTAGTGTAGCTTTTGGTCAGTTTAGTTTTGGAGCTCTCTCATTATTCTCTCTCTCACTCTTGGACACTTAGAGTTTTCTTGGAGCATTCTTGCTTTGGATCAAGGAATGGAAAAGAAAGCATTTAAGGAAGGAGAAGGAAAATAAAGGAAATCAAAGATCAAGTAAGGAAGAGCAGGATCAAGCAACTTCAACAGGAATACTTTCATGTAACATATTGCACATGTGATTTCTGAGTTGCATTTAACATGCATGGCTTTGCATGTTGGTATATGGTTATCTTGCTTTTGGTGGCATGGTTTTGTCAGGTTATGACATTGGATTTTAGCCTTGCCTTGCCTTTTTCTGAATAGCCATGGTGTGATGGGATTGTTTTCTCGGTTTTGAGCTTTGGAATTACTGGATGGTTTCAAAATCTGGGGCAGAGGTGGTCTCAGGAAAACTTCCAAAGGCCTAGGAATCCCTTGACCGATTTTGGCAGGATACATAGTAAAGGTTGAGGGTGGAATCTCGGTTAGAGCCTAGTGATCTGGTGTGGATTGTGGTAAAGCCCAGAGAACTGTGTCTCGGTTTAGGGCCTAGTGATACAGTGTGGATTGCGGTAAACCCTGAGAGATAAGGAGACAAAAAATTCCTCAAGGATAGCAATGGAGTCTGCAGGAATTCCAAGCTCGGTTTGGTTTTGTGATACCGGTGTCGGTTTTGGTGAGATCATGGTTTGGTGAGAGTGGAGGTCATTTAACCTCTATATTCTCTTGTTTGTTTTTGGGTTTATTTCTCCATGATATCCCACATTCATGCTTGGAATATGGCATAGGGGTGACTGGTTGAAAGAAAGATTTGGGTCAGCCATGTCTTTGGTCGAGTGGCACGTGGAAGTCCCGAACCTGGTCGGATCTTGCCTATGTTTATTAAAAGCTAAGTTCTCTTGATTTTTTACTTTTTATTATGTGGCATTAATGGTGGTTATCTCATTGTTATTTACATGGTTTAATGTTGGTTATAAGCATGGTTATGTGGCTGGTTATAGTCATGGTTATTTCATGTATGAAAGGATAATGGATGCAAGAACTAACTAAAGTCAAAAGAGTTAACGGAATAGGGTGGTGAGCCTTCTTGTCAAGTCTCATATGAGTTATGAGACATTTATGCTTTGTCTTGTATTCATGTCTTGTAGATCGCATTAATGCCAAGTTTTTGACCGAATGTCAGTCCTGGCTGGGGATGATCAGGTCTAGACCTAGAGTAATTTTGGCTTCCAAGTCTTTTTTTCATGTAAATTATGGATTCTGAAAGCTATAGGGGTTTTTGGGCAGTGACCTGGATTCTAGGCTTGAAAAGTGGCACAAATCTCGGAGTCGTAGGCACAGGTTTGAGGAGAAAAGTCTCGAGACACACACATGCCTTGCTATGTAACCGACTGGAGCCTCTCGGATGCACCCTTGTCCATATCAATGGAGATTCCAGGGGTTGAATGGTCTAAAACTCAGTGGGACCCAAGGACTAGTAATGGGGATGACTAGGAAGGCTTTTGAGAGTCCTGCAGCAGGTATAGAAGGTCTATGTTATGGTTTTCAATCGATTCCACTTCCTTAACTGACGGATAGGTAGTCGAATCATATCATAGTAACTTCTCATCGCATGTTTACCCCGGTTGGCTTGTTACTTATGTAGATATGGGAGAAGGGTGTTATAGAGTGGTACCAGAGTGGGTTTCGTTCTCTTTGGTTGGTGTCTAGTTTCCATTCTTTTTGGGTGAATCTGATACCACATAGTAGTATCACAGCATGGTTCAACCCTTGGACTGGATGGGTAGAATGTGTTTGTCATGCATGCATGTTAGTTTCATATGTGATGTGTTCTTTATGTTTATGGACTATGTACTTGTTGTATATGCATGGTGGTGGTCATTGTTGTCATTGTGTCAACCTATGGAAGTTGATTGTCTTGTTGTTGTTGAAATGTGTTAGTCATTAATGCATGTCAGTTGTATATGCATTTGTTATGGATTTCAGTGTCTATATGTTGCTATGCATGCATTATTATGGTTATGGTTATGCATGTATGGTAGGCCAGACATGTATTGTGAGGTCATTGTATGCAATTAGGTCATCATGATGTTATTGGTATGTTATGATGCTAATGAGTTGGTTGAGATAAAGCAGGAGATGCAGACCATCAAGGTGAAGTTGCAGAATTGGACCTCGAGGCAAGAGCATGCTGTCATATAGGTTTGCATGTTGGGCATGTAGGTATGTTGTTGAAAATAACAAGAAGAAATGTTAAAAATAGCATCTAGAAATTCTAATTTAATTTATCCTTGAATTAAATTGGGAATTAAATTGTAATTCTATTCTCATAGCACCTTGTAGCAGTTAACTAAGTTAAGTTGACTTAGTTGGCTTAGGAAATTTGAGTTGGAAGTCTATCTAGAGTCATGTAGAGTGATCCTTAAATTTTAGGGGCTCGAGTTGAGTTATTTTGAGTTGTAATTAATTAACTCAGTCTAACTGATTTATAGTCAGTTAAAATAGTTCCAATTGTTGGAGGAACTAGTAGGAGGTCCAATAGTGGGGACGGGCACCAATGCAACTTCACTACTCCACTAGTTAATTGAAGAGCCACTCATAAATAACTCATGCATGTTAGTTCAGAGGAAGACCCAGTTGAGATTAGATTTTAGGGATAGTGTACTATTAGTTGTATAATTTTCTGAGTTATACAGATGGTGCATGCGATCAGTTGAGAGCCTTTGATGGATTGCATAGTTACGGAGAGAGAATTTCCCAATTAAATATGGGCCAATTATCTCAGGAATTGTGCAAGGAAGTAGGGGCTTGGCCGGCAACATATTTGGCTAAGTGTTTGCTTGAGTTGGTTTGTGAAGCAGAGAGATAGATTGTACTTGTGCATGTGGGTTCAACAATCATTGTATTTTCTTCTCAGATTTTTTGGTTAATGCAATATAGATAGTCGGGGTTTTGAGCGGTTTCTTTCCCCAGAAAAATATTGTGTTATGTGTGATTGAAATTATTCCTTTTCTTCTTACTATTTTCATCAATCAATTTTGGTTTCAGTTGAGGAGTAGAGTAGATTCTTGTCTTTTGCTTTAGCATATCACATTAGTTGTTGAATCTACAGTAAAAATCTACACATGTAGGTTAAGGATTTTTATATGCATTATGGTTATGAGCATGCCTTTCATTCTATTGATGTTATGGTTACATATATGATGTATAATTTTGTAGAATTTTTGTACAAATCAGCTAGCTTTGATACCATGTAGAACTTTTTCTACAAATCAGCTATCTTTGATACCATGTAGAAATTTCCCACCTGTAGATCAACCTGGTAATGCAATGTACTAAAGAAAAACACTTGATCTACTTCTACAAACAATTTAGCAGAAGCTTAATCAACCATGAGCAACATCAATAAGAACACATATAACTGATAAGAAGGAATCAATCACACATAACACAGAAGAATTTACTCAGGGAAAGCACCTGCCTAAACCCCATCTCTGTATTATCATACAGGTGGAAATATAGTCTAGATTACACAAAGCCTTAGCTCGGAATCTATCCAGCTCTCAGTACAATCCCTTTGTTGCTCATAGATAGTCAAAGGCTTCTCACAAACCTTCTCCTCTACCCTCCAAGCCTCCTATTTCCTTGTGCAGTTTCCTTGGGGTCCAGTGTTGCCACCTGTGTGAATTGGCCTCTTCACACACTCACTAACCTTTGATCTAACTGCACAAACTTGAAGGAGATAAATCCTCATCACAGATGAGCTTCCTTTATAGGAAAAATATTCATCCAATTGATAGTACACTGTCCCTTCTCTGATCTCAACTGGGTCTCTGACAGAATTGACATGCATGAGTTATTTAAGCTATAATATTCAGTTATCTGAAAATACCAGTTGTTACATGCATGCAAGCATTAACAAAATGAATCTCATTAATTTAACAACTTGTTAAATTAATCTAACTGGACTTGACTCAGTTAACTGAACCAACTAATTACAACTCATCCTCATCCTTTAACTGATGGATAAATTCCTCAATTAATAGATAAATTGTTGCATGTCCTCACATAGACTTCAAGTTTGATTTTCCTTAACTAATTAACTCAAGATGAATTAATTAATTAATTTTCAAACTGCTATTAATATCAAATTCAAATTTACTTCCTATAGATAGACCAAGGACTGCTATAAATAGGAAGGGACCCAGAAATGCTATTTTTAGAAGATGTTATTTTTAGCAGTTTCACCTCTCACCCAAGGTGGCCAAAATGCTCATTGGCCAAACTGCTATTTTTAGACATGCTATTTTTAGTAGATCTATTTTTAGCACTTTCTAAATTTATCATTTCTTGTTGCACATTTTTCAACACTCCTCTCAACAAGAAAGGCTTCCTCTCGAACTCGATCCTGTAACTCTAGAATGTTCTACATGCAACACATCTACCAAGTGCAGTTGCTTTAGCAACACTGGAACAAAAACTCCCAACTGACCTTTCTGTTGGGCTAGAACATACTCTGACGTTGAAGCTCTACCTGTTGCTGACAAGTGCTCCCTCTATTACCTCTGCGCTACTGCAACATCTCCATGCATCTCGCACCGTTGCACCCTTCTCTGTGCTACCCTGCACTATGCAACACACTTGTGCCTCTTGCATTGCTGCAGCCTGCATGCTCTGCGCTGTCCTGGGATTCCCTGCACTGTAGCTCTCTCTGCCGCTCCATCCACATCTGTCTCTACCCAATCAGTCAGTTCCTACTACTCCACATCAGGGCTCCCGTAGCAAGGTCTCATCCAAGAGGTTGGGTACCTCAAGGATCCTGTCCCTCCTCCTTGGGACAATCACTCTACATCGCCCCACCTCCTACCTGGAGGTATGGCTGCATGTTATCCCTCAACCTACCTGGCTCGAATTTTCCCCCTACTGGAGGTCTTTGCATGAGTAGATGTATCTACTTGATCTCCTCTCAGCTTCCCCTGTTGTGGCTGCTCCACAACCTCTTGAAGCTGCTACACCAATTGTGGCTCCTCCACAATTGTCTGAGACTTCTTCTAGTTTTGCATGTTGAGAGGTAATTTACTCTCCCTCTCAACCACCAAGTATCTGACCTTTGCCTTGCCCCTCAAGGCTTTGCATGCATCTTATACCTCAAGTGCATATAGGTTTTTGGCTAGCACACCAATCTATTTCCACTTTCCCACCATTACGAAATTTTATAAAAAAATAGCTGATTTTAAATCAGCGATATCTCCCTCATCTGAACTCCGATTCAACCGATTTTTTTTTTGGGTATTTTTCTGCAAGGAATCCAAATCTGTTATTTATTTCTGAAAATTTTGTACAAAAATTTTCAGATCTGCTCTGCAAACTCTCGTCCCAAAACTCAAAACTTGGAAATCTCCTCTCAGTGTATTGTTCTCTACTTGATCACCTGTGCTCTGATACCATGTAGAATTTTGTAGAATTTTTCTACAAATCAACTAACTTTGATACCATGTAGGACTTTGTCTACAAATCAGCTAGCTCTGATACCATGTAGAAATTTCCCACCTGTAGATCAACCTGGTATTGCAATGTACTAAAGAAAAACACTTGATCTACTTCTACAAACAATTTAGCGGAAGCTTAATCAACCATGAGCAACATCAATAAGAACACATATAAATGATAAGAAGGAATCAATCACACATAACATAGAAGAATTTACCCGAGGAAAGCACTTGCCTAAAACCCCATCTCTGTATTATCATACAAGTGGAAATATAGTCTAGATTACACAAAGCCTTAGCTCAGATGCTATCCAGCTCTTAGTACAATCCCTCTACTGCTCATAGATAGTTAAAGGCTTCTCACAAACCTTCTCCTCTGCCCTCCAAGCCTCCTATTTCCTTGTGCAGTTTCCTTGGGGTCCAGTGCTGCCACCTGTGTGAATTGGCCTCTTCACACACTCACTAACCTCTGATCTAACTACACAAACTTGAAGGAGATAAGTCCTCATCATGGATGAGCTTCCTTTATAGGAAAAATATTCATCCAACTGATAGTACACTACCCCTTCTCTGATCTCAACTGGGTCTCTGACAGAACTGACATGCATGAGTTATTTAAGCTATTATATTCAGTTATCTAAAAATACCAGTTGTTACATGCATGCAAGCATTAAAACTAAATCTCATTAATTTAACAACTTGTTAAATTAATCTAACTGGACTTGACTCAGTTGATTGAGCCAACTAATTACAACTCATCATCATCCTTTACCTGATGGATAAATTCCTCAATTAATAGATAAATTGTTGCATGTCCTCACATAGACTTCAAGCTTGATTTTCCTTAACTAATTAACTCAAGATGAATTAATTAATTAATTTTCAAACTGGTGTTAATATCAAATTCAAATTTACTTCCTATAGATATACCAGGGACTATTATAAATAGGAAGGGACCCAGAAATGCTATTTTTAGCAGTTTCACCTCTCACCCAAGGTGGCCAAAATGCTCATTGGCCAAACTGCTATTGTTAGACATGCTATTTTTAGTAGATATATTTTTAGCACTTTCTACATTTAGCATTTCTTGTTGCACATTTTTCAACATATGATAGATGCTAGTCGATTAGTGTGGTCATATCCACATGTGTCGAATAATCATGAATGATAGTAACATGTGGATGATAGTTAACTTGATGATTATGTTATATGTTGTTGATGAGCATGTTATGTGTTAACATGTTGTTGTTATATGCTAGTTAATGATTAGGGTTATTGCATTAAGATCTTTATGTTATATGTATCATGCTAAATTGGATTGACCTATGCAGATGGTTAGGGTTATGACATTAAGGTATGAGTTTGGCTATGTTAGCTATTTGATGTTTGAGTATTTTATTATGTCATATAGTTGATTTATTTAACATGGTATGTTTGCAACTGGTTTGAATGTTTGATGAATAACATAATATTACTATGGATGTAAGGTTTCTCGAAGGAATGATCTTGTTTTAACATAGTTTTACTCACACATATGTGTTGAGATAGTTGATATGTACTTGACTGTAAGTAGATAATAGTTGTAGCACTATGTCTAATGACTATGAGTTGACTATGGATTATGACATGATTGTTAGTCTTGGTAAAGATTGATTTCAAACTGATAGATATGATTGTCTTGATATTTGGAACATGTGGTTGACATGTGTGAGCAATTGCAGGGTAACATTCTTGGCATTAGTATGACAAGGTAAGGTAACTAGCATGCTGTTATGTTTACTTATGCACTGAAAGTTATGTGTTTATAGATTTATGATGCAGGGGATTGCATGGACAAAGAGATTACCATGAAATATTAAAGAAGGCTCAGGTTGAGCTTTCACTTGGATGCACTGGGAACCATGGGGATGGAGTCATGGTGTTTGTTGCTAGTTTTGTGCTTTCAGTATTTGTTATTTGGTTGTTCTTGCTTGCATCTTTGTTATGTATGGTGCAAGGCCTTGCCACTTTGTTTGTGGTGTCGCATTGTTATTGATTTTCATGGTTTTATTCTTGTTTGTTTCTTGTCTTGCCTTTTATGTTTTGAGTCTTGGGAATTGGCTGGGAAAGAAGAAAGTTGATGGAACTCTGGGAGAGATGTGTGGAACCCAATAGGTAATGAAAGACTCGAATGAAGTTGGTGCATGTGTAAGGGAAGCTTAAGGTAAGCGTATGATAGTTGGCTAAGTTTGTTGGGTCCATTAGTGTAAATGGATGGTGGCAGGACAATCATGAGAAAGCTAACATGAAAGGTAAAGAGAATGGATGTGAGGCATCCAATGCCTTGGATATCTTAGGAACTGTTGTTCTCAATGTTTTGCATGTTATGCATGAATAAAGGAATTTCTCTTAACCTTGACCTTATGATGTTTGGTAATTATGTTGTGATCATGTTTATGTTGATGCCTATATATGTATGCATGTATATATGTATGTACGTATGTCATTGTCTAGTAGGATCATGATTGTTTTATGTTGATGTTTATATATATATATATATATAGATATAGATATAGATATATATACAGTTGTTTGAAAGGGTCACCAAGAATCATTCTTGTGAAGGTCAGGTGAATGACATGAAGATATTCTTGTTTCATGAGGAATCAAGTGGGAAGAGTAGTCATGACAAATATATGAGGTAAGTATCATGTGGATATGAATTGATATTGTATGCTTTTGTTATGCCTATGTTTATGTTATGACGGGTAATATTCAAGGATACATTAGGGGAATGAAAACAATGTTCTTTGTAGCATGCTCGGATAAGAATGGATGGCAGAGAGATACTAGAAGAAAGGTTTCTTAGTAGAGGCAGTAGGGTTTTGGATGTGCAGTGCTATTGTTGTGTATATGTTGTGCATGTTGTATATTCAGTGATTGTACCTATGGTGATGTGTAATATTGTATATATAATGTCGGTACATGTTGTTTATGCAATGCTAAATATAAGGTGGTATAGATAGTGTTGTGTGAATATTGCATATGCAGTGCTCGGTATAGATGGTGCTATGTACATGTTGGATATGCGGTGTTGTATACATATTGTACTGTGTGCATGATGGATATGCGATGTCATGTGCATATGGTGTTGTGCACATGTTGAATATGTAGTGTTGTGTACATATGGTGTTATGTACATGTATATGCAGTGCTATGTACATATGGTGTTGTGTGCATGTTGTGCATGTTGCGCATGCAGTGTTATGTACATATGGTGTTGTGTGCGTGTTTTCCATATGGTGCTATGTACATATGGTGTTGTGTGTGTGATTGTGCAGGTGGTGTTGTGTACACATTGTACATCTGGTACTATGTGCAGGCGGTGTTGTGTACATGTCGTGCATGTGGCGTCATGTACATGTGGTGTCATGTACATTTCGTTCATGTGGTGATATGTACACATGGTATTATGTACACGTTGTACAGGTGGTGCGGTGTACATGTGGTGTTGTGTACATGTTGTGTAGGTGGTGCCATGTACATGTGATGTTGTGCACACTTTGTGCAGGTGGTGTTGTGTATAAGTGGTACTGTGTACATGTTGTACATATGGTACTAATGTACATGTGGTATTGTGTGCATGTCGTACATGCTGTGTTGTGGGCATGCGGTACTACGTATGTGAATTGTGTATTCTTGGCATCGTGACATGTGTATTCGTTGTTTTGTATTATGTGTACGTATGTGTATTATGTTGTACATTGGATGTAGATGTATGCATTGTGTTGTGTTGTACACCAGATGTAGGCGTATGTATTGTGTTTTGTTGTACATTGGTGTAGGTGTATGTGTTGTATGTCAGGTGTAGGTGCATGTATTGCATGGTGTTGTATGCCGTGTGTAGTTGTATATGTGTAATGCACACTATGTGTATGTGTACATGGTTGAAGAGAAGCAACTGCGTGTTTTTCAGGTGTGACAAACGATCCAGTGTGCGTACACAATAAGGAAAAAGGTAGAAGATTAGCATTGATTAAAGGATATGTATCAATATGTCATTCAGTTTTATTATGCATGTGATTTATGATTCTGGTCTATGATGATTACATATGATCTATGATTCTAGTTTATGATGGTTACATGTGATTTAAGATTTTGATCTATGATGGCTGTTTTTTGAACTAACCTGATGTGATATGTTTACACATGATGATTTGGTCAAAGATGCTAGTTTGACTTGTTGTGACAGGAAGCAAACAGAATTGCAAGTATATCTTCTTGACGAGCTACCAATGAGGTATGATGTGAATTTATTTCAATTTATTTTAAATCTAATGGAAATTATGTGCTTGGTACAGGAAATCATGGGAAATTTCCAAGTTGGGTGGTTGAAACTAACTGCAAGAATTAGCAGTGTCAACAAAATAAATTGAAACAGGGAGGAATATGTTAGTAAATAACTTCAAGAGCAAGTCCATTGTGGGACACTGGTACCCAATATTGTCCATTGATTTCCTTAAGTATGCTATGACCGGTATGATGGTTTTAAGGTAGGTATATGCCTTGGTTGTTGAAATTTCGATGCGAGGAAGACTTTCCAAGGGATTGATCGCCCCGGATAGGGGATGTCAGGAAAATTGGAAGGTGAGTGACTACACGGAAGGGGGCTGAGGGGATGTGTAGCAAAGAAGGGAAGGTTGGGGATGTATTTGTTTTTGTCATTAGAATTTCTAGATGGAATTAGATGCACATTAGGAGTGCGCCCTGGAACAATGAACCGATAATTGTTCGCTGAGAAGACAAGTGGCGCAGGATTGTAGCCATAGACATTGGATGCAACTTTGACTTTGGTAGTGGATTCTGGACTTCTTGGGAAGGAATTGAATCCTAGCACTAGTTTTGAGGGTGGAGGTGTAACCCTCTAGATTCCCTTGTTGATTCATATGGACTTCGTATCCTTTTATTTTTTGGTTTAGAAAATGTGCACATGTATATATGTGGTTATTGTAAATATCGTAATGAGCTACGTTATAAAGCTCCAATAAGTGGTATGGTTGTTATCTTGTCATGGTGTCATGATGTTTTCATTTTGAGCAGGTCATTCATTGTAAACACTGCAACGAGCTAGGCTATAAAGCATCATGGGAAGTATGTTTTTTTTTTCAATGGTTTTGTTGAGGTCTTGTTGTGGTTTAACACCGAGGACGATGTTCCCCAAGGGGGAGGGGTCTGTAACAGCCCCTGGTTAAAAGTTCATGTAATAAAAGTTAATAAAGGAAAAATAAGACCACAGTTAAAGGACACTTATTCCAAGATGAATCATGGGAAAAACATCCTAGTGGGTGTTCATTTGGTTTATTATGGTTGAGGAAATTAACAAAGGAAATGGAAAGGCACAAGGCATTTATTGTCATTTATTGATGAAAATAATTGGAATTAGGAGAAACGGAAGGTTATGGATCACATGTTGCATGTGAGGAGGAAAATGAAGGAAAATAATGGAATTTGAAGAAAATAGAGCTCTCATTGATAAAAAGGCTTTTGAGGATCAGTTGGCAAGGTTTGGCTCAAACTTTTGCTGAGGCTTGGTTAGTGTAGCTTTTCGCTAGTTCAGTTTTGGAGCTCTCTCATTATTCTCTCACTCTCACTCTTGCACACTTAGATCTTTCTTGTAGCATTCTAGATTTGGAGCAAGGAAGGGAAAATAAAGCAAAGGAAGGACAAGGAAAAGAAAGGAAATAAAATATCAAGCAAGGAAGAGCAGGATCAAGCAGCTTCAGCCGGAATACTCGGAGGTAACATATTGCATGTGTGATTTCCTAGTTGGTTTTGGCATGCATCGCTTTGCATGTTAGTATATGGTTCTCTTGTTGTTGGTGTCATGGTTTTTCCGAGTTATGACAGTGGTTTTAAGCCTTTCCTTTCATTTTTCCAAATAGTCATGGTTTGATGGCATTATTTTCTCGGTTTTGAGCTTTGGAATTACTTGATGGTTTTAAAATCTGGGGCGAAGGTGGTCTCTGGAAAATTCCCAAAGGCTTAGGGATCCCTTGACTGGTTTTGGTGGGATACATGGTAAATCCTGAGGGTGGAGTCTCAGTTAGGGCCTAGTGATCCGATGTTGATTGCGATAAAGCCCAGAAACCGGTGTCTTGATTTAGAGCCTAATGATCTGGTGTGGATTGCAATAAAACGTGAGATACAAGGAGACAAAAAATTCCTCAAGATAGTGATGGAGTCCGGAGGCATTCCAAGCTCAGTTTATTTTTGTGATCTCGATGCTAGTTTTGGTGAGATCACAATTTGGTGAGGGTGGAGGTGGTTTAACCTCTGGATTCCCTTGGTTTTTTTTGGATTGGTTTATCCATGAGATCCCAAATTCATGCTTGGAACATGGCACGGGGGTGACTGACTGAAAGAAAGATTTGGTTCAACCATGTGTATGGTCGAGTGGTACATGGAAGTCTCGAACCTGGTTGGGTGTTGTCTATGTTTAATAAAAGCTAAGTTCTCTTGATTTTGTACCTATTATTATGTGGCCTTGATTATTGTTATCTCATTTTTATTTACATGGTTTAATGTTGGTTATAAGAATGGTTATGTGACTAGTTATAGTCATGGTTATTTCATGTATCTACTTGTAACTGAAAGGATAATGGATGAAAGACATAACTAATTTCAAAAAAATTAAGGGAATAGGGTAGTGATCCTTCTTTTCAAGTCTCACATGAATTATCAATCACTTATGCTCTGTCTTGTATTCATGTCCTGTAGATTGCATTGATGCCAAGTGTTTGAAAAAATGTCAGTCCTAGTTGGGGATGGTTAGGCCTAGTCTTGGAGTCAGTTTTGGCTTGCAAGTCTTGTTTTCATGTAAATTATGGACTCTAAAAGCTATAGGGGTTTATGGGCTTGAAAAGTGGCACAGATTATGGAGTTGTAGGCATGGGTCTAAGGATAAAAGTCCCCAGACGCACACATACCTTGTTGTGCGAGAAATTGGAGCCTCCCAGATGTACCCTTGTCCATATGAAGGGAGTGTCCAAGGGTTTAATGGTCTAAAATTTAGTGGGACCCATGGAATAGTCATGGGAATTACTGGGAAGGCTTGTGGGAGTCCTATAGTAGGTATAGAAGGTCTGTGTTGTGGGTTTCCGTCAATTCCACTTCCTTAACTAACACATAGGGAGTTGAATCATGTCATAATAACTTCTCATCCTCTATTGATAATATGCTACCCCCATTCGAAACCATGCTTATTGATGAGGCATTAGAGTGAGAAGAAGAAATATGATAACCTAAAGTGGAGGTCTAGGAAGGCTGATAGGCTTAAAAGAGTAGAGGACCTTCCAAAAAAAATCAAACTTATACTAAACACTTGTTCTAGACAAGGGATATATCTGAATTGCTTTTAGATAGGCCCACACAAATGGGAGGGGGATAAGGATTATAGAGCTCCAATGTCGCCAAAATGTCCAATGATTGCATAAAAGGGAATTACAGTACATGCACAGAGAAGGGAACAATTACACAATTAAAACAACATGAGGGAAAAAATATTTGAATAGAGAACAACCAGAGGAGTTCAAAACCATAGGAGAAGGGCCAACCATGGGGACTTGAACTTCATTGTTGTAACAACCTTAGTTAAAAATCCATGTAATAATATATAAGGCCATGGTGATGGGATATGTATTCCAAGCTGAATGTTGGGAAAAACATCCTAGTGGGTGTTCATTTTGGTTTATTATGCCTAAGGAAATTGGAAAAGTAAATGGAAAAGGCTTTGGAAAGGCATGAGACGTTAATTGGCATTTTATTTATGAAAATAATGGAAATTAGGATGAAAAGGAAGGTGAAAGGTCATAGGTTGCATATGAGGAGGAAAATAAGGAAAATTGAGGAAAATGGAGTCCTCATTAATAAAAAGGCTTATGAGGATCAGTGGGTCAGCTTGGTCAGCTAAGATTTGGTGGAGCTCTCTTCTATTCTCTCTCTCTCTCATACTCTTGGATACTTAGAGGGTTCTTGGAGCACTCTTGGAGAGTGTGGCATACTTAGAGTTTTGTAGCAAGAAGGCAAATGAAGAGCAGGAAAGTGAAAGAGGACATATAGATCAGCAGATATAGTAGGTTTTGCTTGTAGGTATCGAGTTGCATGTATGTTTTCCTCACTAGTTTTGGCATGCATCGAACATGCATGTGGTTTCTTGGTTATGAGTTGTCATTAGCAAGGAGGATTTCCTGTATTGACAGTGGTTTTACCTAGCTTTGCCATTTCTTGGATAGCCATGGTGTTGTGGGTTTATTTATTTGTTTTTCTGGTTAGTTATCATGTTTCCCTAACTTGGGTTTAGTTATTAGTTCCTAGAGCCTTGGTTGGACAAACGCTCTGGAAGCCCTGTAATGACTTGGGTTTAGTTATTAGTCCTAGAGCCTTGGTTGGAAAAATGTTCTCGAACCCCTATAACAACTTGGGTTGAGTTACTAGTCCTAGAGCCTTGGTTGGACAAACACTCTAGAGCCCTTTATGGGTTGAGTTACTAGTCTTGGAGCCTTGGTTGGACAAACACTCTAAAGCCCTTTGTGGCTTGAGTTACTAGTCTTGGAGCCTTGGTTGGATAAACACTCTGGAGCTTGACAACATTCATGGGGTTAGTTGCTAGTCCTAGAAGTCGGGTTGGAACAAACGCTCTGGAGCCCTCGAAGGCTTGGGTAGAGACCAATATGATGATGGTTCTTTTGGATGCCCGACTGTGAGGTGGAATCATTGTTTGATGGGTTGAGGTGGTTGGCCCTTGGAATCCCTGGATGGTTTCAGTTGATGTGTTTATGAGATATCAAATTCATGCTTGGAATATGGTACGGGGGTGACTGAATGAATAGAGATTTGGATCAACCATGTCTATGGTCAGGTGGAACGTGGTAGTCTCATACCGAGTTGGATTTTGCATCATTAATATATGATTATTTCTCCTTGTTATCTCATGAGTATTATACTAGTTTATACATGGATTATATGGATGTTGATTCCTTGGTATTTCTGTTGTTATTATGTTAGTTATGAATATGTATTATGACATTAGCTATGTATGGCTCTCATCATGTTTTTACTTGTATATGAATGAATAATGTATCTATGGCTTAATGGATGAAATTGCAGCTAAAGTGATAAGGAAACAAGGCCTCATAGCGAATCTCAGATAAGTATGAGACCCCTATGCTTAGATCTATCATTTACACTTGTAGATTGCATTGATGCCAAGTGTTTGACAGAATGCTAGTTCCCATTGGGGATGGTGAGGCCTAGTCCTAGAGTTAGTTTTTGGTTTATTAGTCTTGTCATCATATTTTTAATGGATTCTAGAAGTTACAACAATTTCTGGGTAGTGGCTGAAATTCTAGGTTTGAAAAATGCCTTAAATTCCCCAGAATCTCGTACAAGTCTGCTGGAAATAGTCCCTGGATGCAGGCATGCAGGCTTGTGGGAGTGTCTGGAGATCTATGGACACTGGCATGCCCATAGTTGGGAGCATCCAGAGGTTTAATAACTTAAAATATCAGTGTGACTTAGGGGCTGGCTAGCAGAAAGGTTGGGATGGTTCCTAAGAGTCCTATTGCTGATGTTGAAGGTATGTATGGTGTGTTTACGTTGGTTCCACTTCCTTAACATGAATTAGGAGGTTGAATCTTATCATAGTGGCCTCTCGTCACATGTTTACCCCGACTGGCCAATTGCTTGGGTAAATGTGGGAGGAGTATTATACAATCGTCATCCACAATATGAGTGGTAAGATATTGATGTCTCCACGGACCTCAAAACCAGTAAGATAATTTCACAAATTTTAATTTGAGATAATTCCAAAAGGTTCTTAGACATATCAACCCATCAGAGATAGAAATAGGGACAACAAAGCTCCAATCCAACCCATGAACCAAAAACACCATAAAAGGGGGTTGCAGTAATTCCCCATAGAGACTAGCAAACACCCTCATGAGACAACATATAAGAAAACCAAATTGACATAGATGAAAGAAAGAAGAGGATCGAAGCCATAATCATACCATAAAAATTAGGGGCCTGAACATTCTCCTTCAACCACAAGATAGATAGCAAGATGTTGATGCTCCCACATGTTATGGCCCGAGCTAAGAAACAACACCAACATCCTTCCTCAAGTTATGCCAACATTGATAATCCTACAAGTGAGGAAATAAACAATACCAAAACCAATTGTTGAGAGCATAAGAAAATTACCTAGAATCTGAAGCTTTCATAGAGGATGGAAAGAAAAAACAACAACAACTACAAAAGAGTCAGCGATATTGGTGCATCCTCCCTAAACACGAATGTAATATCCACGAGATTACAAAAACACCATACCCAAGTTGTTCCTTCCTCCACCTTTGTTACCCACATGTGACTCTGCAGGAAAAAACTTAACCAGCCAGAAACATGAATATTGTTTAGGGAGTGTGCCATGAAGGAGGTCATGATATGACCTTCCTCCACACGAGTAAGAGGCTTGGAAAATTCATGATGCGACAACTATATTTTCTCACCTATGACCAACACTTTCATGTTGCAATCCATTTAATGTTTAATCCTTCAAGCCCTTCATGTGCATTAAACATTTCATGATTGTGCTTATGTGTCCCCCAATTCTTCTGCCAAGTAGGATGGTGGTATCCCCCACCTTTCCTCTCGAGAGTCAACCCATTCGAGGATTATATTGTTACATATTTTTAAAATCGTGTTATCAAAATATTGTATTTTGGAAATTATTATTTTATTTATTATATTAATATACATTTTAAAATCGTTTTATCAAAATATTATATTTTGAAAATGTAAAAAGTAAATATAATTTACATTAAGAAATTCAAAAAATAATTGTATTAAAAAAATTAAAAAATACTTACATTAAAAACTTATTATTATTATTATTTGTGAATTTAGATTGTATTGCCTTATAATTTCTTCATACACCAGCAAAATTATCACTATTCATACAATGTCCACTCTCAATCTTCCTCTATATAAACCATATTTTGACCATTGACGAGAGTCCAAATAATTCAAAATAAAAGCAACCAATATTGAGAAACTACTAACATCTACCATAGATTGAACAAAATAAAGTAAAATAATCTACAAAGTGGCAAAGCATAACATCAAGAGTCTCAAGACGTGACAAGGGTTGGGTCTTGGGCACATGTTCTAGCGAGAATAGGAGGTTTTAGTTCACATTGAAGATGTATTTCAAGGTGAGCAATCTGAGCATCCAAGCTAACAAGACATGAGCACTGATAATGTTGCACCCGCTTGATTTCATTTAGAGAAGAGATGATATCATTGTGGTCTTCATGTTTCTCCTTCGGGACCCTGACAAAAAGTGTTTTCATCAACCAATGAAGGGTGATGTAGTTCAAGTATTGTTTCCATTTTCCCTTGGTGTATCCTGGGCCAGGAGCCTCATTAGTTACCTTCATTTAGATTTTGGAATTAGAATAAGTTTTTCGGTCATTGGTCATCAAAGCTTCAAGTTGACGAATTTTAGGGCGGGTGATAAAGTGTAAGATGTATGCGACATCCTGGGCTTGGGTTTGGTCTTACAACTTACCATGAGTACCCCTTCCCCCAAACCCAAGCCTAGGATGTCACATCTATCTTCCACTTTGTCAACCAACCCTTCCCCCAAACCCTCTGTGAGAATGGAATTTCTACGAGGGGAGACTACACCAAATAAGAAGTAACCAGGCTAGATTTATTACTTACTACCCCCGGCAACCCAAGGGATTGATATTGAGAAAAACATATATAGGAAAAATCAAGAGAGTTATGGGTTTCCACAGTAATATGTGACAACTAACAAAAGAAGACAAATCGAAAATGAATTCCAAATGAAAGACTCATATCAAGGTCTAGTAACCACTAGAGACACTAGTATTCAGTCCACCACAAACCTTGGTTGAGCTCAAAACATAACAAACTATCATCCACCAACTCAAAATGTAGCCGTAGAATGAAACGAATAAACTAGAGGAATTTTATATGAAGAAAATTAGCCAATGCTGACCCGTGCTCCAAATTTGAACATGTGAGGATGTGCGAGCTGGATGAAGAATGGCGTTGCCCACTCTTGTTGTGTCGAGTTTCAAGGTCATCATGAGATTCCAAGGAGATGTGACCCATGTTTTGCCTAGACCTTTCCCTTTTCTATTGTTCAACAACTAGTGCACGAGACAAAGACCTTCAATCCCTAAATTCAAGTCGCCTAAATGTAGGTGCATGTTGATTCATGTCCAGGGAAAAAAGCTAACGCCCAATCCTGAGAGAAAGAATACTAAATACGCCCGAGCCTTGCGAACTTGTCATTAAATAAAAGGCTCATACTATTAGTCGCCCAAGGTAAATGTCCCACTTGTGGCGGGGGAGAAGCCCAAACATAATAGTAAAATCAGAGAGTAAGGTCTCTCACCTCAAAACAATCGAGCATAATGTTGTTTGTCATATGAATGGAGAGCGGTAAATTTTGTTTGCATGTGTGTTGCATGGGGTGGGTTGGCCATGCCAACCGCCCACTCGCCCCCACCTTATAAATGCAATGGGAGGTGATGGGATGTTGAGATCCCCCTGATCCTCCAACGTCCTAGCTTCCAACACCATGGGGAAAAGTAAAATATTTCATTGCCCACCTTAAATAACATAATTTACAATAAGTGAAATTAAAAATGTATAATTTAGTTTACAACTACTTGCTAGCGCATCCATATGATGGTAAATGTCAATAGGTATTAATCCATAATAACCATTAAAAAACTTATTTTATCATACATCTCAAATTTTTAAAATTAGGAAAATCATATGAGTTAACTAAATTATAATTTTATTTAAAATAATTATTATTTGTATCAATGATAAAAAGAATTAATATACAAGTTAGACATATATACATTTTTGAAAAATATGGAACAAGATTCTTGACCATGGAGATCCACCACCACTTTATCATGGAGATACTTAATTTGCCGAATATGATTTATTACATTACCATAACTATAAATAAATCTTAGCCTTTGATTGTTGTATCCTACTAATAATATCTTAGGATATTCTATGGAGGTTAAATCCCTAGCGTCCAGCTAATAGTTATTCATAATTAAATTAAATTTTGGAATCATTTTCCAAAATAGGCATGCCTATAGGCTTAATTACTTTTTAACATGAGAGAGATGTGTAATTCTTTCACTACTCAATATGAAGGTGATACATTGCATTTAAAGCTAGCATAGATCCATTTTAACGCTAGATCTACTAAGTGCTAAGATGGATTAAATCATTGAAGTTGCAAATATCATTTTAAGTACAAAACATGAGGAAAGGTTCTCTCAAGATGCAAACATCTTTTTGAATGCAAAACATCATAAAAGTTTTGCATCTCTATAGATTTTCCTTTCAAAACTTGGAAAATCTAGAATTAAGATGAATATATACCCATTTATTTCATTTTAAATTTATTATATTGATATACATTTTTAAAATCAATTTATAAAAATAAGAGTAGTCTACTAAGGCTACAAATTCGCTCGAAAAATAGTGGAAAATTCGGCATGATTTTTGTCAAAATCAGACATAAATTTTAAATCTATGTTACAAACTTTAGAATTTTGGGTGCCCACAGGGTTTTTGATGGTGTTGAATCCATTTACACCATAAAAACAATTCAAACACTCTTACATATTTTTTTATTAAAAAAAATATAAATAAAATAAATCATCCAAGTAATTTGTGGCCTATCAAAATATTATATTTTGGAAATGTAAAAAAGCGTTAATTAAAGTATTAGGGGGTTTACGCAGTGCATTATATTAGATATCATTTTTGGGATTCAACTGAGTTAAGTAAGTCATTCACCTATGACCATTTCCATGCAATGAGTGCTAAGTGAACTATTCAAAAATCATGAGAAATTAGATGGTCATACGTGAATGACTTACTTAACGCAGTTGAATCCCAAAAATGATATCTAATTGTTAATTAATTTTTTAATATACTGTACTAATATACAATTTTTATATCATTTTATGGGATTGTCAAATTTTGAAAATATGTAAATTAGGTATATATTTTAATATATTAATATTAATTAAATTTATAAAATTTTATTATTTTTATAAAATATAATAAAATATATTATTTTAATAAAAATATTATTTTGATTATTTTTCATGTACTTTATGTTTAATTTTACATAAATTTTGTTTGGACATTATATGTTTGGGAGTTTTTTTGCTAAATCAAAGTGAAACAAGTTTTGGTCAAATCAAGATATTTTGTTGTTTAACTTTGAAAATGTTTTTTTTATTATATATAGATTTAGATTACTTAGAAAACATAAAAAACATAGAGTAATTGAATTATAGAATTATAGAGATTTGACATTTCAAATTTATAAGTCCAACATATTTCTATAGAATTCCGAAAAAATTCAACCCCAAAAATGAGTAGTCTAATGAAAAATATGAAAAATCCTTTTTTAAGGCATTTTCCCTTGATTAATTCTTTAAAATTTAAGTTGTCCAATTTATCAGAAAAAGGGTCCGAGAAATGTGCTGCTAGATTGAAAATTTTATTTAAATAAAAAAATAAAATCACAATTTCCAAAATTACATTTTCACATTGAAAATAAATTATTCAAAAAAATCTAAGAACTTATAACATATAGATTACGTGTAAAACAATTAATTTTATTAAACAATCTTTCAGTAAAAATCATATGGAAGAATTTTTTTTTATCAACATGTTTCGTAGCAACAAGACAATTAATCTTATATATATGATTTCGTCAAAATCAACTTTAACTTTAAAAACTGCTCGATTAAGATCCCTTCTTCTAATCACAATACTCCACTCGATGGAGTCTGAAGAAACTAATAAAGTAACAGATGACGTAGTCTACGAGACTACGTTGCCCAATATTGAGTTACGGATGGATTCATTGTTACAGAATGTACCGATCCTTTTCGAATTGATGACAACTTCCTTCGGCATTCCTTCCTCAGCAATGTAATGAATGCTAATAAAAAAAGGGTGGTTATTTGATTCCTTCACGTGGTATACAGATCCTCTGTCGAAGGGTTGGAAAAGAAAGGGACTTTCATTATTGGACTTTTGACGAATTTTGACTTCGTTGTGGTCTGCCGCTGCAATTGTATGGAAGGCACATCATCTTTCTTTCCTCGTTCATAGTTTACGTTGTTGCCCAAACAAATAAGCCCACCGTTTAATTTCACCTCCACGGCCACTAAATCCACGGTTTACATCAAAATCTGAGGACACTAAGTACGCAGATTTGAACAATATTTCCAATTAATTACTTGTTCCCATGTTTACCGCTACTATGCACTCCTGCTTGTTCCGTACAAATTTTCAGTTGAACTTCATTCCATTTCTGAGTTCATTGATCCATCACTATGTTTTTTAGTCTTCATACCATTTCCTCATAGCTCATTCATACATCACTCCGTTTTTCAGTTTTCCCGCATCCTGAATAATATCTGTTTTTTATCACAGCTTGGCCCTTTTCATTTTTTGTGATAAGCTCCCGTAGCAGAGTGCAGGTTTTCCATGGATCTCGCTATGGATGTCTATATTCCAGAAGAGTATGTCAGAAGGCGCCGCAAGCCAAATATGTCGATGCAGAAACGAGATGGCCGACTTTCTTTCAACGATATAGAGGCCGCGATCGAGAAGAAGTTGCAGCTGGCTGCGGGTGATCTCTGCCTCTACTAGCCATAGTCGTAGCAGCAACTTCAAAGAGGACATACTTTTCAATTTTTTTAATTCATAAACTCTTGCCGGGCCATATCCACGGGCGTTGTCCTCAAAGCCATGTGCTTAAATTTGGTTAGAAAATAAAAAAAAAAAATCTCATCGTTGGATTATTTGAATAGTTTTTAGTGGAAATAGATTTAGTACCATTTTAACTGTACCCTCTCTAACTCTGTATCATCCCTAACTGTTAATGCATCCAAAATCTTCAAACTCTTTTTCAAAAAATAACCAAATTTTATCAAAGTCTTACCTGAATTTTTATTTTTACCCCAAACAAATTATAATTTGGTTAGAATAATCTCTATATCCACAATTCATTTAATTGTGGTCTCATTAGACTACTCTCTATATCCACAGTTCAGAATATGAAAGAGTAGGAATGTCTTCATTCTGATTCAAAAAATATTGCAAACTCAATTTTGTGAGCATATTATCATTTTTGCCCCCACCTATTCTTACGCTTTTATACGTGTACTCGAAGGTTGAACTATATGTTTTCCCATTTACTTCGTTAATTTAAGATAATTTATTAAACAATAATTGATTTAAAGGCTATATTGCCAAAGCAATACCATTGATACCATCGACTCAGATCATACAGGGGCACGGTAAGAGGTAACTGCTATATCTAATAAAATCCAAGCTTGTCGATATATCAAAATTACTTGTATGATTGTATCTAATCTAGATTCTAATCTCAAGTTGTTCTAGTGTATTTAATAAGTATTATACCTGTTTGTGATTTAGAGTTTTAAGGGATAGCTCAAGCTATTCATTTAAAGTTTGTTGTTAATGGGATAAATCATAGGTTCAGATCTGATTACGCCTCTCTAAATTATCAACCAATCGTTTATGTAATACCTTTCCATTAAACCACCTTCTATCTATGTGACATGTATAGTGCCTAGAAAACCTGCCAAATTTCGCTTCCAACAAGAATATCGAAGTTTTTGGAGACGATTTATGTAGAAGCGATGCTGACATGACATTACAGGACGCAGAATATCGTAAGCCTGTTTTGTGAGCTAAATCCATTTTATCTAATTGGGTTCCGAATTTCGCATGAACGGGGAATGAATTTATTATGTCACTACAATATCTGCCATGCATACAGTTATCAAATACAATTATCAATTTAATGAAAAATCCATATCAGCCATAGATGTCCAATTTCTCACCATTGACAATTCCCCGTATTCAGAGGAATCATATGCAGAAATACATGTTCTGAGAGCAATGAACACACCTTCGACGTATGATTTCTTCCTTAAATGTTATTATATTCGGACACCGGCTAAAGGGTGTGGAGGCTCTAATTTTGGAATGAAAGGCTCTACAATCACCGGATTCATATGGGCGTGATACGATCAGTCCAATGGACGTGATCAATTGGTGTCACTACACTGTGTTTATTTTCATTGGTTCAGTCCAAGCAGGGGGCAATGGAGCATTGCAATGGTCTTAGATAAAGTGGGTAGGGAATTGCAAATGATAAAGGTTAATTAAGTGATAATAAGTTAAGTTAACTATATGCTCATTATTGGATGACAATAAAGTGATATTCAATGAAAAAGAGGTCAAGTTAAATGCAATAATTAGTCTATGCATTTGCTATTACAAAATTACTTAAAGTCAAAAATTAATACCATAAAGTTATCTTTACTGAATTAAACAATTCCCAATATAGGTATTTCAACTACTAGAAACTCTTAGTCAAAGAATTGGGTTGGAGTTAAGCTTTATAGCCACTCCTTTACAATAATAATGGTACTTTCGTGATAGTCATCCATACTAGAGTTTAAATTTAGGAAGTAGGAAGTGTCAATGATGCATGTGCGAGTTAAGATTAAATAGTAGGAAGTGTCAATGATGCATGTGCGAGTTAAGATTAACATATTTAATCTTAGAAGTTTTGAGTCTATTTAATCAGGTAGCTTCAAGCAAATGGATTAATGCTATTTACTGAGTAACAACTCATATCAGATTGTGTTCTTAGTAATTTCTTCTTCTCCATCACTTTGAGTGATGTAAAATCTATGTAACAAAATGTAGAAAAATGAACTAGGCATACCCAGAACAAGTTGGATCCATCTTTCACTAGTAAAGTGAAAGATTTTGAGAAGAGAGTAGTGGGCAGTAGTTTGCAAACCCCACGACCATTTAAAAAACCCAACTATGTCATTTTTATAATTGTTATTCACCACAGTTTGAATAGGCGCCGCTTAAAGGAGTCTCTGCCCTAAGCTGCAACAATGAGCCTCCACCTTAAGTAGTTGGAGTGATTTCCATGGGTTGAGCCTCCACCTTAAGTAGTTGAAGTGATTTCCAGGGTTGATTCTCCACTCGAGCGGTCATTGATCAGTCTATATGTCAATTCCAAGGAGTCACACGGTAAATTTCAAAGAGTCACTCTCAATAAATTGAGTAGCCAAAGGAATAAGAGAGTTGCCATAGGAATATACGTAGAAGAGCCATAGCTCACTGCTAGCAAAGACGCTAGTAGCTGCCTAAAACCACCATTAAAGTGAAGATTTAAAAGGTTTATTACACCGAAGGTGTATATATAGGGAGAAGTTGTTGTGGCTTCTTTTGTCGTCCATCCAAAGCTTATAAGAATAAGCCACGTGTCTATACTTTCTTGTATGTTTTTAATAGTGTCAGGTTGCCCGAGAGGTGTTCATCATATGGCTACGTGCTTTTCTCGCGGGCGAGATACTCATGTAGTAATTGGTATTGTTGTATACCATCGCCGCTAGTCTTCGATACACTGCTAACCTCTCAGGGATGAGCAAAGGTAGGCACTGCAGAGGAGTCAGGGAGCGAGCTTGTGGTAAATTTGTAGCTAAAAGCGCTGAGGGTTTGGCTTGACACTTTCAACACCGCCAAAGAAGCCACTCAAACTAGAAATGACAAGGCAATGACAAGGCATGTGCAGAAACATGTAATTCTTGCAAAAAAGAGTATGAATTCTAGAACGCAAAGTAGGTTTGACAAATAAAAATGAGGAGAGTTTTTGAAGTCACTAGGAGATTCTTGTGAATTTTTGGCATCTTCAAATGAAACAACATGCACTGTTAGAAATTAACCTTGAGTTTACTTAGATAATTATGTAGGTGATTAGTTGTTCCTTGTTATTGAGTTAGTTGTGATGATTAGTTGGTTTGTGAATTGGTAATATCAAAATTAAGTATATATTTCTCTCTAATAATAAAAGCATCTTATGTGAGTTGGTATGATTACTCGTGTCTTTATTTCTCTGTCCAAATTTTCCATGGTATCAGAGCTTGGTTAATTCAAAGATGGATTAAACCCTTTTGTATTATTCCAATGTTGTGAGGGTTTGTGTGTGTGAGAGCTACTGGCTAGGGAAAATATCGGGCATCTTTTGTATAAGTTTGGCCATTTGTTGTCCTAGTTCGGTGGGTAGGACTGCTGGTGGTAGTTCATGAAGGTGTTGGTTTGTGTCAAAAAAAAATTGTTGAATACAACACAACTTTGTTATCACTTTGACTTGGTGGAGTGTTACTACATTGAGCTCTTACACTGTGGGGTCATTGTTTGTTTTTGTTGGGTTGTGTTATATTCTTTCCATGACTATCCCACGTAGTTAACCAGGGGTTCGCCCCCCCTTCGTTGCGCCGATTGCATAGTGGGGGGGTCATAGGGGGTTTGAGGGGTGAAGGTAACCCCACTCTATGGGGTCCGGGTCAGCACCCCGGAAAATTTTGGTTTTTGACCCTATGTTAGGTTGGGCAGACCCACCTATGGTTTTGTGCATGATTTTCACACATGGTTTTGGACGCGATGGTTTTCAGTCCATGGTTTTGGACACGATGGTTTTTGGTCCATGGCATTGAATGCTTCGGCATGTATAAATATGTATTGTAACATTGAAAAGAACATAATGAAAAATCAAGCTGGTAGTCCCGATTTTGGGATCCAATGGAAAATCTTTGTGTATATGTGTTTTATGTGTTATGCTCTCGCATTATTTATTTTCTGTGTTTTAGAATTCGTATGCAGGTAATTTCTGTACAAAGTTAAAACCTACAATTTTTTTTTTAAGTCGCAAGTCCTACAAATGATTGGTTGCTATGACTAAAAAAAACTAATAGTGAAAGACTTGTCACAAACTAAGAACCCAAGTTATGTCTATTGATTAACCACCAGATTTTTCAAATGTATAACCCTTGTGTGGGCGACAGTGCAAGATCAAGCTGCAAAACGAGAACCGGAACTGAATTTGTGAAGGAGAGGCATCATAAAAGTGGTTTGTTTATGAGAGAATCTTTATATATTTTTCTTTGCTTCTTTTATTGAAGTTTTATTTTAAGAATCACATCCTCAAGGCACTTTTCAATTCCAACACCATTGCTCAATGGAACTAATTATAAATTTTGGAGTTTAAAAATGCAAGCTTATCTGTAAGGTCCACGTTGTTGTGATTATGTTGAGTCAAAGTTCATAGGTCCTGATGCAAATGTTATTGCTGCTATGTCCGCTTCTCAAAGGAAACAATTAGAGGAACACAAAAAAAAGAAGGAAAAACTAAATATTGCATTTTGAATTCTTTAGATGATTCTATTTTTTGTAAAATAACTAGTGCAAAGAATGCTAAATAAGTTGGGATATTCTTAAAATGACTTATCAAGGTAATGAAAAGGTGAAAATTATGAAATTACAAACCCTTAGAACTCAGTTTGAAACCCTCAAGATGAATGAATTAGAAACTATTGATCAGTTTATGACTAGAGTTATGGGTGTTTTCAATCAACTTCAAATTAATGGTGAAAAGTTAGAAGATCAAAGGGTTGTTGAAAAAGTTCTTAGAAGTTTGCCAAAGAAATTTGAAATGACAATCACTGCTATTCTTGAGTCCAAGGATTTAACAATTTTTTTCGGGAAGCCTAAACTCGAACGTGGTTGTAGGTGGACAAAAAGGTCAAACATTCAATGTCACTATTGTAAAAAGTATGGCCATTATAAATCTGAATGTCAAAAGTTGTAGTATGTTTTAATTAGAAATAAAGTTAATGTATCTAACACTAAATGCGAAACATCTGATACATTATTTCTTTCATGTCAAGTCGTTGAACAAATTCCTATCAAGAATATCTAGTTGGTTGATAGTGGGTGTAGTAATCATATGATTGGTGACAATGATTTTTTTTCTAACCTTGATACATCTTTCACTTCTATTATTGGTTTGGGTGCTGATCGTCAAGTAAAAGATTCAGGAAAATGTTTTTTGTCAGTAATAACCGAGCAAAATGAGGTGAAGAATATTCATGATGTTGACTATGTACTTAATCTCAAGCATAATTTATTGAGTGTTAGTCAATTAGATGCACATGGATATGATGTTAAGTTTCATAACACTACTTGCACAAATTTTTATGAAAATAAAACTCTGGTTGCAAAGATTCATATGACAAAGAATATGTTGTATCCATTTGAAATGAGAAGTGGGAAGTATGTACATAGTGTTTCAACAACAAATGAAACTGAGTTGTGGAATTTATGATATGGTCATTTACCTCTTAAAAATATGAATTTATTGCAAAGACAATTTGTGGTAAAAGGTTTACCTACTTTGTTTGAAAAAATCTCTCCTTGTACAAGTTGTGTAATGGGAAAACATAATTGAGATAGTTTTCCAACAACTTTTCACAAAGTGAAAGAACAATTAGATTTAGTTCATACAAATTTGTGTGGCCCTACGCTAACACAACAAATTGGTGGAAGTTTCTATTTTCTAACATTTATTGATGAATTTAGCTGGAAAGTTTGGGTTTATTGTATCAAATACAAATATGAGACTTTTTCTAGGTTCAAGGAATCCAAGGCTGAAGCTGAGAAACAAAGTGGAAAGTTTGTTAAAGTTTTGAGATCAGATGGAGGAGGTGAGTATGATTCTAAATAATTTGTTGATTTTTGTAAACATCATGGCATTAAGAAACAAACAACAACTAGATATACTCCACAACATAATGGAGTGGCAGACTCTAGAAAGAATCAAACAACCATGAGCATGGATAAGAGTTTTCTTATAGTAAGAAATTTGTCTAAAGATTTTTGGGCTGAAGAAGTTGGATGTTCTATAGACATACTGAATACATCACCAAGTTCTAGTGTTCAAGGTAAAGTGTCTGAAGAAGCATGGCTTGGAAAAAAGGTAATTGTTTCACATTTTCGAGTTTTTAGTTGTATTGCTTTCGCTCATGTTCCAGAAAAACTAAGAAAGAAGCTTGATGATAGGAGTGAGAAGTACATTTTTATAGGATATAGTGAGCAATATAAAGCATACATATTGTATAATCCTATTACTACGAAGTTTTTCATAAGTAGAGATGTTAAGTTTATGGAAGAAAAATCATGGAATGAAATGGAAAATGGTACTTGTCATAATCCTTTTGTTGTGTTAGATGAACGTCAAGCATCTACAACAAGTACTCCAAGATTGCAAGTTCAAGGAGAAAACAATTTATCATATAATAGTGATTCTGGTTGTGATAGAAATAAAAAAATGAAAGGTTTGAGTGATATTTATGCACAATATGATAATAATAATATAACACATTTTTCATTTTTCTCATTTCAACCTACTTGTTTTGAAGAAGTTGTAAAGAAAAAGGAATGGGTAGATGCAATGAATAATGAAATTGATGTTATTGAAAGAAATCAAACTTGGGATTTGGTTGATCTACCAGCAAATAAAAACTCCATAGGTGTTAAATGGGTTTATAAAACAAATTTGAATGAGAAAGGTGAGATTGAGAAACACAAAGCAAGGTTAGTTGCCAAAGGTTTTTCAAAACAAATTGACATAGATTATGGTGAAACTTTTGCACTTGTAGTGAGAATATATATTATTCGATTTGTATTGGCTATTGCAGCACAAAACAAGTGGCCTATTTACCAAATGGATGTAAAGTATTCATTCTTGAATGGAGAAGTGTATATGCATCAACCACCTAGATTTGAAGTCAAAAGACAAGAAAGTGTATGTGCATCAACCACCTGGATTCCATGCCAAAGGACAAGAAAGTGTATGTGCATCAAACACCTGGATTTGAAGTCAAAGGAAAAGAACATAAAGTGTATAATTTGAAGCAAACTCCAAGAGCTTGGTACAGTAGAAGTGATCATTACTTGTTGTATGATGGTTTTAGAAGGAGCAAACACGAGCCAACTTTGTATATCAAGGAATATCATCAAGTTAATATCCTTATATTATGTCTTTATGTTGATTACATGATCTATGTAGGGAATATTCAGTTAGATGAGTTTAAAGCAACAACAAAAAATGAATTTGAAACGACAAATCTTTTATTAATGAAATATTTCTTAGATATTGAAGTGGAACAATAAAATAATGGTATCTTTATCAGTCAACAAAAGTATGCTACTGATGTTTTGAAAAGGTTTAAGATGGACAAGAGTAAACCAAAAGATACTCCTATTGAGCTTGGTACAAAGTTAAGCAAAGATGATGTGGGTATTGTTGTTAATTCTACTTTGTATAAGCAGCTTGTTGGTAGTCTTATGTATCTTACTGCTACTAGACCCGTTATAGCATATGCAACAAGTTATATTTCAGGTTTATGGAATCCCCTAAGAATTGTCATTAGAAATTTGGAAAAAGAGTTTTAAGGTACATTACAAACAACCAATTACGATTTGTGGTACACAACTTCAACATACAATAAGCTCATAGGTTATACAAACAATGATTTTGTAGGTTGTATTAATGATAGGAAGAGCACTTATGGATATGATTTTCTATTTGGAAATAATTTGATTTCATGGACATCCAAAAAGTAGCCCATACTTACCATGTATTATGTAGAAGCCAAGTATGTGGCAGCAAATACAACAGTATGCCAAGAAGTATGGTTGAAAAGACTTATGTTAGACTTTGGATATATAGAAAAGGAGCCTACTTCAATCTTCTGTGATAATAATTCCATTGTTTCCTTATCAGATAATAATATGTTTCATAAGAAAGAAAGCATATTGATACTTGATTCCACTTCATTCGTGAACTTGTTAAAAGTGTGGCATAACTCTCAAATTTTATGATTTTAAGGAACAGTTAGAAGATATCTTCACCAAACCTTTGGGAAGAGTCAATTTGGAATTTTAGTGTCAAAATTTAGGCATTAAAAGAATGTAACCCTCAAGATTAAGGGGGAGTGTTAGAAATTAATCTTGAGTTTACTTAGATAATCACATAGGTGATTAGTTGTTTCTTGTTATTGAGTCAATTGTGATGGCTAGTCAGTTTGTGGATTTGTAAATATAAAACACACGTATATATTTCTCTCTAATAAAATAATTTTGTGTGAGTTGTTATCATTATTCATTCCTTTTTTTCTCTTTCCATACTTTTCATGCACAACATCCATTGTGCTTGAAAATGATGTGATTTTTCAGGAAGAACATTTGTTGGAGGTTCTAATTCTTCTTCAGAAGTCTCTGTTGGAGAAGGAATGGGGCCTTTCTCTTGATTTAACCAAATCAAGAGAGCTTATCTCTTCAGAGCACCATGATAAAGTGGAAGTTGTCCATTCAGGGAAACCATCTGCTCAATAGCATCGACTAGCTACAAGAATTAAATCAACTCAGAATTTGGTTCGAGTAAAATACCTGGATTAGAAAATAATTGAAAGAAAGAAAGAAGGAACGACTCTTGAAGTATAATAGTTGTAGCATCAGATGAAAAACTACATGAAGGACATGCTAAAAAAATATTTTCTTACACACAAAGAGGTTGTCCACATTTCAAACATAATACATACTGGCCTTTCTTTCAAGAGACACAAATCAAGGTTTTCCAATATTTCTAAACCCAATCTGTATGGCTAGAATTAATTTTGCACTCTCTGGAAAATAAAGATATATTTGGATAGGAGAATTGTAAAATTGAAACTTAAGTTGGAATTTTCCAGTCCCTATTATGCTTCACCTATTTATTCACAGGTCGTACTACTTAGTCAAACTTGGTCCAAATTTAAACCATCTAAATTGAAGTATGCAATGATTTTGTGCAATTTGAATACTTTCATAGTAAGCTAGTTAAATACAAATACATATGTGTTTAGTTGTCAAGAAAAAGTGTAAGAATAACCACTCGATTTCACTAACCAAAAGTTCACCAACTATTTAGACTGTCATCTTTTGGGAAAAACTTTGTAATTTAGAAAAAATTCATCATGTCCTAGTATGGATCCGATATATATCTATCTATTTCCAGGCTCTGAATATTTATACTGATGTCTATAAAATAGGTCATCCTTAATTCAAGATCCAATATTTATGTTCAAGTAGCATATCCATTTCCATTCTCTCTAGTTGTATAACTAATGTGCATAAATTAGATGGAAGATGGTCAAAAAAGCCATGTTTATAAAGAATTTTGAAACTTATGGAAATGCCTGTTATTGAAAGAGTATATTTAATGTGGGCCGGACAATGTATGTGTATCTAAAATTATACCCATCACTTATAGAAAATTCGTAGATGTTTGTTATTTATCAAGCATCTATTAGTAGCGTAGATTCTGGTGACTAACCCCCAAGTTTCTTGGGTTGTTTTGCCTACACAAGATTATGTCTTCTCAAGAAATCATGTTATGGCCCATGGGCAGTACTCTAGTGTGCATTCAAGCACTTGCATACCCAAAAATGTTTTTAGGACATTACATCTTTATAACATCCTGCACATTAATGCCCTTTTTAATGCAAAATCACCCCAATTTTTTTTTATCATATAGAAACTTAGAAAAGATATGAAATGAATTGAAGTGTTTAATAATGAAGAACAAGAGCATACTGAATATTGTTTTGGATTTTGATCTGGAAAAGCTCAAGGCTCAAGCATAACTCCATATATGTTCTTATAGTGGCTTGGGATGCCCACACTGGCTACTTATTTCAATCATATTGGTTTAGCTACCTATAATTTTGCTCATAACATACCAAACGATCTAGGGCAATCTCAGAATCACCCTCCATGAAAGGATCCAACAAATTCACTCTAAGGTAGTGAATGCTAAAACTTTAAAAGCTAATTTTTCCTCCTTAGCATTCCCGAAAGATAGGGTGGGCCCTACCAATATGGGTGCTTTCTCATTGAAGGCAAGGGAAAATGAGCAATTTCTTTGTTGCCTATGTCTGTAATCTAATTCCAACTGCAAATTATTTCTTCAGCATGTTGTTCGCACAACTTAAAGCTTTATTGTTCTTGGAAAAATATCGCTTTTAGGGAACTATATCATTAACTATTCAGAGTCCATACTAGGACCAAGAAAGCTAAAAAAGGTTAAGTTATCCTCAATTGTTACATTTTATGCCTTTGTAAACCATACCACTTCCTATTTTCAATGCAACTAAAAGGCCCAATTAGTCACTCACTGATTTATAGCTTCATAGGTCTAAACCTTTCTTCTTGCTTCAGAACATTTTAAGATAATTTGGACACTAATCATATTCAATTAACCCTATAGTTATAAGGAAATTAGCTTTCAACAATGCAGTATGAAAATGGAAAACCCCAATCTATGAATTGAAAATTAAAGAAAGATTTTGAAATGATTGTGATGCAACAAGAAGATATCAACTGTAACCATGAGAATTATAGGATTTTGAAATGATTGTAACACAATCAGTTAATATCAAAGTATAACATGTAATTAAAGGTTCTTCTAAAAATGGCTAAAAAGATGGAGCCACTTGTACAAGGTCATTGTACCTTTGGAATTTGGTCAAGGATTTTGGTGATGGTTGTATAAAAACTTGGCAGAATCATAAATTTGTCAAAAGGCACATGTACAGTTCTACAGTGGCACTAAAACCAAATCTATGGACGAGTTGTAAGTTCTTGAGAATGAAGGAATCAACAATGGAATTGTAGAATATGAATGACATGAAATGTGGTCTGTGAGACAAGTATGATGAACATGAAAGGAGAGTATGGAAATATTTTCATGTTTTGAATCACTATATTAGGAGCTAAATATATGTAATAAATGAGTTTAGCTAAAGGAGAAACAATGTGGTAGAAGGGAGAATGATTTTTTCATGAAATAGATGGCTATGCTATACAAGTTTTGTGGCCTTATGAAAGTGCAAGAGGATACATAGCCTCCTAAAAAAGTAACCTCTCTGTCCCATTGACCATTTGGCCTTGTGGACGTTTAATAAAATATTTTATATTCTATTCTTCCTAGGGAATATTTAATATTTGTAGAATTAATTGTGCATTATGATCACAAACTTTTACAATGCCAGAGGAGATGTTTAGTTTGTCTTTTGCAATTCTTGACCGTTGACTATGGTAGCTTTGTTATAGAAAAGGCCTTAAAATTACTATTTTATAACTTACCAAAATTTACATAGTCAGAAAAGTTTGAAAAATTTGGAAAACAATGCATATAATAATGATGCATATTTATAGGACACACACAAAGAGAGATAGAGAGAAGGCTCCTCTTACAGCTCTAAAAGGAATCACCCATGTGGACCCATATAATGTAAACCAAGCATGATCCATTTGGATCGACATAAGGCAAGACCCAAGGTCTACATGTTTGATGCCCTTCTAACCCCACAATACTTAGAGGGGTTGGATGGGCCCTACGGTTTTGGAAAGGATGAGCCCTATAGGCTACAAATTTGAAAGACGTGAAGGTTAGCAAAGCATAAATGATTAAACTTTTATTAGAGTTAAAGTCTGTGTGTTTTTTCCTTTAAATTTACTGTTAAAACTCTTGTTTGGAGAGCAATAGGTGCATCCATAATTACAAAACATATTAAAAAAAGATCAACAACTGCCAAATAGATTCGAGCACCAGGTTCATCCATCATTACAAAACATATTCAAAATAGATCAGAAGCTAACAAATGGAGTCCTTGTCACACATTTATTCAGTTGTTAATTCCTTTCTTCAGCCAGTTGCCCATACTATGTCAAACTCAACTATAGAAAGTAATAACAAGACTTTAATCTCTAGGAGGTGTGTCAAACTCAACTACAAAAAGTAATAACTAGAATTTAATCTCTAGGAGGTATGAACTGCTCTGGGTTTATAAAAAATGGTTAATATTATAGAATTAAATGCCAAGCTAGAAAAATTAATGATGGAATCCAATGATAAATGGAATGAAATATTTAAAATGAGAGATAATGATAGAAAAAATGGAAGAAGTCACTAATTCATAAGGAGTTAATCCTCGCCATTATTTATGACGTAGGAGGAAAATTGTAAATGTGTAGACATCTCAATTTATTAGATCCTTCCAAAGGAAGACTTTAGGATTTGATTTGCCTATTAACTAACCATTATTAATCTAGCATTAACCAATGCAATTTATAATGTTTTATGTATATTTTTGTAGAGTGTGATTCCTAACTTGAGGTGTAGACACTATGCTTCCCTGTAACACTTGTTTAAATGAACTGCTAATTTTACAGTAAAAACATTTATATATAAACAAAATTTAACCATAATCAAAATTTAACCTCTTCCTCTTCTGTATTCCCTTCCCCAAAACATTTATATATAATCAAAATTTAACCATAACCAAAATTTAACCTCTGCCTCTTCGGTATTCCCGTCCCCACTTTGGCGGTATACTAGTTTTTAAAGATAAATAAGATATTAAATTCACCATTGTCAACATGTACACAAAGTTCTCTTTGGGAAGGTCAAACAATTTTATAGCTAATCATATTTCCATTTGACATATGGAAGATATGTTTTATCTGATTTTCATGTGATTTTGATTATGTAAAAAATTTAAAAGTTGAAATAAATTAATGATAAAGTACTTATTCCCTTAAGAAAATTCCGTTGGGATATTTTTTTTAATTTTTTTTAATTAATATATTGAAAAAAAGGGTGTATTAAAATTTATTTCTGGGAGAGATATTTTTAAAAGTGTTTTTGACTACTATATTAAAAATATTCAAAAGGGGTTCTTCTATTGTTTTTTATATTAAGAAAAGGTATTTTTAAGAGATTAGAAAAGAAAATATGACTTTAAGTGGGAATATTTCCCATCAATTGTTTTTAGTTCTAATAGGAAAATAATATGAATTTAGGCCATTAGGACCTAACTTGGTTACATTTCGAGGATGTGTGGAAACTTGTAGTTCATAGCTATAGAGAGCCAATTGATGAGGCAACCAAACAACCTTGACGAACACACAAAAATATCAACATAAAGTCAACATAAAAAAGGATGTGAGTGCACTTGTTTCCATCCAAGATGTCATAGATGCAACAATATTTCCCAAGATCTCAACAACAAAGTCTTCCAAGATAGCATGGGACATCTTAGAAACTAATTATCAAGGAACCACGAAGGTGAAGACAGTGAAGTTCCAAACGTTGAGGATGAATTTTGAGAATTTGAAGATGAAAGAGTTAGATTTCGTTGACCAATAGATAAACCAAGTAATTAACATTGTCAATCAACTAAGGATAAATGGCGAAGATATTTTAGATCAGAAAGTGGTAGAGAAGGTTCTCAGAACCTTGCCTAAGAAATTTGATGTGGTCATCACAACTATTGAAGAGACTAGAGACTTGTCATAGCTATTAGTAGATGTTATATTGAGATCCTTGTTATCCCATGAATATTGAATAAACATGCATGAAGAATCTTTAGAAAAATGAATTCAAATCATAAGTTTCTATCTCACGAGGAAGAGGAAGATCTAGATCAAGAGGCAGAGATAGGAACAAAAGAAGTAACAATCATAAAGATGATTCAAAACAAGAAATAAGATTAGATCAAATTCTTCATAGTTCAAGTGGGAGAAAAAACAAAAATTTGCAATAAAATCAAAGGTATGAAAAATTAAAAAAATAAGTTTTATTATTATAATAAGATGGGTCATTATGTGTATGAATGCAGAAAGAAGAAAGTTGATCTTAATGGACAAGGTGCAAACTATTCTTTGAAGAAGTGTGAAAAATCATTATTATTTACATGTAATTTTGCTCAAGATTTATCTAGTGACGTTTGGATTATAAATAGTGGATGTGGCAATCATATTGTAACACACCTCCTTACCACCCACAGACCTCACTAAAGACGTAAGTAGATTGTCACTGTGATGACTCAACCTCCATAGCCCTGTCATGGAAATGGAGTGCCAAAATTTTCATCATTTTTTCAAACTCTTTAAAACCAAAAATAAACATCATCTTTGTTTTCGTCTCATCAAGACCTTTTTGGCGATATAAATTTCTCCTCAATCCAACCTATCGATAAAAAGTTATGGCCATTTAAAGATTGTCCTATTAAATGCTGCCATGTCATCTTGGCCTACCACATGGCACCCACGTGGTCCTCACTTGGTGCCCACATGGCCATTCTTCCCCCATGGAAAATCCATGTACTACAACATAGACAAGGGTCGGTTCCCAAATGTGGTAACAATGCATTGACCCCCCTATGAGGCCCGTCCTCCAAACTCCCAACCTAGTTAGCAGGTGGTCGACCTCGATCATGGGGACGTCCTCTCAACCATCTCGACCTTGACTTGTCTGGGCCCCAAATAACTTGAACCTAGGCCTGTTGGTCGGGCCCAGTGTTTGTCTCCACTGCATGGACTCGTCGACCATGCCTGATGTCTCCATGATGTCACCAATCCCTGTGGCCCCCTATAGGAGTGCCATGTGTAACTTGTTTTTGGCTCATTTGGTCTGCCTAATGGCCAAATCAAAGTGTCGTGTTTCACGCCACATAGGTTCCATGCACTAGTACAAAATGAGAGATTAGTGACTATGTGACTAAAAAAGTTAGTCACTGCAATTATTTCAAGTGAATTACTACTAAATTTGAGCAATTTTAAGTGACCGAATTAAAAATGACTAACTTAAATGACTAATTTAGTCCAGGGAAAAAATATATGACTAGATATTAAGTGACTCAACTAAAAGTGACTAACTTAAATGACTAATTTAGTTTATGACTAAATAATAAGTGACAAAATTAAAAATGATTAACGTAAATTAAAAATGATTAGCGCTTTTCTTGTAAGGAAACAATATCATATTTTTACTTATTCATGTTGGATTTGACATATCTAGGTAACATATCTATGGCATAACAAACACTGTTAACACTAGTACAAAATGAGAGATTAGTGACTACGTGAGTAAAAACGCTAGTCACCACAATTATTTCAAGTGAATTACTACTAAATTTGAGCAATTTTAAGTGACCGAATTAAAAACGACTAACTTAAACAGCTAATTTAGTCTAGGGATAAAATATATGACTAGATATTAAGTGACTCAACTAAAAGTGACTAACTTAAATGAATAATTCAGTTTAGGACTAAAATATATGACTAAATAATAAGTGACAAAATTAAAAATGATTAACGTAAATTAAAAATGATTAGCGCTTTACTTGTAAGGATGCAATATCATATTTTTACTTGTTCATGTTGGATTTGACATATCTAAGTAACATATGTATGGCATAATAAACACTCTTAAGCTTCACATGAGTACATGAATGCATGAAACACCTTGATATTTAAGCTCTTTAATAATTGTGAAAAGGGTTTACGAATTTGCATCATGGTTAAATTTTGTTTTTCATACATTTATTTCTTACATTTTTTGAACACATTTGACATTTTAACCACACCCTTATGCAAATCAATGCATGGGAATGTCAAATGGCATGGTTCATAAGGCTAACAATTCACTATTTTTAAGATTGTCTTAATGGTTTACTTCCCTGCCTTTTTGTAGATGTATGATCACTTTCTAATTTGAAATCCCACATCCTAACACACATAACAAGATAGTGATAGAAGCCCAATAGTGCCACTATTGGTGCACTTTGCACACAATTTAGACAATGCACACAATTCTTAAATATTTGATGTTGACATATGGAATTTCTTATTGTTTAGGGGTGATTTAAAACTTACATTGATCTGTAGTCTTAATGACAATGTGTTCTAAATGCATAGTGGTTATTTTTCTCACACGCTAATGGTATTTCTCATGGTTCATTAGTTGTAATTACACACTTTGGAATGTTACAAATACATCATTTGGGTCACAATTCTATGGTTACAAACTACCCAACTATAAATAGTGATAAATTGATGATAAATGGGTGACATTTGAATGTTACATTAAATGTGTAGATAGTCCACATTCAACTTTGTTGTCTTCATTGTCCTTAATAACAAAGACAAGTTTGAATATTTCCTTTATTTATCATCGCAAACACATAACCCTTTTTCGTCCCAAACATAGTTAATATTATTGGTGTATGATCTGTTAATTGTGGAATGATCTCTTGATCATGATAACAAACTCTCAATCTCCAATGCTCATGAATACGATGAATGAATGATTTAATGCCTTACTTGTATGGACACAATTTATGATTCATTTTCTATTTTTATTGTGCCATTGTATATATGCTTCACTAGCATCTCATGTTATATGGTTAATTGAGCAAGTTTTATCTTTCATTTTCCAAGTATAATTTCGTTGCATGAATAAGAATAGTTTCCTAATTTAAATCATTCAAAATTTGTTAATAATTCATGGTTTGTTTGACTATTCGCACACTTATCCCTGGACTTTTACTTTGAGAGTGAGTAGTGTCAAATCACTAGTCTTCGTTAAGGAACTTCCCTTCATTACTCAATGACCTATCTTAGCTCGATCTTTAAGGATTTCCCCCTGGACAAGGATATCCTTGTTGTAGTCTAAAGAGTGAGAGAAGGCCACCAAGGTGACATTGGGTGGCTTGCTTGAGAGTTTCCTTTTAGGCATTTTGGGTGGGGTCAAGACTTTTTTTTTCTATGAGAGTGTTTGAGTGGAGACACAATTTAGAAAATGCTTACAAGAAAATTAGTTTCCCTTGTTGCCATCACCTAAACTACTTCCAATAAAATTGTGTGTTTTTAATAACATCTAATTTTGATAAATAATTAATTTAATAAAATTAAAAAAATAAGATTAATATTATTATTGTTATTTTTTGTATATGGCAGAATCTACAACTATAGTGAGCTTGTACTTACGTGACAGGGGATCGATTCTATCCACTACCACAATCACCTCCAAGTGTACCCACATTGCCTCACACGTGGCACACTAAGCTAATCGAAGTTTAAACCAATAACATCATAAGAAATGCCTTAACAACCCATTCTATCATTATCTACACCATGGGGCAAACTAAAACTAACTTTTAATAATAAAAAATATATCCATTTTATTTTATTTGAAAATCAATTTTAATATCTAATTTGAGGAAGTCAGCTCAAATAAAACTCTTTTGCAAGTGAGAGGAGTATAAATAAATATTTCCCTAAATTGTTAGGTTGGATGCTATGGGTAAAAATTGGCATTTCAAAAGCAATGAACATGGGGCTCATATGAAACAAACGAAGGCTTCAGGTTGGATTGATTGCAACACATGCATGTGAGATCAATAAGCCTCTCCCATTTACATAATTCTACCAACCATATTTTGGCCATCTTCCCACACTTGCCCCAATCCTCTGTTTTTGCACTTCAAATTGTTGGGATTCTAAGGTGTTTTTCACTCTCCTTGTTTTTCTCTTTTTCGCAATTCAATTTTCTTGCTTTATTTTTTGAGTTCTTCCTCTACTTTTATTTTCTCATTGAAATTTCAGCTCTCATTGAGAAGGTTTTGTTGTCATGGTATAACTATGTGGACTGGAATTGGTTGATCACGAGGGAAAAAATGATTAAACTGTAGAGGCCATAAATTTTGGGTTTTGGGTGCTTTGGTGGTAAACCCTAGGGGTTATAAATCGTAGATCCTTCCTTGATTATTGGCATTATTTTACAACTTGGCACTATTTCTGTGACGATAGCACCTGGCCGATCTAGATCTTAGTGGTGGGGCTGGATTTTTTATAGATCTACGTGTTTGGTGCCCCCAAAGCCCAACATCTCAACCACCCGAGTGATTTCAGATTCTATCAGTGCTTATAATGGCAATTGAACTAGGGACAACTAGTTGGGAACTACCAATTCCATATCTTCCATATCCATTATATTGTGGAATTTCACCACCATACTAGTGTAGCCAGCATTTGCCAATGGATTGTTTGCACAGTTTGAATTCACATTGTATTGTCCATGGCATGATTGATTCTTCCACCCTTACAATATCTATAGTCCACGCTATTAAATCATGTAATAGTTAATCTTTTGTGAAATCCCTGCATTTGGGTCCTTAGTAGAGGAATCACAGAATTTGCGTCAAATAGTTGTTGGATACAAACAAATAAATAAATATCTTCAATTGCATTTCTTCAAACCATAGTTACCAAGTTCGAATTTGGATTCAGATTTGAGTTCAATATGATACGGTAAAAATTCGAATAAGAATTTTTCAATTTGGAAAAAAATTGACTTCATACATCTTAAAGGTTAACAAATATGTAGTTTTCTTTCTATAAGAGCCTTGCTTTTGCTCATTTCTTTCCATTAAGTTTGAAATTTAAATAATTTCTATTAATTTTGACAAATATAAACAATTTTAAAATTATAATTCACCAAAAAAAACCACATTTCACTCCTCCCTCCAAAAAATTATTTTATTTTCAAAATTTAAAACTTTAATCTAAAATCTAAATATGAAATATTCAAAATATATAAAAAAATTTCTTATATAAACCAATTAAAATTTTTAATTAATTAACTTTAATAATTAATATATAATTAAAAATTAATTATTAAAAATATATAAAATTTCTTTAATATAAATATATTTAAAATTTCAATTAATTTCCATTACACATGGACTGACTTCACTACTCAAATTCTGTGATCTCGCCATTTATAAAATTTCTTTAATATAAATATATTTAAAATTTCAATTAATTTCCATTACACATCGATTGACCTCACAACTCAAATTTTGCGATCCCGCCATTTATTTTGGCTTTAGGGGCCACCGGTCTATGCATGTGGATATAGCATAAACTCTCAACCCAATTTCCTTATAGGCAGAAAATAAACTAATCATGTAAACTAAATGGAATCTTTGTCGAACTATTCGATATACGAATCAAAATGTTGAATTTCCATATTTTTTCCTCCACAGTGAAACCAGTGTAAATGTAGGTTGTATGTATAGCCATATCTGTTACTTCCAGTTTCGGAGGCACAACAGATCCAAACTCTTTGTGTAGTGATCTGCTCTAGTCTGCAGACACGGGTCACATTATTTGTTCACAGAGAAAAGGAGCAGGCTTCGTGTTTAGATCCCACACCCATCAGAGGAAGGGACCTGCACGTTTCAGAAGCCTCGACTATGGCGAGTGCAATGGATACATCAGGGGAAATGCCACATACGTAATGCATGACCCTGGCTATAGAGCTCCCCTCTGCAAGGTGACCTTCAGACACCCATTTCGTTTCAAGCATCAGAAAGAGCTCTTCGTAGCAGCCGAATGTACACCCTATCATTCAAACTTTTGTTTTTCAATAGAGGCCGATTATCCTTTTGAAGGGACACCCTTATGACTGAATTCCTTTGGCCTTATGTTTTTCCGAATAATGTCAAATCTAGGAGGATTGACGTATTGATGTTGGCATGGGATCAGGTCATTTTCCTGGCCCCAAGGGGACTATCCAGGTCACACGCGAAGCACGAGACAGTTCGTTTACTCCAGAAAGAAGGCCAACTTGACTGTGGGTAATGTGTTGCCCTTGATATCTATTCCGAAGGGAGCCATTGTCTGCAACATGGAATAGAATGTCAGCGATCAAGGTTCGTTTGCTAGGGCTTCTGGAGACTACGTCATCGTCGTCAGCCACAATATCGATAACGACACTACCAGGGTGAAGCTTCCCTCTAGAGCTAAGAATATTGGACCTAAGAAGAACTCTAGTGGGTGGTATCACCAGCCCCACTTGAAAACAAATCTAGTCTTGAGTGGGTGCCATTGTTTTGATTTGGGTTTTCCTTCAAATTCATTTTTGTTGCAAGTAAATAAAAGTTTATTAGAGATAAATTAATGTACAAGATCGCTATGTCAAATATTTAGCTTATGTGATACATTGATTGGTCTTTTAGTAAATGGTCAATAGACATGTTATATTTCAAGACTAACAACATTACATATTATACTAGCTAATTGAAAACCCTATCGTAAAGTTGACCAAAAAGCACCAATTCATCAACCTCTCCTTGATTTAAGGGTCATATCATCTGAAATTTTACCCCTTTTATTTATTATTTAACTTAAATTCAATTTAACCCTTGTCGTCATATTTCAAAGAATACTTCTCTAAAGTTCGTCGGTTCCTTAGTGATCCTGTTTTCCTTCCACCAATCTGCTTATTCAAAGGATTGATTTCCAACATCTTCCCCAACTCAGAACACACATTAGTCACAATATTTGCTACAATTTCACCCAACATCTGAGGACCAAAGCTCACCCCATGAGGATTTAAGATTGGCATTCACCCTTAAGCTTATCAGAAATATCTGGTTTTCTTTTCTTTCAGCTATAACATCTCCCCTAGTTAAGATGACATATTATCCACAATATCATTTGGTACAATTCCCCTAACATTGGAAATACCAGTTCTAGTACCAGAGGAAGGTGAGCATTTCAAAGTTAGGAGGGCCTGAGATCAGATTTATCTGAGGATTTTTCTACCCAGTGGTGATTGACCACACTGTCCTCTCATCAAGTGGTCCTCTATTTCTGTGCATACTTACCTGAGAAACAATTTTAGATTTAGCCTTTAGATGAGGTTATGCTCAGAAAGCAATGTGTTCATAATCCAACATTTCTATCCAACTGCAGTGATTATAATATATCATGAATTTTTCTGCAAGACCCTTTCTCAAATCAAGTTAAAGTATTTGGGTAGAGGTAGAATTTGACAGATCAACTATCCTTATGGCCATGGAAACAAATCTATGAAAACATTTCCAATTTCCTTGAGGGAGTTGGCATTCTGACATCTAAGAGGCAAGTTGGACATTTGCACCCAGATAATTCCTAAGGATAAGAATTCAGTGAATATATTAAAACCTGTCTTCCAAGGCCTTGGAAAAAAAAAGCCAACCCTCCATAAACCAGGACATATTGTACATAACATTTTCTTTGTCAAGCACAAAGATAAATGCAATGATGAAAAACTCTTGCCCCAGGGGTGTATCACCATAGTAGTTTGCAAGAAGAAGCCTCACGACTTGGATACACATTGATATCTTTCAGCATTAGACATACACTATTTAATCTCGAATCAACCTATGGGCATGGTAGTAAGACTCCTCCACCTTAACCTAGGAGGAATAGAGAATCGAAAATAATACGGAGGCTGGCTTGTAGGTGTAGAAGAATGAACAGGAGGGATTATTTGAGTTAAAAGAAAATCCTTTAAAGAGAAAAATTTATGGGTCATACCCTCTGTTGGGTGGATCCATCAAAGAAAAAGAGATTGTTTCTTTGTCAAGTGAAGCTTTTCGAGGAGCCAAACCATTTTTGATTACAAATTTGAATGCCTATATGCCCTTTTCATTTATCATATATAGAGAGGGACATTTGGAGCTGGTCTTGGGTCATCACTGCCATTGAGTGTGAAACCATAAGAAGAGAGATTGTGATAATTGAATATCCATAAGTGGATGATGTAGCCCTACAAAGACAACGTGAGATGTTCAGAGCCCAATAAGCACATTGTTGTGTTTAACCTCAGAGTGAAAAATCAATATCAAACAGATAATATATATACATTAGATGGAATTCCATAATACATACACATATACTATAATATTTTCGTGGGGTTTATAGGATGATGTTAAAATTGAACAGATTGTTGATTTTATTTTACCAATTTGACATGAAACATGTCAGTTTTGTTTTGGAGTTAAGTTTTACATTATGTATCAGTTTGTATTTTGTTTCGCTACTTTTTGATGGATAATGTAACATGTTTTCTATGTGTGAAATATTTTTTTATTTTTTAATGTGAAAGCATAATCAGAAGCTTCAAATAAGTTAACATGTGTTAGCTTGGATGTTTAGGAGAAGTTATCCTCTCCACCTAGATTCAAATCCTACTTTTGACATGTGCTCCTTGTGGGCTTTTTGACTCTAAAAGGAGCCATTTCAAGTGGATGGGGCCAAGAGAAATCGTTGGGTGACTTTAATGGATTAGATTCCAACCAATCAGCCACATAGCCAATAATTAACTCCACATATATGCTGGTAGATAATAGTTTTCCCAATAGATCATGCAGTAAACACTGCAGGAAAAAATGAGGAATAGGAAAAGGTCAAATAAAGCCCTATCTTAGCTTTACACATATATATTTAACCAGTTAGAAGAAGATTTACATGAGTAACAGACGAATCCGCTTACATAACTTTATTGTAAATGCCACGCCCACAATCTTAATGGACGACAGATATGCAAGGTGGCATGTAAGAAAAATGGAGTTGAAAATAAGAGAGCATGATATCATGCAGTGATTTTTCTAGCTTATAACACCAAGCATAGAAAAAACAACATAGTCAACATCAACAGATTTATTTAAATGACTTTAAGCTAGAATATTTGGTAGTGGAAACATGAGAACGAAGAGTGGGACTGCTTAACTTTTATCATGGTTCCATAGATCTATGTTGTCTGAATGGGAATATTAGAAAGAAAAAATAATTATTTTAATGCTTCTTAAAATTTATAGGAAACATGTTAATCACACTTTACAAGTTACTTGGGGCCTTATTTTCAGATTGTATGTTGAATCTCGGTTCTATGTTGAATTTCAATTTTATTATATGACGGGAGGGCTAACCCTAATTGTCTCATTTTCCAGGGTGAAGCTTCCCTCTAGAGCTAAGAATATTTTGCCAAGTGGTTTTAGAGCTATGATTGGTAAAGTTGTTGGAGGTGGATGAACAGAAAAACCAATGCTCAAGGCTGGCAATGTATACCACAAATACAGGATCAAAAGAAACTGTTGGCCCAATGTCCGTGGTGTTTCTATGAATCCAGTTGAGCATCCTCATGGTGGTGGTAACCATCAAAATATTTGTCATGCTAGTGACATTCGGAATACCAAGGGTTAATCCCTCTATGTGATCCTGCAACTCTGCCAATGTCTCGGCCAAATCCAAGTCCTGGAGAACTACTCTCCTAATGTTTCTCCGTGTTGGCCCACCTACCTCCTGTTGGTGTCTCACAAGTCAAACAATACCCACATCTGCATGCATGAGAATGATTTTAGTTTAGTCTTGGAAACATTAAAAACACAAAAACATGTAGAAACTTGAAAATCAAAAAATACTTTGGTAAAACAATTTATCTATAGCACCCCATTGCACTCCGACTGGTAGAATCAAGTCTGGATCTCCACAAAAATCCATCCCTATGTATGGATGCTCCTCAATGACAATGTGTTGTCAATCGAGCCAACTGAAGAATGCAGTGGAAAAAATGATTGTTGACTGACCCACATGTCGAGCCATCAATTCGACCCACCTCTGCATGCATGGATCTGTAGGACCAACTACACCCAGTGATACATGCTGCAATTGCATCAATGGAATTCTCTCTAAGGTAAAAGCGATTAAGATCAAACCATAGCAAAAATTCTTCATCTTACAACTTTTTACCTTGGTCAGTTGTTCTTTTAGTGAAGAAATCACGACCTCACACCAGTTGAATACTTTTGGCTCTAGACACTCAAGTACATACTGCATATATGATCTGTTCGCCAGATGAAGTGTCACACTACCAGCCAACTTTGCAATTGTGAAGAGGATTGTTCTCAAAGGCAAATCACCTACATCTCTGATGTTTATTTTCCCATCCTTGCTAGGTTGTGTACCTGGCCGACAAAACTGTCGAATGTAATCCCTCACCGATTCACCTCCATGGGCAAATCCAGAAAGTGAGATGGGGGCACCTCGCCTCGACAGTCTGGTAAGAAAGTAAATATCATCAATGGTGATAGGGACCATTTTGTCCCCTATGTGAAAATTTTGATCTATCGGATACCATGCATGAACTAGGAACTGTAATAGTTATATTTGTTGCCTCATTCCAAACAACCTGAAGTATTTGAGTAACCCACAGTTTTTGAGGGCCTCAACTGTACCTGGATTGTTTAGGGCAACCATGTCTTGTTCTTCATGCTCTCTTTCTCGCCATGTAATCGACATTCTGATCCGATGAAAGCCTGAAATCCAATCATAAGCTTAGTTAGGATCCTTTCCATGCAAAAAACAAGACAATTTTTGGAGCAAACAGCTAAATCAAATTTGGGAAACTTGCCCAGCGCAGCCCAAGCACAGAGACAATGCGTTGAAGAGTAGGAAGCCTTCTATTAGGGTGCTCTTTAGCACAATTTTCGATGTGAAAGCTTGCGTTGATCACAGGGCGAAAAAATCAAACCCCAGAGGCCCCAAAAAACCCTAAAACTTGCATGAAACAGTGAAAGGATGACCTAAAAAGAAAGAGGAGGGGTAGATCTCATACTTGGTCCAGACGACACAAGAAATGGTCCACGGAATCTCTCACAATCAACTGCTAAATTTCGAGGTAAAAAACTAGCCCGGAGCACAAAACTGAATGGTAAGTATCAAATGGTAAAAAATTACATGGTAAAAACTTGTTTTATGTTTATTTCATGTTCATTAATCAAATAAACATTAGTATTTACCTATTTTTACCTATGAAACAGGTATTTTTAATCCATTTGGTGGTGTTTTGAGCAGGTTTTACAGCTGATTTGCAGAATTTGACATGCTCGATTGTAAATTGTACCTTTGACCACAGAGCATACTTTTATCTATTTTTCGAGCTCTATTAAATAATGAAAAAGGAACCCCCTTGGAGTCCTCTTTAAGCTCTTTTTAGACTCTCTAAATATGAAAATATTGTCGAGCACTTGTCCTTTTCATCTCGTTAACGGATTGGAAATGACATCTACTCAATATAAGTTTAAACCTTTTTCGGGCTAAGATAGATTAACTACAAAAAAGGAATACGTTGATCGAACATGATCAATAGGTTCTCTCTCGTATTGTTTTATGCTTTTTCAAACTTGAGAGACAAATCTACGAAAAAGAACTTGTGGATTTTTCTTTTTGTCCCTTTTCAAACTCTCTAAACATGAAAAGGACCGAGTTATCTTTGTCGTTAAACTCGTTAAAACATCAAATAATGACAAACTTGTCCATCTAGACAAGACCAAGTTTCACCTTCACTAGACTCATTAAAACATCACATAGCGATGGATTCTCCTGAAGGGTGGAATTATACAACAAGCATATGTTATCCTCCTTAAGCTTGATAAAAAATAAAGAGGTATTGGTCAGCAATGACTGGGGAAAATGGGAAAAAGGGGAAAACCACTTTATGGTAGCAGGTCGCTCTTGAACATGACACTTTCACTTCATCACTATGACTACTTGGGTTGGGTTATCAGCTTGATGGTTATCATACCGTTGGTCTATCATACCATCCATCACTTTGTTTTGGGTCAATGCTACCAATTCATTTCAGTGTCGCTGACATGTTCAAGAGAATTCATTCAGTTAAAAGTCATCCTTTGCAATACCATAAACCTTCATTTTCATGACAACCATTCCTGAACCTTGTGTGATCAGTTAAATTCCGTCTCCAAAATCATTACACTCGTTTCGTTTCATTGATGTGGGATACATCAAGGCCCTCCTACGTCAAGTCACTTCTTGTTGACATCAGCACATTATCCAAGAAGTTGACTTAGAAATACCCTTCTAGTACCTTGAGGCTTGCATACATCAATAGAAAGTTTCTCGCTTTCGGCATAGGTTGACATCACTGGCCTTCAACCGAAAGACTTTGTATGGTGTTCAACATCAAATCATCCATTCACACCATACAGAATGTACTACAGTACCTTGAGGATCATTATCATTATCGATGATTTCTCTCACGTCTATTAACAACTTTCATCATTGGTTGGTAATCAGACGATGTCTTCCCATGTTCGACTTTAGATCACATATTCACATGGTTAGACTCGTACTTGAGTGAACGATTGAACGAGATAGAAGACCCCGGATCTAGTTTCATCCATCTGGGCTGTGATTTCAGGAGTACTAAATCATATGTACAATGGACTTACACTGATGGTCATCCATTCATGGGTCTATATCTGTAGATGACTGTCTATGTACATGTAATGAAAGTTTATATGTTGAGCATGGGTATGCCTTCCCTCAATGATTCATGAAAAAATCAAAATATCATGATATATGTATTGTAATTGATGCAAGTCACCTTCCACTTCGAAACCTCCTCATCACATCGTAAAGCATTTCATTCAACATTTACATTTTTCGACTTCATGCTTTAGGGGGAAGCTGTTACAGATCCATTTGGGCATATAACTCCCATCATCCAAATCAGTGTTTTAAGGCTCATCAAACCCTAATGTTAGTTGCTAAATGCCCTAAACAAGTCACCCTTTTGAATGCCTCCTTCCCAGACAGTTTCATGACTTGAAGACATCCTGAAATGATCTCTAAAGGGACCAGCACAAGTAGGCCCATGTAAGAGTGCACTGTAGAGCAGTTAAGTCCATGTCAGGGTGCTCTGCAGAGCACTTAGGCCCTCTTTGACCTACGCTGGGTGAGATTGAGCGAAATTCACATAAGGTTTGGGGAATATTCTTATCTCTTGGAGCTAGAATTTTCCCTCACTTATCAACTCCTATGAGCTCGAAAATAGATGAGGAATGAGTTAAGATGCATCCTATCCTCTCATCCCTTCCTCCATGGAACTAATTCTAAGTATGGAAGGTCATTCAATACCCACATTTATGACATAATCTCTTCCATCTTCCTATAAATTGAGCACTCATCTAAGTGATCAAGGGTTGGACTTTGATGAATTGTAAGGAGATAATGTTGCTATGAGAATTGACTTTGAGACAAGTATTTTTATGCTTCCAGAGTGTCATGCTTTTGATTTGATGTGGATGGGATCAAAGCTGGAGGAGTGACTTCGAATCAGACTTCATGGTTGTAATTCTTCCTTCTATTCAATAAAATACTTGAACCTTTTTCCCATATGCTTATATTGTTATATGATGCTTATATGTGTGAATCTATCTGATTCCATTTACTTGTAATCAATAGATCTGTTGCTTTGATCGGTTCTTTGTCTTCTTTCAATGTTTTACAGGTACTTCTCAAGCATGTTAAGTACAGAAAGGAGCGACAGGATCGATACAAAGGAGACAAGAGGAAAGCGAAACTACAAGTAGGTCTTCTCATCTTCTATGTCTTATCTATTGCTTATAGGAAAAGGCTAAAGTGCTTTAAACTGTTGTTCTAGATATGGCTACTTGTCTAAGGAATTAGTATTTATTCGTAGATACCAAATTCTCCAAAACAAGGTTGGATGCTAAGTTATTAAGGTGTTCTTTTCTATGGTGACATTTATTTGTTTATACAAATCATCTGGCTACATAATGGCAACTATCACTCAACTGAAGAAAAATTTTTCGAGTTTCTTGCTTTTATGGGGAAGAATGGCTTTAACATTGTTGACGTTGAGGTATATGTCATATAAATCCTTTATAGTATACTTTAGTTTATATTCTAGTGTTCATCGTATTTTATTTCTTACACTCTGCATTGTATCTTCTTTTCTTTTCAGAAAAGGAACTCAATATTGATGGTAAGAAACAGGATTTGAAGAAAGAGGAGAACACTAACACTGGAGCGACAAATGCAAAAAGAGAGAGAAGAGAACCGGTCTAGTGATACCCTTAAAGCCAATATCCCACATAAGACACACACATAGAGATTGATGTTCAAGTCTTCAGAGTTGGTGAATTCACCTACAATGGCTTGGAAACAAAATGATAATGTTTTGTAGTGATGAAACAACATTTCATGTGTAAATTGTAGTCCAATCAATGTTAAGTTGGAAACTCATATTGTAATACTTGAAATTTCATATAATATAATTTATGTGGTTGGAATTATTTATAGTTGCACTTGATATTGTTTAGTATTTTAATTAACATATGTAACTTTGCATTTTCATATTAGATAAATCAATGCACATTGTATGACAATTTTTTAATTTAGTCGCAAAATCATATTAATTAATTTATGTTGATTAATAATGAACACATTAAATCAATCTAAAACTATTAAATTAGTAGTTTATATTGATTAATGATGAACACAAATAAAATGAATATATAACTAAATTAGTCATTTATAGTGATTATTAATGAAAATAAATGAAATGGATATAAACTACTAAATTAGTCGTTTATATAATGAATATGAAACTACCAAAAAAGTATAAATGGCTACTACAAATGATTAATTATTATTACAAATGACAACTAAATTTTGCATATATACGACTATTAATAGCTAATTCACAGTATCTTATAACACGACAAAAATTTAGTCATGTTTTTTTGGTCATTAATTGGTTTCAAATGATGACTAAAATTTGCATATATATTACTATTAGTAGCTAATTTACAGTATCTTATAACACGATCAACATTTTGTTCATATTTATTTGGTTATTAATTGATTTTCTCGAATGATCATATAGTAATATATTGTGTTGTATATTTGGTCATTAATTGTGGACATTAATGGCTAAATCAATGACTAATTTAATGACCAAATTTATGACTAAATATACTACTAGATGATAAAATTGAGACAACCAATTAATAACTAAGCTAAAAACGACTAAATGTTGGTCGCATTATAAGATACTATAAATTAGCTACTACTAGTCACCGGCTGAAAAATGGTATTTTATATGCAAATTTATTCATTGTTTTAGTAACTAAATAACCATATTGTACTAGTGTAAGCTTCACATGAGTACATGAATGCATGAAACACCTTGATATTTAAGCTCTTTAATAATTGTGAAAAGGGTTTACAAATTTGCATCATGGTCAAATTTTGTTTTTGATACATTTATTTCTTCCATTTTTTAAGCACATTTGACATTTAAACCACACCCTTATGCAAATCAATGCCTAGGAATGTGAAATGACTTGATTCATAAGGCTAACAATTCACTATTTTTAATATTGTCTTAATGGTTTACTTGCCTTCCTTTTTGTAGATGTATGATCACTTTCTAATTTGAAATGCCACATCCTAACACACATAACGAGATAGTGATCGAAGCCCAATAGTGCCACTATTGGTGCACTTTGCACACAATTTAGACAATGCACACAATTCTTAAATATTTGATGTTGACATATGGAATTTCTTATTGTTTAGGGGTGCTTTAAAACTTACATTGATCTCTAGTATTAATGGCAATTTGTTCTAAATACATAGTGGTTATTGTGCTCACACACTAATGGTATTTCTCATGGTTCATTAGTTGTAATTACACACTTTGGAATATTACAAATACATCGTCTGGGTCACAATTCTATGGTTACAAACTACCCAACTATAAATAGTGATAAATTGATGATAAATGGATGACATTTGAATGTTACATTAAATGTGTAAGTAGTCCACATTCAACTTGGTTTTGTTCATTGTCCTTATTAACAACGACATGTTTGAATATTTCCTTTATTTATCATCACAAACACATAACTCTTTGTCATCCCAAACATAGTTAATATTATTGGTGTATGATCTCTTAATTGTGGAATGGTCTCTTGATGATGATAACAAACTCTCAATCTCAGATGCTCATGAATAATGAATGATCTAACGCCTTACTTGTATGGACACAATTTATTATTCATTTTCTATTTTTGTTGTGCCATGGTATATATGCTTCACTAGCATGTCATGTTATATGGCTAATTGAACAATTTTTATCTTTCATTTTTCAAGTATAATTTCGTTGCATGAATAAGCATTGTTGTTTAATTAAAATCATTCAAAAATTGTTAATAGTTCATGGTTTGTTTGACTGTTCACACACTTATCCCTGGCCTTTTACTTTGAGAATGAGTAGTGTGAAATCACTAGTCTTCGTTAAGGAACTTCCCTCCGTTACTCAATGACCTAGCTTAGATAGATCTTTAAGGATTCCTCCTTGAAAAAGGATATCCTTGTTGTAGTCTAAAGAGTGAGAGAAGGTCACCAAGGTGACATTGGGTGGCTTGCTAGAGAGTTGCCTTTTAGGCATTCTTTGTGGGGTCAAGACTTTTTTTTTTTATTAGAGTTTTTGAGTGGAGAAATAATTTAGAAAATGCTTACAAGAAAATTAGTTTCTCTTGTTCCCATCACCTAAAATACTTCCAATAAAATCATGTACTTTTAATAACATCTAATTTCGGTAAATAATTAATTTAATAAAATTAGATAAATAAGATTAATATTATTATTGTTATTTTTTGTATATGGAAAAATTTAAAACTACTTTTGAGCTTGTACTTACATGACAGGGGATTGATTCTATGCACTACCACAATCACCTCCAAGTGTACCCACATTTCCACACATGTGGCACACTGAGCTAATCGAAGTTTAAACCAATAACATCATAATAAATGCCTTAACAACCCATTCTATCATGATCTAAACCATGGGGCAAATTAAAACTAACTTTTAATATTAAAAAATATATCCATTTTATTTTATTTGATAATCAGTTTTAATATCTAATTTGAGGAAGTCGGCTCAAATAAAACTCTTTTGCAAGTGAGAGGAGTATAAATAAATATTTCCCTAAATTGTCAGGTTGGACGTTATGGGTAAAATCAGCATTTCGAAATCAATGAACAAGGGACTCATATGAAACAAACGAAGGCTTCAGGTTGGCTTGATTGCAACACATGCATGTGAGATCAATAAACCTCTCCCATTTACATAATTAGACCAGCCATATTTTGGCCATCTTCCCATGCCTTCCCGAATCCTCTGTTTGTGCACTTCAAATTGTTGGGATTCTAAGTTGTTTTTCACTCTCCTTGTTTTTCTCTTTTTCGCAATTTGGTTTTCTTGCTTTATTTTTTGAGTTCTTCCTCTACCTTTATTTTCTCATCAAAATTTCAGCTCTCATGAGAAGGTTTTTAGTCATGGTATAACTGTGTGGATTGGAATTGGTTGATCATGAGGGGAAAATGATTAAACTGTAGAGGCCATACATTTGGGGTTTTGGGTGCTTTGGTAGTAAACCCTAGGGGTTATAAATCATAGATCCTTCCTTGATAATTGGCATTGTTTTACAACTTGGCACTTTTTCTGCCAAAATAGCACCTAGCCGATCCAGATCTCTGTGGTGGGGCTGGATTTTCGATTGATCTCTGTGTTTGGTGCCCCCAAAGCCTGACATCTCAACCACCCGAGTGATTTCAGATTCTATCGGTGCTTATAATGGAAATTGAACTAGGGAAAACTAGTTGGGAACTACCAATTCCATATCATCCATATCTATTATATTATGGAATTTCACCACCGTATTAGTGTAGCCAACGTTTGCCAATGGATTGTTTGCATAGTTTGAATTTTCATTGTACTTTCCATGGCATTATTGATTCTTCCACCCTTGCAATATCTGTAGTCCACGCTATTAAATCATGTAATAGTTCATCTTTTGTGCAATCCTTGCATTTGGGGTACTAAGTAGAGGAATCATGGAATTTCCGTCAAACAGCTATTGGATACAGAAAAAACCTCTTCAATTGCATTTCTTCAAACCATAGTTACCAAGTTCGAATTCAGATTCAGATTCAAATTCGATACAATACGGTAAAAATTTGAATAAGAATTTTTCAATTCGAAAAAATCTCGACAGCATACATCTTAAAGGTTAACAAATATGTAGTTTTCTTTCTATAACAACCACTTCTTTTGCTCATTTCTTTCAATTAATTTTGAAAATTTAATAATTTCTATTAATTTTGAAAAATATGAATAATTTTAAAATTATAATACACCAAAAAAAACCACATTTCGCTCCTCCCTCCAAAAAAAATATTTTATTTTCAAAAGTTAAAACTTTAATCTAAAATCTAAGTATGAAATATTCAAAATATAAAAAATTTCTTCTATTATAAACCTACTAAAATTTTTAATTAATTAAATATTAAATATTAAAAATATATAAAATTTCTTAAATATAAATATAATTAAAATTTCAATTAATTTCCATTACACATTGAGTGACTTCACAACTCAAACTCTTGGATCCCACCAATTATAAAATTTCTTTAATATAAATATATCTAAAATTTCAATTAATTTCCATTACACATCGACTGACTTCACAACCCAAATTCTACGATCCCGCCATTTATTTTGGCTTTAGGGGCCACCGGTCTACACATGTGGATATAGCATAAACTCTCAACCCAATTTCCTTATAGGAAGATGATAAACAAATCCTGTAAACCGAATGAAATCTTTGCCGAACTATTCGATATACGAATCAAATTGCTAAATTTTCATATTTTTTCCTCCACAGTGAAAGCAGTGTAAATGCAGGTTGCATGTATAGCCATATCTGTTACTTCCAATTTTAGAGGCACAACATATCCAAAATATCTGTGTATTGATATGATCTGGTCTGCAAACATGGGTCACGTTATTCGTGCATAAATAAAAAGAGCAGGCTCCGTGTTCAGATCCCACACCCATCACAGGAAGGGACCTGCACGTTTCAGAAACCTCGATTATGGTGAGCACAATGGCTACATCAGATGAATTGTCACGGAAATAATGCATGACCCTCGCCGCGACGCTCCCCTCTGCAAAGAAACCTTCAGGGACCGATTCGATTACAAGCATCAGAAAGAGCTCTTTGTAGTGGCCGAAGGTACACCCTATCATTCAAACTTTCGAATTTTTAGCAGAGGCCGATTATCCTTTTGAAGGGACACCCTTATGGTTGAATTCCTTTGGCCTTAGGTTTTTCCGAACAAGGTTGGATCTAGGCGGATTGACGTATCGAGGTCAGCATGGGATTGGGTCATTTTCCACGTGAAGCACGAGACAATTCATTTACTGCAAAAAGAAGGCCAATTTGACTGTGGGTAATGTGTTTCCCTTGAGATATTTTCTGGAGGGAGCCATTGTCTGCAATGTGGATCAGAATGTCAACGATCGAGGTTCATTTGCTAAGGATTCTAGAGACTACGCCATCGTTGTCAACCACAATATCAATAATGACACTAACAGGGTGAAGCTTCCCTCTAAAGCAAAGAAGAACTCTAGTGGGTGGTATCACCACCCCCGCTTGAAAACCAGTCAAGTCTTTAGTGAATGCCATTGTTTTAATTTGTATTTTCCTTCAATTTCATTTTTGTTGCAAGTAAATAAAATCTTATTAGAGAGAAATTAATGTACAAGATCGCTATGTCAAGTATTTAGCTTATGTGATACATTGTTTGGTCTTTTAGTAAATGATCGATAGACACGTTATACTTCGAGACTGACAACATTACATATTATACTAGCTAATTGAAAACCCTATCGGAAAGTTGAACAAAAAGCATCAATTTATTAACCTCTCCTTGATTGAAGGGTCATATAATCTGAAATTTTTCCCCTTTTATTTCTTATTTAACTTAAATTCAATTTAACCCTTGTCATCATATTTCAAAGAAGACTTCTCTGAAGTTCACGGGTTCCTTAGCAATCCCGATTTCCTTTCACCCGTCCGCTTATTCAAAGGATTGATTTCTAACATCTTCCCCATCTCAAAACATAAATTAGTCACAATATTTGCTACCACAGCTGGCCCTAGGAGGATGTAAGATTGACATTCACACTTAAACTTATTAGAAAGATTTGGTTTTCTTTTCTTTCAGCTGCAACATCTCCCCTAGCTAAGATGACATATTATCCGCAATATTATTTTCTACAGTTCCCCTAACATTGGAAATACTAGTGCCAGTACCAGAGGAAGGTGAGAATTTCAGAGTTAGGAGGTCATGAGATCATATTTATTTGAAATTTTTTCTACCTAGTGACGATTGACCACATTGTCCTCTCATCAAGTGGTCCTCTATTTCTGTGCATACTTGCTTGAGAAACAATTTTAAATTTAGCCTTTAGTCGACGAGGTTATGCTCAGAAAGAAATGTGTTCCTAATCCATCATTTCTATCCAACTGCAACAATTATAATATATCATTAATTTTTTTGCAAGACCCTTTCTCAAATCAAGTTAAAGCATTTGGGTAGAGGTAAAATTTGGCAATCATCTATAGTTGTGGCCATCGAAACAAATATACGAAAACATTTCTAATTTCCTTGAGGGAGTTGGCATTCTGACATCCAAGAGGCAGGCTGGACATTTGCACCCAGATAATGCCTAAGGATAATAATTCAGTGAATATATTAAAACCTGTCTGCCAAGGCCTTGGAAAAAAAAAAGCCAACCCTCCATAAACCAGGACATATTGTACATAAAATTTTCTTTTTCAAGCACAAAGATAAATGCAATGATGAAAAAATATTGCCACAGGGGTGTATCACCATAGTAGTTTGCAAGAAGAATCCTCAGGACTTGGATACACATTGATATCTTTCAGCATCAAACATACACTATTTAATCTCGAATCAACCTATGGGCATGGTAGTAAGACTCCTCCACCTTAACCTAGGAGACATAGAGAATCATAACCAATACAAGGCTGGATTATAAGTGTAGAAGAATGAACCTGATGGATTATTTGAGTTAAAAGAAAATCCTTTAAAGAGAAAAATTTCTAGGGCATGCCCTCTATTTGGTGGATCCATCAAAGCAAAAGAGATTGTTTCTTTGTCAGGTGGAGCTTTTCGAGGAGCCAAGCCATTTTTTATTGCAAATATGAATGCCTATATGCCCTTTTCATTTATCATATATAGAGAGGGACATTTGGAGCAGGTCTTGGGTCATCACTACCAATGAGTGTGAAACCATAAGCAGAGAGATTGTGATGATTGAATATCCATAAGTGGATGGTGTAGGCCTACAAAGACAACATGAGATGTTTGGTTCCCAATAAGCACATTGTTTTGTTTAGCTTGATAGTGAAAAATCTATATCAAATAGATAATATATATACATTAGATGGAATTTCACAATACAGACACATATACTACTAAGATTTTTTGTGGGGTTTATAGCATGATGTTAAAATTGAACAGATTCTTGATTTTATTTTACCAATCTTACATGAAACATGTCAGGTTTCAAAAGAAACTTTCAGTTCTATTTTGGAGTTAAGTTTTACATTGTGTATCTGTTTCTCTTTGGTTTTGCTGCTTTTTGATGGATAATGTAACCTGTTTTCTTTGTGTGAAAGTTTTTTTTTTTATTTTTTTTATGTGAAAACATAATCACAAGCTTCAAACAAGTTAATAGGATTTAGCTTGGATGTTTAGGATAAGTTATCGTCTCCACCTAGATTCGAATCCTACTTTTGACATGTTCTCCTTGTGGGATATTTGACTCTGCAAGGAGAAACTTCAAGTAGATGGGGCCAAGAACAATCCTTAGGTGACTTTGATGGATTAGATTCCGACTAGTCAGCCACATAGCCAAGAATTGACTCCACAAATATGTTGGTAGATACTAGTTTTTCCAATAGATCGTGGAGTAAACACTGCAGGAAAAAATGAGGAATAGGAAAAGGTCAAATAAAGCCCTATCTTAGCTTTACACATATACATTTAACCAGTTAGAAGAATATTTACATGAATAACAAATGAATCATCTTACATAACCTTATTGGAAGTGACATGCCCATAATCTTGATGGATAAAAGATATGCAAGGTAGCATGTAAGAAAAATGGAGTTCAAAATAAGGTTATATGATCTCATGCAATACTTTGTCTAGCTTATAACACCATGCATAGCAAAAACAACATAGTCAACATCAGCAGATTTATTTAAATGACTTTAAGCTAAAATATTTGGTAGTGGAAACATGAGAACGAAGAGTGGGAATAATTAACTTTTATCATGGTTCCATAGATCTATGTTGTCTGAATGGGAATATAAGAAAGAAAAAAAAAATTAATGCTTCTTAAAATTTATAGGAAACATGTTAATCACACTTTACAGGTTACTTGGGGCCTTCTTTTCAGATTGTATGTTGAATCTCGGTTCTATGTTGAATTCCAATTTTCTTATATGATGGGAGGGCTAACTCTAATTGTCTCATTTTCCAGGGTGAAGCTTCCCTCTGGAGCTAACAAGATTGTGCCAAGTGGTTGTAGAGCTATGATTGGTCAAGTTGTTGGAGGTGGAAGAATAGAAAAATCAATGCTCAAGGCTAGCAATGCATACCACAAATGCAGGGTCAAAATAAATTGTTGGCCCAAGGTTCGTGGTGTGGCTATGAATCTAGTTGAGCATTCTCATGGTGGTGGTAACCATCAACATATTGGTCATTCTAGTACTGTATGTCGTGATGCACCACTAGGGAAAAAAGTTGGGCTTATTGCTACCAGAAAAACTGGTCGTCTGCGTGGACAAGCTACATCAGCAGCTGCAAAGATGGATAACTAATCTTAGTTCATTTCTATTTTCAAGTATTTCATTGTCTTATTTTAGTGTTTTATTTTGTCATAATGTATCTGATGAATTCTATTGTGGATACGAGGATATGGGCACCATTTGAATGATCTTCTTAGTCTTGGGCAACATCGAGTATGGAAGCAGATGTTAGTCTCATGGGGTGGGTATGCGACATTTTTCCACATTTTCATTTTGTTTATCATTCATTGTTTGCGCTAGTTCTAACAACCAAATTTTAATTATTTATCTTTTGGTCAGTTTTTATCATTAACATTCCACATTTCCGAGGCCACGTAACATTTTCGATTTCTTTAGACAAGCAACCTGTAGGATTAGGATGTTCCCAATAAGTTTTGAAAATTTGTCTAGTACGCCTTGTCGATTTTGGATTTTCATTATAGGTTATCACTTGAATTGTTATCCAGTTTGACATTTGATTAACAACGAAATGTCTTGCTTTTATAAATTAGTTGTATGTTAATTTTTAAAAGTATTTAAGAAATTTGTTTTAAGTAGCCACACTTCAAACAATTGATTTAACACTACCAAGTTTAAGTTTTGGGTTATTTATTTGGTTAAAATATCCCAAAATTTATATCATATCTTAGGTGTCATGTTTGAGTTATTTATTTGGTCAAAATTTCGCAAGATTTATATCATATCGCAGGCTTTTGAAATTCATGCCATTCGAGTTTAACAGATCATAGCAAGGATGAGCCCTATTAAGCTCACCAACTCTATTACTATGCTTCATGCATCATAATTCAAATGGACTTTGAATTTGATTGTTTTCCTTGACTATACAGTATTAAGCGAACTCCTCTCATTCAAGCTTGACCCCAAGTCATACACAAAATTTTGACATGTGAATAAGATTGGCTCGGCAATGAGTTTTCCACCCAATTCCTTGCAAGTCAGACAACACTGTTTGTTTTAAAAAAAAATTGATCACATCCTTAAATGTTTAGCCCTTGGACTCCCTCATTAAAGAGAAGATCATTCTGTGATCCTGATAATTTGCCTATCAAAACGCTAATGGGGAGAAATATGAGTTAAGGAGTAGAGAAAGTTATTTTCTTGCCATTGCCTAGAATATTTTGAAATTTTGGGGCACCTCAAATGACACTACCATCACCACACCAACATCTTTTGGTTAAGTTCCACTGCAAGAGACATCCACTGATTCACGTTCCTCAGCCTGTGACCATAAAGATGATTCTTCCTTAACATTTTTCCTAGATCTGGACATATAATCCTTATCATCATCAAGAATGGATTTTCTTTCTTCACCTATGCTCCACTTCCCCCCACCCGCTTTTAAATAAGCATCAATTTCTCTTCCATGCTTCCCTCCGTTTGAAAATTTATACCCATACCTGACATCCTCATCTTGATCTTGGCTCTTATGCTTCTCTGCTTGATCTAAGCTAAGCAATCGGGAAACCATTACCTCCCTACCACCATGAATAGATAAACCATTTTTCCTAAACCATCTTTCAAGCTCCACAATAGGAATACTAAACAATTCTCGAGTTGTTTCTCCCTCTCCAATCTCCAGAGCAACATCTTTATTTGGACCAAATCCATCTATTATGTCTATAAGATTGGCTTCATAACTATTAAGGTTCTTCAATGGCGGTGCATCTCCACATACTGAATGAAAAGGAGGGAATCATGAATTTCCATAATGAAGAAAGGTAGCTCTCAGTCCATTCACATAAGCACCTAAAAAGAGAAACCAGTCTGACCAAACTTGGAGAGCTTTCATCACTCTCTCCTGCAAGAACACCAGAATATAAATGTGAAAAATTTCACAGAGTGATCCACACAGTCATTACACTTATTATAATATTTATTTTTTTTACGAGTAAAAATTACTAGTCACCTTGCTAATTGATGACCAATAATGTAATCTTCCATACACTTTTCCCACTGACAGGATAAATCAAATCTAAAATTGTCAAATAAATGGTAAATATAAGATAGACTAGCATTAAGTTGCCTATCAAAACTCTCAAGCAACTCAAAAATGTCCAGGAATTGCAAACACTATGATGGTACCAAGGCCACTATAAATGATCAAAATATAAAAACTTGAAAGTTCTAACATGGTACTTCTAAAAAATGAGAATCTCAAAACCTAATTTTTGTAAAGAACCATCTATTCTTCCCTGCCTTGAACCTCTCCTCAAAGGATGATACCACACCACAACCCTGGAAACGTTGATGTCACTAGAAGTAAACATAGAGCACTCATAGGTCGCAGGTACACCCATGTCACAACATCAATAACAATTGTAGTAAAAAGGGAAAAAGCAAGGTTGTGGTATCCAGAATCTGATCTAGTGTCTTTATTAGTCACAGGATCTATTAACCCATATTCAACTTCTAATCTCTTTATGTGGGAAGAGATTTTTCTTTCAATTTCTTCGACATTCTTAGTGCCACGTTCTTCAAGAGACTCAGGATAACCCATGAGTGTTACCTCCAATTGATGTAGATTTTGCCTAATATTACATGTTTACAGTATCAAACCAGATGGTATATATATAAAGGAACAAAATAAATTAGCATCCTAGAGGTAAGGAGAATCACCTGCGACCTTCATCCATTCCACTGTCATTAAGAGTAGAAGCAATGTTGTCCATTGTGACTTCTTGTTTATCTTCTTTCCCAGAACCCCCAAATATGTCATCACTACTAGAAGAAGAGTAATTCAAACCAAGTCCCTTAAGCTCTGCCTTGTCCTCTATATCAGTTCCACCATCCTCACGAGTCCACTTTGAAGCCTGTAATATAGGATGTGTTTTCATAGAATTGCATGTTAAAGGTCTTAGATCTGGTTGTGGGATCGATGACTTTGAGGTCCCCACCACACCAACATTTTTTGGTAAAGTTCCACTATAAGAGGCATCCACTAATTCACATTCCTTAGCCTGTGACCATAAAGATGATTCTTCTTTAACATTTTTCCTAGATCTAGACATATAGTCCTTATCATTATCAAGTATGGATTTTATTTCTTCACTTGTGCTCCACCTTCCCCCTCCAAATTTTAAATAAGCATTAGTTTCTATTGCATGCTTCCCTCCTATTACAAAGTTATACCCATACCTGACATCCTCATCTTGATCTTGGTTCTTATTCTTCTCTTCTTCTTCTAAGCTAAGCAATCGGGAAACCATTACCTCCCTACCACCATGAATAGATAAACCATTTTTCCTACACCGTCTTTCAAGCTCCACAAGAGGAATACTAAACAATTCTCGAGTTGCTTCTCCCTCTCGAATCGCGAGAGTAGCATCTTGATTTGGACCAGATCTGTCTGTTATGTCCATAAGATTGGCTTTAGAGCTATCAAGGTCGTTCAATGATGGGGCATCTCCACATATTGAATGAAAAGGAGGGACACCTAAATTTCAATATCGAAGAAAGGTAGCTCTCAGTCCATTCACATAAGCATCTGAAAAGAGAAACCAGTCTAACCAAACTTGGAGATATTTCATCACTCTCTCCCTCAAAGCTTCTGCAGTAATCTGACTAGTGATGTTTCAGTATAAGTCATTAAAGCTTTCCATAATATCAGACAATGCTACTTCAAACTTTGTCCTATATGCAGAATCATTTTTCACAGGAGCACTACTATTGTAAAGAACATCAAAAACTAAGATGAGCCTTGCAACTTTAGTTGGAATAGGCATCTCCTTTAGAGTCAAAGACTCTATAAGTACCTCAACTACCTCGCCAATTGCGTCGGCATTGTCTAGAGAAATACCCATTGCTTCTTTTATCTGATTTATCTCTAAGGTTAAAGCACAAAGCATGTCCTAAAATTCATATATTTAGTCCTTTTTTAAGGCGCATTCTTGATCCACTCTCTTTGTCCTTCTAGCAACATAAGTTGCAGTTGAGGATTTCTCATGCTCATGCATGTGTTCAGATTTAATCACACGAGTGGGGGAACTTAGACGTATTCTAAATTGATAAACATGATTGTTGTGGAAATATGTCTATAAGAGTTATTTCTTACAATGAAAGATGCATATTTTTTTCACAAGCGTGAAAAAAATCATGTTACAAAGATTTGAGGGAGGGATTTCTTTAAAAAGTCAAGTTTTAGCCTACCTTTAGGATGGGTTAGTTCCTATGGAATCATAAAGCACCTAAATATTGATTGTATGCAAGCCAACAAAAATAAATGTATACCAAACTAGAGCAATCAAAGCTACAGGTACAATGTTGAGATTTGGATTTGAAAAGCCTCTAGACTATATAAGTTTTCAAGTAATTTCTGGAAAGGACAAATTGTAGTCTTTTAGCTATAGACCCAAGATATTCTTGATTGTTTTCATAAAATTAGAAAACGTGGAGAATCTGAATCTCAGTGCAAGTTAAAGGTGCTTGATCTTCATACATGATTTTTTTTCATCATTATTATCCTCAACATGTTCTATTATTTAGAGTGAGATTTCGTGAATTGGTAGGCATGTTTTCCCACATTTTTTTTATATCCCACACAATTGGAATCCTGCTACATTTGGCCTCCTCTACTTCCCTAGGCTACATGTGTTAAAGAGGGTACAAAACACTAATGATATGTTCTTTTACCATAAGTTCTTCTCATTTTTTGGATGGATTATGTGGAAATTTTACGCATGCCAATTATGTGGTAGGAAACAATGTTCCATTATTTTATTTTTATCATCTCTTGTTTCTGAGTTCACATGCTTCTATTGTACTAGTTCATTACGCCTATGTCATGTAAAGATTGAGTTGAGTGGGTTTTACATTTGATTTCCACTATAGTCAACAACTGAATATATATGTTTTCTGTGTAGGTTGGATGATGAAGCAAAACACTTTTATTTCCACTAGTGCTCTATTTTTCATATACTATCACAAGTGCACAAATACAAGATCACTTTTCTTTTTGCTTGGATAAGCAAATAATGAAAGCTTTGTATTTTGTAGTGACAAGGATAACTATGTATTGGAGCTAGACCTTGAGCCCTTCAATTCATCCTTTCCTTACCCAACACGACCATCTCCTATTGGTAATGGAGTTCAATTTTTGAATTGACATTTGTCTTCAATACTATTTCATGATAAAGAAAGCACACAACCATTGTTGGATTTCCTTCGAGCACACAAATACCACAACCATGTCATTTTTATTTCCTTGGTTAATATATTGCATCATTGTGTTTGATAGTTAATTCATTATTATTTTATGCACAATAAATCTCTATCAAATAACAAAGAAGGATGACCTGGTTGTTTTAGAGATATATAATATGAATTGATTAAAAATTCACAGGGCTATTTCGATTCTCATCTTTCTATTTCACTTCTTTAGAGAAAACTATATATTCAAATACAAACTCAACTCAAATCAAACTAAAATAGAGAATCCTAATTATGAATATGTTTCTCTCTCCATACCTTGCAATGACATTATTTTTCTGAATTATACTTGAATTTCATTGATAATAACCTGGATTTATATATTGCTTTTAGCACCAAATTGACATCATGGTAAACATACAAATATCTCGTTAAATATGACCTAAAGATGATTCAAAGAATATTACCTTTAGTCTAATCATGTGGCAGAGTAATTTTTTAGGTGTGAAGTTTTATTAGAGGCACTTGTAGAAAATTTGTGTAGGTTAACCCGATAATGCAATATAAATCAAAGTAGAATACTACAACCTACTTCTACTATCAATTTGCGAAAGCTTAAAGATCGAGCTGAACAATATAACCAGAAGAAGAAGAATCAATGGCACAATCACATGAAAATACTTTGGGGAAAGCCTCAGCTAAAAACCCCACACTATTATATTATCATACATGGTGGAAATACATAGGAATTATAGAAAGCCTTAGCTCCCACAGCTAGCCAGCTCTCAGTACAATTCTCACAGATGCTCACAGGAAATCTTGGCTTCTCTCCAGCCTTCCTCTCTGCCCTCCAAGCTCCTATTTCCTTGCACTATTCCTTGTGGATGGTTTTCCTTCAACCAAGTGGATGATCTTTCTCCAAAACTGCGCAATCCTTAAGGATAAATCCTTGACTACATGCATGAGTTTTCTCCATGAGAAAACACATGCAACTGATAGTACACTGTCCTTGAACATTAATCTCAAGTGGGTCTTTCTCAGAATAGACATGAATGAGTTTCTGAAGAGGGAATCTTCAATTAATTGGAGTAGCACTAGCTGAGTGCATTAATGCATCAACTGACTATTAACTCACTATTAGTTCCTCAAACAGTTTGGAACTAATTTAACTAGACTTAACTCAGTAAACTGAGTTAACTAGTTACAACTCAAATATAACTCAATATTATGTCCATAATTTAAGGGATAACTCTTTCATGACTTTAGAAAGACTTCTAACTTGAATTTCTCCAACTAATTAATTTAAAATTAATTAATTAATTATTTCCAAGTAGTTGTTAAGACTAAATCTGATTTTAATTCACAATTTAATTCAAGGACAAATTAAATTGGAATATTCTTGTTGCCATATTTCAACACTCCCTCTCAACAAGAAATGGATTATCTGCCACCTCGATCCTGTCTCTATGGAACTCGAATTTACACTTTGACAATGGCTTTGTCAAAATGTTAGCATCTTACTCCTCTATCGAAATATATTGCAGCAACATGATCCTCCTCGCTACACAGTCTCTGAGATGATGATACCAGATGTCGATGTGCTTGGACCTATCATGAAATACTAGATTCTCATAAAGTTTGATACAACTCTAATCATCACAATAGATCACAGTTGGATCCATCCTCTTATCAAACAAACCAACTAGGATTTTCTGCATCTAGATGGCCTCACATGCTACCTGACTTGCAGCCATGTATTCTGTCTCTGCCAAGCTGAGTGCAACTGACCTCTGTTTCCTGCTGTACCAAGAAACTGCTGCTAACCCAAGGTTGAAAATCCCTCCTGATGTGCTCTTCTGATCTAATGGACTCCCTGCTCAATCTGCATCAGTGAAACCCTGTAGCTTCACTCCCTCTATCCATTTGTACCATAATCCATACTGAGATGTGCCTCTGAGGTATCTCAGTACATGCTTTGCCACCTTCCAAAACATCTTGGTAGGCTGAACCATTGCTTGACTCAGTTGGTTCACCACATAGGACAAATCTGGTCGTATGTTCACTAAGTACATCACTGAAACCAGAAGATGCCTGTACACAGTAGCCTCTACTACTTCTCTTGAAGTAGCAACCTCCTTCCTCTAGTTACCTGCTAGAGGAGTCTGCATGGGCTTTTACTCCATGTGGAATCTCCTGAGTATCTCGTTGGCATACTTACCCTGAGACACAAACAACTCCCCATCATTCTGCCACACTTCCATGCCAAGGAATTAATGCATGAGACCCATGTCTTTCATCTTGAATTCTCTTGTAAGGTCCTCCTTGCAAGACACGATCAACTGATCATCACTAGTCAATATGAGATCATCAACATAAAATACGATGATCAATAGTTTACCTTTCACCACAATGTGGTACAGGTTCACATCTGCTTCACTCTTTGTGAAGCCTAACCCAGTGAAGTAGTTGTCTATCCTGGTGTACCAAGCACGAGGTGCTTGCTTCAGCCCGTACAACGCTCTCTTGAGTTGGCACACATGCGACTCACGATCGAAGGTCTCAAAACCTTTCGGCTGCTCTATGTACACCTCTTCCTCAATCTGGCCATTGAGGAATGCATTCTTCACATCCATCTGATGGATCTTCCAACCCATCTATGCTAATAGTGCCAACATATATATGATAGATGAGTACCTTGCGACAGGATAAAAAGTCTCATCATAGTCAATCCCCTTGACCTGTGAAAAGCCACGGGAAACAAATGTTGCCTTATGCTTCTCCACACTACCATCAGCAACTTGATTTACCTTGTAAATCCAACGAGAACTCACAACTGACTTGTTCTCCAGTCTCGGAACCACGTCCCAAACACTATTATGAACTATGGAATCATACTCCTCCACCATAGCATCAACCCAAATCGGTTGCGGCACTGCTTCCTCAAAGGAATATGGCTCAGTCTCAACACATTCCCCAGTAAGGGCCATGTATCCAGTGTACCTCTCAGGTGACCTCGTCTATCTGCACTGAGAAGATGGTGCTCCCACATTCTCTCTCGCATCCTCCAACAATCTATCAGCTTCTCTTGTGCGCTTCCGTCCATCTCTCGAAGACTCTACTTGAGTGGATGTCTCCACTCCTGGAACCTTTGCATGCGGCTGCTCCGCATCAGTCTAAGGCCCCTCCTCCTTAGGAACCAATAGTTCCTCCACAGCCTGTAGTTGGAGCTCCCTCCCAAGGGAAACTCACATGGCCTTCTGCTCATCAAACTTGAGATCTCTGTGAACCACTGTCCTCCGACTATTAGGCAAGTACATCTGATAGTTGTGAGGTGTATCAGTGTACCCCACAAATATCCCCAACTCTGTTGTCGGCTCAAGCTTCTTCCGTGCATCCTTTATCACATGGCAATATACCGATGAGCCAAAGATCCTGAAGTGACCCACATCTGGTCTCTTATCGGAGAAAGCTTCCTCTAGTGTCTTCATACCAACTATGCGATGCAGGCTTCTATTCTACAAATAGACCGATGTATTGCATACCCCAGCCCACAAGTGAAGTGGTAGGCCTTGGTCATGCAGCATTGCCCGTGTTGCCCCTATAATAGTTATGTTCTTCCTCTCGGCCACCCCATTCTACTGTGGGTTATGAGGTGTCGTCAACTCTCATTTAATTTCTTCCACTACACAAAAGCCCTTAAACTCTTGAGAGACATATTCTCCACCATTGTTGCTTCTCAAGGCCTTGATCTTCTTCCCCAACTGTTTCTCGACCAAAGCTTTGAACTCACAAAAGTTTGTGAAAGTTTGGTTCTTCTTCTACATGAAATAAATCCAGCATTTAAGAGAATAGTCATCAATGAAAATCACATAATACCTTTGCTTCGCTGTGGTGCCATCGAGAATGGTCCACACAAATCAGTATGAACTCACTCTAAGATAACCTCTGCTCGACTGTCTCAATCATGAAAAGAATACTTGGTTTACTTTCCCAAGGTACAACCTTTGCATGTGTCAACTTGCTCAAGTTTACCTTTGGGAAGTCATGTAGATATTTGTTACATTATCTTCAAAGCCCCATGATGCAAATGGCCCAACCGCCTGTGCCACAACTTGCCAATGTCTTGGCTTTGCACCAATTCTGCTTTCGTACTCAATGCTACACAATCATCTACCTCTATTTTATAGAGATTCTTCACCTGAATCCCTGTCCTCTCGGTCTGACCCGTGTCTATGTGTCTTAGGAATGCCGTTCCTTTACTGAAGACAACATCGTAGCCTTTGTCCTCCAACATCGCGACCGATACCAAGTTCTTCTTCAATGCAGGCACATACATCACATCTGTTAAGGTGAGAGGAGCTCCATGCTCCCTCTAAAAAGAAACTGAGCCCACTCCTGAAACACTATACCTTCTGTCGTCACCCATCTCTATGCGCATCTTGAGGTCTTTCTCCTCCAAGGCACTGAGTAAATTTTTATCACCGGTCATGTAGAATGAGGCTCCATTGTCAAGATACCAGACACAACCCATCATCAATGACACCATGCATGCGATGAGGGTAAAGTCCATTTCAAACTAAGAGGCTAATGCCTCACCTTCCGATCCTTCCGAGGATCCCTTCTTGGACTTCTTCAATGGGCAATTAGTCACATAATGTCCCATCTCGTGACAATTAAAGCATCTTACTTTAGACATGTCACCCTTCTTCCCTCCATGAGAAGAATTTGATTTGAAATGGGAAGCCTTTCCCTTCCCTTTCCTTGCCTTACTTTCTAAGGCCAGATTTTCTTCATCATCATTCTTGGATGAAGAACCATCTCGTGTGATGCTCCTGATCTCCTCCTGCGTAAGATCTGACCATAGTCATTCCCAATCCGGCAGTTTCTCCCTTCAATTCACAGAGTCCTGGTAGCTATTCCAACTCTTTGGAGGCCAAGGAGAGCGAGGCTCACTATATCATCATCGGCGGTAGTTATTCCCACACTACCAAGCTCATCTCTGCAGGTGGTGAGCTTGTTTGTATATGTGCAAATAGTATCGCCCTTCTCCATCTTGATTCTTCGAAGCTTATCCTTGAGCGCCAATTTCCTCTGGTCACTATTGTTCTGGTAGAGGTCCTCCAATGTCTTCCACATTGAAAATGGAGTATCCTTCCCATGGAGACTCGAGACAATATGGTCTTGAACTCCCTCAAGGATGATCCGTCTCGCCTTCACCACACACTTCTTCCACTCAGCCAACTCTTGTGCATTATTTGAAGCTAGCTTTAGGATTTCTTAATCAATGAATTCCTTCAATCCATTGTCTTCTAATACAGCCTCCAATCTGTCTTTCCATGCTATGTAATTCAAGCTACCTTCCAAGGCATACTCAAGTCTCAAGCCATAGAATTCCATTCGTCAGCCTTGAAGTATGATATGAATTCGATTTGCACCTACAACCCTAAACTTCAAACTTCGAATTCTCTTCTCAGTATACTATTCACAGCTCTGATACCATGTAGAAAAATCTTACAAATCTAGCTCTGATACCATGTAGAAAATATGTGTAGGTTAACCCGATAATGCAATATAAATCAAAGCAGAATACTATAACCTACTTCTACTATCAATTTGCGGAAGCTTAAAGATTGAGCTGAACAATATAACCAAAAGAAGAAGAATCAATGGCACAATACACATGAAAATACTTTTGGGAAAGCCTCAGCTAAAAACCCCACACTATTGTATTATCATACATGGTGGAAATACATAGGAATTATACAAAGCCTTAGCTCTCACAGCTAGCCAGCTCTCAGTACAATCCTCACAAATGCTCACAGGCAATCTTGGCTTCTCTCTAGCCTTCCTCTCTACCCTCCAAGCTCCTATTTCCTTGCACTGTTCCTTGTGGATGATTTTCCTTCAACCAAGTGGATGATCTTTCTCCAAAACTGCGCAATCCTCAAGGATAAATCCTTGACTGCATGCATGAGTTTTCTCCATGAGAAAACACATGAAACTGATAGTACATTGTCCTCTAACATTAATCTCAACTGGGTCTTTCTCATAATAGACATGCATGAGTTTCTGATGAGGGAATCTTCAGTTAACTGGAGTAGCACTAGTTGAGTGCATTAATGCATCAACTGACTGTTAACTCACTATTAGTTCCTCAAACAGTTTGGAACTAATTTAACTGGACTTAACTCAGTAAACTGAGTTAACTAATTACAACTCAAATATAACTCAATCTTATCTCCTTAATTTAAGGGATAACTCTTGCATGACTTCAGAAAGACTTCTAACTTGAATTTCTCCAACTAATTAATTTAAAATAAATTAATTAATTATTTCCAAGTAGTTGTTAAGACTAAATTCGATTTTAATTCACAATTTAATTCAAGGACAAATTAAATTGGAATATTCTTGTTGCCATATTTCAACAACACTGTTTGTTTTTTTGTTTTGGTTAGACAAGGGTTTTCTCTTGCTTTTATGTGATTTCCAATTTATCATATGTAGCATGTTGAGAAATGGGAAAAAATAATGTGTGACATTCATCTTGCAGAAATCGATGTTTAACGAAAGGATATAGAGTGTAACCAAGCTACAATCTGCTTTGGTAAAGGCAGAGGGACATCTTAAAAAACTACCTAAGAATACACCATATACAGAGTTTGAACATAAGTAATATATGGTTTTTTATTTTGCAGATATGTTCTTTTTTCTATCCAAGATATCACAACAAAACAAATATTGATATTGTAGAAATTGTTAGAGGACCTCATTGAGGTCGATTTTTCTAATGTCCTACTTGATTGATACCTTCTCATGACAGGAAGGCTTTAAATATGAATTAATATGTTCTCGAAACAAATTAGACTCAAATTTTATAGATATAAAAGATAAAAACAAATGTCAATGCCTTCATTTGATTGTTACTTGATTCTGGTGTGGGCAAGTTACATGAAATGTGATTGGAAAAAGGATGGGGAGACAATGCAAATCACGTTTTGGATATGATTCATTTGTTGTTGGAGATCCTTCAGGCACTTGAGCCATCGACTTTGGAAATGTTTCTAGTAGGTATTCCTATGGTTTTTAATGTTGTGATTCTTTCACCTCATGGTTATTTTGGGCAAGCAAATGTTTTAGGAATGCCTAATAAGACATCGATGGACAGGTAAACAATTTTTTTATAATTGCAATTTCCATTCCATGATATCTTCTCTTTATTGTGTGATTTTATTTTGAAAGTTTATTTTTATTTTTCTTTGTATTTAACTATGAAATTGAAAATAATTGTTATCATGTCTATTTAAACAACAACCAATGCTTGAAGATGAAATTAGTATTACACTATATTGATTGAAATCATGTTAACTATTTTGTGTTGAAATATTTTCATGACTATTAGAAAATTTTACTTTCATGTTGGTATTTAAGCACGTGTTGTTTATATAGTCTACCAAATTCATGCATTAGAGAACAAAATGTTGTTGTGAATAAAATCACAAGGATTAGACAACACACCTCAGATTATTTGTTTCACAAGTTATTTACAGCTTGAGCTTTTTAGCTTGTAACTTAGTTGGCATGATTGTTCCTAAGCTTTCCATGAAGGTTGAATACTAAGTTAGTAAGGTGGTATTTTCTATGGTGACATTTATTTGTTTATACTGGTCTTATGGCCACATAGTGACAACTATCACTCAACTGTAAAAAACTTGGTCAAGTTTCTTTCTTTTATGGGGAAGAATGGCTCTAACATTGTTGATGTTGAGGTATATGTCATATAAATCCTTTATAGTCTACTTTAGTTTATATTCTATTGTTAAACGTCTTTGATTTCTTACACTCTGCATTGTATCTTCTTTTCTTTTCAGAAAAGGAACTCAGTATTGATGGTAAGCAACAGGATTCGAAGAAAGAGGAGAACACTAACACTGGAGCGACAAATGAAAAAAGAGAGAGACTAATGTTCAAGTCTTAAAAGTTGGTGAATTCACCTGCAATGGCTTGGAAACACAATGATAATGTTTTTTAGTGATGAAACAATATTTCATGTGTAAATTGTAGTCCAATCAATGTTAAGTTGGAAACTCATATTGTAATACTTGACATTCCATATAATATAATTTATGTGGTTGGAATTATTTATAGTTGCACTTGATATTTAGTATTTTAATTAACTTATGTAACTTTTCATTTTTCATATTAGATGAACCAGTGCACATTGTATGACATTTTTTTAGTTTAGTTGCAAAATCATACTAATTAATTTATATTGATTATTAATGAACACATAAAATCAATCTAAAACTATTAAATTAGTAGTTTGTATTGATGAATGATGAACACAAATAAAATGAATATACGACTAAATTAGTCATTTATAATTATTATTAATGAAAATAAATGAAATGAATATGAAATACTAAATTAGTCGTTTATATAATGAATATGAAACTACCAAAAAAGTATAAATCATTACAACAAATGATTAATTTGTGATTACAGATGGCAACTAAATTTATCATATATACGACTATTAGTAACTAGTTTACAATATCTTATAACATGAAAAAAAATTAGTCATATTTCTTTGGTCATTAATTGGTTTCAAACGACGATTAAAATTTGCATATATATGACTATTAGTAGCTAATTTACAGTATCTTATAACACGACCAACATTTTGGTCATATTTATTTGGTCATTAATTGGTTTTCTCGAATGATCAAATAGTAATATATTTTGTTATATATTTGTCCAATAATTGTGGAAATTAATGACTAAATTAATGATCAAATTTGCGACTAAATATACTACTAGACGATAAAATTGAGATAACCAATTAATGACTAAGCTAAAAACGACTAAAACTTGGTCACGCTATAAGATACTATAAATCAGCTACTATTAGTCACCAACTAAAAAATGATCGTTTATATGCAAATTTTAGTCATTTTTTTAGTAACTAATTAGCCATTTTGTACTAGTGACGTGGCTCCCTTCTATGAAACTCACAGGTGAGATTATGTGTAATATTAAATTAAACGAGGGCACTACCCTAATAAATCCAATGATAGTAATAGACCTAAATATCAATGACAAATAACAAATATGGACCACTCCCCCACCCCCCCTCGTAACAGGGGAGTCCACATTTGCACTTTTAGGGCCGGGTTCTAACATCCAAATTTGATGACGCTCGATTTTTTTTCAGATTTGACACTTGAGAGTGAATTTAGAATCCCCCTCCCCCACTGATGTCAAGGGAGGTCTGTGTTAATTGTCTAATTATCACCCTCTTGCATCTGTCTGATTATCACACAACTAGCACCCAAGGTCCTAGCCCCGAGTCTTATCACCTTTCCATGTGTCCTAGCTCCTTTTACAAGGTTTAGGCAACTTCAACCTTGTTCTAACTTGCAATTTGACAATTATATTCAGATAATCCATGTGACCCCGACTCTGTGCCCCTAGGACTTAGGTCTATGCCCTAACCCCTAGTCATTTCATCAGGAAACATGCCCTGCCATGTGCTTGAGGGATAATCTCAATCTCAGGAACACCAATCCATGGTGAATAACATTGTTACGAGTGTACTTGAACATTACAATATTTATTAAATGCCTTCATAATGGTCTTGGCAAGGCTCAAACTTATTATAGGCCGACCCCATATATATATATATATATATATATATATATATATATATATATATATATATATATATATATATATATATATATATATATATATATATATATATATATATATATAGATATATATATAATCAAACCACCAAGCCAATAATTTGGTAAAACCATAGTATTCAATCCTTAAGAACCCTACTAATTAACATTGAGACAACCATGACATTCAAATCATTCATGATTTTACATTATCTCATAAATTCATACAACCTCATAAAGAAATCCAACAATTCATATACCAATTATTACTAGAATTAGCATGAACATAAGCTCATTTTCACATATAGGAAACTCATTCATTCATCTATGAAACACACGTAAGACTAGTATCCCTCCCTTATACATGGAGCCTCATTTCCAATATTAGCAAGCCATTACCACCTAGCATATGAACAGGTATAAATCCCTTAGTGGTAATAATGGAATATTGAATAAGTCAACAAACAATATTCATTCAGGTAGTTCAAACCAAAACTTAGAGTCAAGGGGAAGGTGCCAGTTCAACCATACTAAAATTAAATAAAAAAGGGAACACATCAACCTAGGTTCATACAAGAAATCCAATTCTTAGCATTAAACCCAAAATAAAACAATAACTAAAATATCATAAGATAGAGAACAATTATCTGGCAATGAGATATTTTGAAACAGAGATGGGGAATCTAATTTTCCACCCAACCATCACAAGTTGCAACCAATTATTTCTTCTACTTGTCACCCTTGAGATAGATTTTAGAGCTTCAGGGAGAGTGCTCAAAGGATTTCACACTTAACAACATTGGGAATCCATATATTTCCCCATCTCCACTTGCCAACCAATACTTGATCCACAGTTCCCTTACCCCAAACCAAGAGTTCAGAGGCCACTGAAACATTACAACTCAATAACTTGAAGGAATTTTTCTTGTTGTTTTTTACTTTTGCAACTTGTCTATACTACTCATAGCCTCTTGGAAGCTATTTCTTCCCCTTTTCCTTGGCCACCTGCCTTCACTCTCTGAATGATATAAAAACTCCTAAGTGAGATAGGTTTCTCTGTGTGTCTTTGATCCAACTATTCTATGGCATAGCTTCTCTACTCTCAACTAAAAGCCTCCTCTCCTCTAGAACATAGTTCCCCTATTTTCTTGTTGTCTCCTATTATGCATGTTCCCTTTTGCATTGCTCTCTACCCAGAAATACCTCCTTGTCTATATATATATATATATATATATATATATATATATATATATATATATATATATATATATATATATATACATTTTCCCCTTTTTTCCTCTATGTTGTGCCTCCACGATTTGTTTCACCATGTCTGGAAAAATTTTCCTAGGTTAGTGAGATGGTTCTGTTAGCCCTGAGGTGCAACGCTGCTATTTTGAAAGCTAAAGGAAGGAGAGGGTCTGCTTTGCTATCCTGGAGAGGTCCCCACACGGGCCATCACCCCACTTTACTCACTCTTCCACTTCCATTCTCGTCCGCTCATACCCTAACCCAACCCTCACATCCTAACAAACCCACTTTCACCTTGGTCCTACGTAAATTAACCCATGTGCTAATGTTCAAAAACTCCCGAAAACCTTACCTTTCCGCACATACTCACCCTCCGCACATTTCACGAGGACATCCCATACCTCTGTGTCCCTCCGTCATCGAACTCCCCACCGATCTGACGGCCCACACTTCACCCGATTGATGAGACATGCTTGATCGATTTCCACTGTTAGATCATACCCGCCAGATCTAATGGCTATCGCTCATATCACGCAGGCAACTAGCGAGAGGAATACCCGCCCGATAAAGGCGGTTTCCTCTCTCCCCTCCGCCGCTACGTGGTGTGCGATGAATGGCATCGATCGAACTCCGGCATTTATTGCTTACCGCCCGATGAGTGCCCAATAGAAACCATTTCCGCCAAAAATGAAACCACCCCCCGGGTGTTATCTTCTGAGTGCCTACTCCACCTGATAACCGTTTGATCTGTGCATCTGAGATCTGACGGCTCGGACTTATTTCACTCCCACCACGACTTCAAGCCTCCTGTGTTCGATCTCCACCGTCCATTTCCCTCGATCCAACAACCCTCATTCACCACCACCATAGTCCACCCTCCACCGCCTGGCCACCATCCTAACCATCGATTAATCCCATACAACGGCCCATATGCTCTATACCCCGCTTCCCATCAGTCACCCATGGAGGAAAGTGGTTGGTTCGGTCAATATCTGTGGCAGTCAGACAGTTGAACTGGAATAATGGAAAGCATGGCCGAAAGGTAAAAAAACAGCATCATGATGCAACCGAATTAACAAAATGATTGTGGCACATCACAGCACGTTCGAACCATCTGACAGAGCGGCGAAGTGACCAGAATTGGTTAGTGTGTTTGTTAGAAACAGTGCTCTTGTGCTCATTCTTGTCTAATTATGGCATCAAGCAGTTAAAGGCCAGGGGGGATAGATTAAGACATTTCGAGCGCTAGAGAGCCCGATAGCATTGTAAAAGCCTATAAATGGCTGGAAGTTAGACAGAACAAGGGTTCAACTTCTGGAGACTATTGAGACTTTGCTACTCAAGCTTCTCATCTTCATTCTAGCAAATATAACCTTATTTTTCTGTTATATGTTCAATGTCCATTTTCTCTTCTATTCTATGCTTGCACTTGAACAGGTTGTTCATGTTTCTTTTGTGTCTAAGGCAATATAACTGTCATCTTATCTCTGCTTTGATAAATTATATTTGCAAGCTTCTTTTATTGCTTGTAGCTAGCCATTCATATGTGTTTATATATATGCATCTGTCGGTATGGTAAGTATTCTCCATCTATCCATTGAATCTACAAACTATTGAACATTAGTGGTCTAAAGCCTTAGAAAGTTGAGGGTGTTCATGCATGTCTTGAATAAAAACAAAGTTGAAATGGTTATCTGGCTTGATCCAAATTATCATTCATTCCAATAGTTCAGAGAACAATATTGAATATTATATGTTACCAGGCATCTCCGATCTACAACATTGGAGAGTTTCCTGGAGTGATAACATAATTGGCACCATTGCCGGGGAGAGGAGACTGAAGTTCAACTTCCCTAGGAGACGACACAGATCCAACTTTGATGATAGACAAATTCTGGACACTATTTCGGTTGTAATCATCTATCTGGCGACTCTACTAGAGGACAAGCCTCTTGGCGACTCCACTCCATAGTTCTGGCTCAGTTTGGGAGGCATACTTGGAGAAATCCTCAGAAGCCACAAGCTAATCCAGTACCTGACTCTGAAAACCTCATCAAAGAGAGAAAGGTATTGCAAAAAGGAGCATCAGGTTCAGGTAAACCTAAACAATATTCTATATCTCTTCAAGAAAATCTTGTAATAGAACAAATACATGTTGAGAGTATAGCATCTTCTACTAGCAGTGAAGAAAAAATATCAAAGATTCATAAAGCTCCTTATTCTTTAGGTCCTCCTTTTGTTGCAAGCCCAAAGGAAACCTCACCTCCTATCCATCATACTCCTTTAGTCTTATTAGTCACTCCCCAACCATCTGTGATTCAGACTTTCAGTACTCTTATAGCCACCACAGCTATGGCAGGTCCACAAGCACCTACCAAAACGGAACGAATCATAGCTGCTAGGTATGGACCTCTAGTACTGCCCACCCCTTTGAATGCCATGCCTACTGGAGAATATCAAAAGTATATGCCTATGTTCACTGGGACTGAAGGTGTTACAACTGAGGAACATCTTGAATCATTCTATAGCTATGCTGATAACCTGGACATTAGTGAAGATGATGTCTGGATGAAAGTCTTTGTCCAAAGCCTGGATGGAGAGGCTAGAAAATGGTTCAGAGAACTAACCCCAAGGTCTATAGCAGATATTGAGGCTTTAGATGATGCATTTCTAAAACATTGGGGGGATAAGAAGGATCTACTATACTACCACACCGAGTTTGGAAACTTAAAGAGGGAAAATGGTGAGTTGTTGTCTGATTTTAATAAGAGGTTTAACCAAATGTACAGCAAGATACTAGCTGAAGTAAAACCCACCACTACCTCTGCTAAACTCACATGTGCCAGCGTTTTTGATTCTAACTTCTACCTACTATTGAGGGAGAGGCAATGTGCTACTTTGGCTGATATGCAGGATGCAGCCTTGGAGGTAGAATCAAACATCATGGCTATAGAGAAGCTCAGAGGTAATGTTGATAGAAGGAGACAGAGGGGTGAGTCTTCATCATCTTCAGACCCCAAGATAGATAAAATGACCAAGATGATAGAGTCATTAGCCTATGAAATCTCCAAGTTAAAGGAGGAGCAGCACCCTGGGAAAGGAAAAGTTCCTAATACCTTTGCTCCTAGAAATTCAAATCCATATAGAAGAGCTAATGAGCAGATGCAGATTCTGCAAAGAAGCAAAGATGCCAATGAATACCAAAGGGTGAAGACCCCTTTCCAGAACGTAGTCATGGAAGAGGAGCGGTTTGAAGAAGATGATGAGATCCATTGTATGGAAGACAAAGGCAGTGCCTCCTTTTTAACCTTAGCTGCCTATGAAAAGTCATTATTCAATGACCAGATCAGCCAAGAGTGGGGCAGTGAAGTTGTTCTACAAACTGAAGATCAGCACAAATATAATCTAAGGTCAGAGATGAATAATGCCAAGGAAACCCCTATTCAAAGAACTGTTGTCCTTGCAGAACAGCAAGCTAATAAGTAGAAGCGACCAGCAGCTAATCCTATCATCCTCAAAACTCCAGCTTACGAGGTAAGAGGCCTTGACAAGACCCCTTCATCTTTCAGTTTCCGATCAGAAATTCAGAAGCTAAGAATACCTATACCTCTGGTTGAGCTAGTGAAGAATGAGTCCTTCAAGAGATCTATCCTCGAGGCCCTTGAACTCAGTGCCATCCAAGCCTCCACTGACTATGTAAATCTGCAAGATCACAAACCATCTGTTGTTCTCAGCCCAATGATTGAAAATTATGATGACAGCTCTCCATCGTTCTATGTCTCTTTGACTATGCATGACAAAATCCTTCACAACTGCCTTCTGGAAACTGGAGCCAACCATAATCTAATGCCCAAGGCTGTCATGGATGAGTTGGGTCTTGACATTACCAAGCCTTATCATGACCTGTTTTCTTTTGACTCTAGAAAAGTGAAATGTTTAGGATTAATCAAAGGCCTAGCCATCACCTTGTCTCAACTACCTATGAAGAGCATGATGATGGATATTGTGGTAGCAGATGTGCCCCCCAAGTTTGGCATGTTACTTTCCAGAGGTTGGATCAAGAGATTAGGTGGAACATTGCAAAATGATCTGTCCTACGCTACTGTCCCAGTTTTTGGAGGTGAGAGTAGGAGATTATATAGAGAAGATTAGTTGGCTTATATCATTAGTGATGAGAAGAATCCCACTAATCATCCCATATATGCTATTGACACTGATTTTGGAGCCTGTATTCTTCAGATTGAAGAATCTCAGTTGACCTCCATTCAGCTTAAGAAACCAATTTGCCAAATCATAGAGGAAGAAAGCCCACAAATTTGGGACATGTTCTTTGATGGAGCTTGCTCTAAAGAAGCTGCAGGGGTAGGTGTAGTCCTTGTATCCCCCACACAAGAATGCATTCATTTATCTTTCAAGTTAACTTTTCAGGTCACCAATAACATAGCAGAGTACGAATCTTTGATATTGGGCTTAAATGCTGCTAAGGAAATGGGCATCAAAGGTATAAAGGTGTTTGGAGATGCAGACCTTATCATTCAGCAAGTGAACAAAACTATCCAAGCAAAGCATCCAAGGCTGAAAGCATACAGAGATGAGGTATGGAAGCTTAAGGGTTCTTTTAATAGTTTCATCATTTCTTACATCCCTAGAATGAAGAACCAACCTTCTGATTCCCTTGCTGTGTCTACTAGCACGTTTATCCCTCCTTTGCCTCCTAAATTGACTTATGAAGTTCAGGTGAAATATAGACCATATCTGCCTGACAATGTCAAATACTGGAAAGTTTTTGAAGATGATGATGAAATTAATAGGTTTTTACAAGTCATTGATGACTTTTCTGAAATGCACATTGACCAAGAAAATGAAACCATTGAAGACTGCAACCAATCCGAACTAAAGTATGATATTGGCCAAGATAACATTGTCCAGCTACCTAGTAACCATATACCCAAAGGACTGGTGCCCCTAGAGAAGCTGTTTGATCATAATGATGTACCTTATAAGCCTGCCCAAAAATAAAATGAGTCTGCAATTCATAGGCATAATATAGGGAGCCCATGTCTTCCAAAGTGCATAAATCTATCCACCCACTTGTCTGTTGCCCAAAGTTCCGAGCATTGCACCCTAATGAAGCAATTTGCTGATATCTTTGCTTGGGAGTACAGTGATCCTAAGGCCTATGACACAAACATCATTCAGCATAAGATTCCACTGGAGAGGGGTACCATCCCTTTTAAACAAAATTTAAGACCTATCAGCCCTCTCTTACTGCCTTTGATTGAAAAGGAAATTAAGAAACTGTTGGATGCTAAGATCATAGTTCCCCTAAGGTATTCAAAGTGGATAGCTAACCTTGTGGTAATCAGAAAGAAGAATGGAGAAATCAGGCTTTGCGTTGACTTCAGGAATCTGAACAAGTGCTCTAGAAAAGACAACTACCCCCTGCCTAAAATGGAACACTTGCTGCAAAAAGTTTCAGGGGCTAGAGTCTTGTCTTTCTTAGATGGATTTTCAGGTTACAGTCAGATTGATGTACATCCAGAAGATCGGGAAAAGACCACCTTCACTACTCCTTGGGGGACTTTCATGTACTCCAAGATGCCTTTTGGACTGATGAATGTTGGGGCTACTTTTCAGAGGGCCATGGACATAGCCTTTGTGGGAGAGAAGGACAAGTTTGTCGTTATTTACCTCGATGACATAATAGTTTTTTCTAGTAGTCAAAAGGACCATTTGCAGCATTTGAAGAAGGTGTTTCTCAACTGCAGACAGTTTCAAATTTCTGTGCACCCAAAGAAATCACAGTTTGCTCTAGAAGAAGGCAAACTTCTGGGACATATCGTTTATGTTGAAGCTGTGAAGATTGATCCAGCCAGAGTTCAAGCAATTCATACATTGTCAATCCCAAGGTCAAAAAGGGACATTCAATCTTTCCTGGGTAAGATTAAATTTGTCAGAAGGTTCATTCCAAACTTTACAGAGTTAGTGAAGCACACCACTTCCACGTTGAGGAAAGGGTCAGAAACAAAATGGACAGATGCTGCAAGAAGCTCTTTTGAAGCCATTAAACAAGCTATCATGGAAGCTCCCACGCTAATCAGTCCAGATTACACCAATGAGTTTTATATCTTCTCTTTTGCCTCTTATGATACACTTGCAGCAGTTCTATTGCAGAAAAATGATGAAGGCGTAGAGCACCCTGTGGCATTTTTCAGCAAAACGCTAAGGGATGTTGAACTAAGGTATGACCTTATTGAAAAACAATATTATGCTCTCATAAAATCTTTAAAGGCATTCAGAATTTACATTCTGCATTCCAAAGTGGTTGCATATGTACCTTCAGCCTCAGTAAAAGATGTCTTAACTCAGCCAGATATTGATGGAAAGAGAGCTAAGTGGATTGCAAAGTTCATAGAGTTCAACATAGAGGTGAAGCCCACTAAGCTGGTCAAAGGCCAGGGCTTGGCTAAACTTATGGCTGAGGAAAATTGTAGTTTGTTAGACATCAATTGCATGAGTCCAATTTCAGGTGATGAGCAGACAGAGGAAGCAGCAGAAGAACAAAAGCAGAATCAGTCTTTGGCTAAAAATCTAGCCACCTGTGAATGGTATTCCAACATAGTTCATTTTTTGCAGAAGCTAGAAGTCCCTCCAAGGCTTAGCTCAAGTCAAGCCCGAGCCATTAAACTCAGATCAACCAAATTCTGCATTAATAAAAGTCTGGTTTATTGGAAAGACCCATCAAGAATCCTTTTGAAATGTCTAGATAAAGGAGAAACTGTGGAAGTCATGCACCAGTTCCATTCTAGCATTTGTGGGGGGCATCATTATTGGAAAACCACATCCCACAAGATCCTGAGAGCTGGGTCTTATTGGCCTACTTTGTTCTCTGATGTATTTTCTTTTGTGAAGTCTTGTGACAAATTTCAGAGGTTTGCAGGAAGACAGCAACTAAAATCTCTGCCCTTGAAGCCAGTACATGTCAACGGCCCATTCCAGCAGTGGGGCTTGGACTTCACAGGTGAGATTAATCCACATTCCAATGGCCAGCATAAATGGATCTTGGTAGCCACTGATTATTTCACCAAATGGATTGAGACTTTACCCACTAGGAATGCTAGTCACTAGGTGGTCATAAGGTTTTTGAATGAGAATATTTTCACTAGATTTGGTTGCGCAACCAAACTAGTCACTGATAATGCAGCATCTTTCAGGGTAAAATAATTGGTAGACATGTGTGAATCCATGGGCATTCAGTTGGTGCATTCTACCTCATATTATCCTCAAGGCAATGGCCTAGCAGAATCATCTAACAAGAGCCTTGTGAGGATAATCAAAAAGTTGTTGGAACACAATAAAAAGCGCTGGGATTCCAAGTTGAAGTTTGCACTATGGGCTGACAGGGTTACCAACAAGAAGTCCATAGGGAATTCTCCATTCAAGCTGGTTTATGGCACTGATGCTATTTTTCCATCCAGTTGATTCTCCCTGTGGCTAAATTCCTGCAAGATGAAGAGAATGACATGGTAAGAAGGATGAATAACCTGGTCGAACTACAGTAGATCAAAGAGCAGCTAGTTGAGAAGTCAAAAGTTCATCAGAAGAAAATCAAAGAAACCTTTGACAGGAAGGCAAAAGTGGACAATTTCCAAGTTGGTGACTGGGTTCTCAAATGGGATGCATTTAAGGAAAAGAAAGGTAATCATGGTAATTTTTACTCCTTATGGATAGGTTCGTTTGTCATCGCTCAAATTAACCCATGCGCTAATGTTCAAAAAACCCCAAAAACCTTACCTTTCTACCCATATGCGCCCTCCGCACATTTTTCGAGGACATCCCGTACCTCTGTGTCCCTCCGCTATCGATCTCCCCACCGATCTGATGGCCCACACTTCACCCGATTGACGAGACATGCTCGATCGATCTCCACCATTAGATCATACCCACCAGATCTAACGGTGCTGCTCATATCACGTGGGAAACTAGCAAGAGGAATACCCACCCGATAAAGGCGGTTTCCTCTCTCCCCTCTGCCGCTACGTGGCGTGCGATGAATGGCATCGGGTGGACTCTGGCCTTTACTGCTTACCGCCCGATGAGCGCCTGATAGAAACCATTTCTGCCCAAAATGAAACCGCCCTTAGGTGTTATCTTCTGAGCACCTCCTCCAGCTGATAGTCACCTGATCTGCGCATCTGAGATCTAACGGCTCGGACTTATTCCACTCCCGCCACGACTTCAGGCCTCCTGCGTTCGATCTCCACCATCCATTTCCCTCAATCCAATGGCCCTCTTTCACCACCACCATAGTCCACCCTCCACCGCCTGGCCACCATCCTGACCGTCGATTCATCCCATCCAATGGCCCATATGCCCTGTACCCCGCTTCCCATCAGTCACCCATGGAGGAAAGTGGTTGGTTCTGTCAGTATCTGTGGTAGTCGGACAGTTGAACTGGAATAACGGAAAGCATGGCCGAAAGGGGAAAAACAGTAGCACGATGTAACCGAATTAACAAAATGATCATGGAACATCATAGCATGTTCGAGCCACCTGACAGAGCGGCGAAGTGACCAGAATTGGTTACTGTGTTTGTTAGAAACAGTGCCCCTGTGCTCATGCTTGTCTAATTATGGCATCAAGTAGTTAGAGGCCATGGGGGATAGATTAAGACATCTCGAGCCCTAGAGAGCCCAAGAGCATTGTAAAAGCCTATAAATGGCTGGAAGTTAGAAAGAACAAGGGTTCAACTTCTAGAGACTATTGAGACTTTGCTACTCAAGCTTCTCATCTTCATTCTAGCAAATATAAGCTTCTTTTGTTGTTATATGTTCAATGTCCATTTTCTCTTCTGTTCTAAGCTTGCACTTGAACAGGTTGTTCATGTTTCTTTTGTGTCTAAGGCCAGATAACTGTCATCTTATCTCTGCTTTGATAAATTAGATTTGCAAGCTTCTTTTACTGCCTGTAGCTAGCCATTCATATGTGTTTTATATATGCATCTGCTGGTATGGTCAGTATTCTTCATTTACTACCTGTAGCTAGCCATTCATATGTGTTTATATATATGCATCTGCCGGTATGGTCAGTATTCTCCATCTATCCATTGAATCTACAAACTATTGAACATTAGTGGTCTAAAGCCTTAGAAAGCTGAGGGTGTTCATGCATGTCTTGAGTAAAAACAGAGTTGAAATGGTTATCTGGCTTGATCCAAACCATCATTCATTCCAATAGTTCAGAGAACAATATTGAAGATTATATGTTACCAGGCATCTCCGATCTGCAACCTAGGAGAGTTTCCTGGAGTGATAACAGGTTCCACTTGCCTCTTTTTATCCCCATTGTCTCCTTGATTTTTATTTCTGGTTCTTTCTTGTTATAATTGATGGCCAGGTCACCTCTATGTGCCTTTAGCCATGAATTGATTCTTTTGTAGTGCGGCCACCTACTCTTTAATTTTCTTGTCACTTATTTCTTGTAACTATTTGCGAAGAGGAATGTTTATTATCCTTGTTCTTGCTGGCTAATTTATTTGACCTATTCTTTTGAGCACATTTGGTAGCCTCCCATGGATGCCACTTAATCAATCATATTTTCTTCTAATCGCAAAAACTCCCTCCCAAGCTCTGAAATCTTTGTCCCATGTCATCCCTTTATATTTTTATTTACAGGCTTATTACATTATTTATGTTAGGGGAATTTCCCAAAAGGGCTGCCACAAACCCCTCCCTGCTGTAGGAACACTGTCCTCTACATTCTAATATTAAACAAAAATTAAAACATACAATTGTTTGGAGCTTTATAATTACATCCTAATTTACAATTATAACTCACATATATAGTTGTTCGCATAGCAACTAAATAAGCATGAAAAAATTTCATTTGGCCAACTGCTTTTCGTGACTCTTTGTGAAATTTATTGGTTCTTTTGCCGCACTTAATTTAGCTTGATATATTTCCTTTTCCTAGAGTGATTCTTGACTCCATATTCTATTACTGCTTTCCTTTTCGTTCCTTGTGTAGAAAATCCTATAGATTCACAAGCTAATGCAATTTTCTAAGAAAGAGACAAGAATCTACTTCTACTATTTACAGCGGAAGCCCATAAACATCGAGCAAAAAATAATCAATAGGGGAAGAGAATCAAAGGAACATAACACAATAGATATCCAGGGAAAGCCAGAGCTCAAAACCCCACTATTTGTTTTGTATTAATCCAGAAAATGAAGATGAAATTATAATGCTTGTTCTCTCAAGAACAATCCCAACACTTAGCAAGTTCAATCTCCAACTCATAAGCAAGCTCAAGGCCAAAGATTAGCCTCTTCACAAGATCTCCAAGTCTCTATTCCAATGTGTAATTCCTATGAAGGATAGCTTGTATTTGAAGGGAAATAAAGCCTTTAAAAATAGTGCAAATCCCTCAAGGATCAGTTCCTAAATTCATGCACTGCCAGTGCAACTCAGAAAAATCTAAAACAAATAGTACATTGTCCCTGCACTCTAGTCTCAACTAGATCTTTCTCATAATCGACATGCATGAGTTTCTGATGAGTAAATATTTAGTTAGCTAGAGTAGCACTCGTGGAGTTCATTAGTGTCACCGCTGACTGTTAAATCACTATTAGTTATCTCAATTAGTTTGAGAACTAATTTAACTGAAGTGACTCATGAAACAGAGTCTTCTATTTTACATCTCACACTCGACTCCTACAAAGTAGGGAGAACATATACATGACTTCCAACTCACTTTTCTAAGTTAAGTAAGTTTAATAAACTTAATTTAGCTATTTTAAGTTGTTATGAGAATAGAATTCGAATTTAATTCACATTTTAATTGAAGGACAAATTAAACTGGAATTTCTTGTTTCCATTTGTCAACACTCCCTCTCAACAAGAAAGGGATTATCAACTACCCCAATCTTGCCTCTGTGAAACTCGAATTTACATCTTGACAATGCCTTTGTCAAGATGTTAGCATCTTGATCCTCCATGGGAATGTAATCTAACAACATGATCCACCTCAATACACAATCTCTGAGATGATGATACCGAATATCAATATGCTTGGACTGATCATGAAAGACTGGATTTTCAGAGAGTTTGATACAACTCTGATTATCACAATAAATCACTGTTGGATCCATATACTGACCAAACAAACCAAACCGGATCTTCTTCATCCAGATAGCCTCACATGTTGCCTGACTGGCAGCCATGTACTCTACCTCTACCGAACCGAGTGCAACTGATCTCTGTTTCCTACTATACCAAGAAACTGTCGCTGACTCAATACTAAACATCCCACCTGATATGCTCTTCCTGTCAAATGGACTCCCTGTCCAATATGCATTGGTGAAGCCTTGAAACTTCACTCCCTCTGTCCATCTGTAACATAACCTAAACTAATTAGTGCCTCTGAGGTATGTCAATACATGCTTTACCGACTTCCAATACAGCTTGGTAGGCCTAACCATCGCTTGACTAAGTTTTTTAATTGCAAAGCACATATCCAGTCATGTGTTCACCAAGTACATGAGTCAACCCACAAGCTGCCTATAAACAGTAGCTTCCATTACTTCCCCTGAAGTAGAATCCTCCTTTCTGCAGTTACCAGCTAGAGGAGTCTCCATGGGTTTACTTCTCTCCATGCGGAATCTCCTGAGTATCTCATTGGCATGATTTCCCTGATATACAAACAACTCCCCATCTCCCTGCCATACCTCCATGCTAAGAAAATAATGCATGAGCCCCATGTCCTTCATCTCAAACTCTCTGGCAAGGTCCTCCTTGCAAGATTTGATGAGATTCTCATCACCTGTCAGTATAAGATCATCTACATAAAGTACAGCGATCAACATCTTACCTTCCACCACTATGTGATACAGGTCTGCATCCGCTTCACTCTTCGTGAAGCCCAACCCAGTGAAGTAGTTATCCATCCTGGTGTACCAAGCACAAGGTGCTTGCTTAAGCCCATACAACACTCTCTTGATTCGACACACATGCGACTCACAGTCCAAGGTTTCAAAACCTTCGGGCTTCTCTATGTACACCTCTTCCTCAATCATGCCATTGAGGAAGACAGTATTCACATCCATCTGATGGATCTTCCAACCCATTTGTGCTGATAGTGCCAAAATAGATATGATTGACGAGTACCTTGCAACATGAGCAAAGGTCTCATCATAGTCAATCCCCTCTACCTGTGAAAATCCACGGGCCACAAATTTGGCCTTATGCTTCTCCACACTACCATCTGCAACTTGCTTTACCTTGTAAAGCCAATGGGAGCTCACAACTGACTTGTCCTCCGATCTCGGGACCACATCCCAAACACTGTTTCGAACTATGGATTCATACTCCTCCACCATCGCATCAACCCAAACCAGCTATTGCACTGCTTCCTGAAAGGAAGATGGCTTTGTCACAACACATGCACCCATAAGTGCCATGTATCCAGTGTACCTCTCTGGTGACCTCCTCTGTCTGCGCTGAGAAGAGGGTGCTCCCACATTCTCCCGTGCATCATCCAACAATCTATTAGCCTCTCTAGTGCGCTTTCTTCCCTCTCTGGAAGACTCTGCCTGAGTGGATGTCTCCACTCTCTGAACCTCTGCATGTGGCTGCTCCACATCAATCTGAGGCCCCTCAACCTTAGGAGCTAAAATCTCCTCATCCGCATGTAGCTCAAGCTCCCTCTCAAGGGATACTCGCATGGCCTTCTCCTCATTGAACCTAATATCCTTGCGAACCACTGTCATCTGACTGGTTGGCATGTACACCCAATAGTTGTGGGGTGTATCATTATACCCCAAAAATATCCCCAACTCTGTTGTTGGCTCAAGCTTCTTCCGTGCATCTTTGGTCACATGGCAATAAATCGATGACCCAAAAATCCTAAAGTGACCAACATTTGGCCTCTTACTAGAATAAGCCTCCTCTAGTGTCTTCATCTCAAGTATCTGATGTGGGCTACGGTTCTGAACATAAACCGTTGTGTTGCATGCCTCATCCCACAAGTGTAGTGGTAGGCCCTGATCATGAAACATCACCCTTGCTGCCCCTACTATGCTCATGTTCTTCCTCTCGACAACCCCATTCTGTTGAGGGTTATGGGGTGTCGTCAACTCTCGTTTAATCCCTTCCGCTGCACAGAATTTCTTAAACTCATTGGAGACATACTCATTGTTAGAAAATTATATATTACGGAGCAATGGAACACATAAAATATTGCAAAAATATAAAGACAGAAAATGCATAAAACAAGAGAGACACAGATATACGTGGTTCACCCAGTTTGGGCTACGTCCACGGAGAAACAACCAGTCCTTCCTTTTATTATATTATCCAGCAAACTGAAGAGATACAACCTACAGCAGATCCGCTGTAACACCCTATTCACTCTCAATCTCCTCTCTCTTCCTCACTCAGAATCCAGATATGCATAGACGCAATACAATTCCCTCATATATAGTGAGGGGGTTTCCTTCTAGGGCAAAAAACGCTAATTTAAACATAACTTCTACCGTCAGATCATCCGTCTAATGAACAGCCCAGATTGACTAGAAATTACTAGACTTTTACAAGGCAATTTTACGTCTATTTGTAGCTTCGGGGGCGCTGCCCCCGGACCCCCATGGGGGGGACAAGTCCCCCCAGCGTGGAGGGGTGTACAGACTTCCTAGGGTATACATCCAGCTGAAACCTTTGAATACAGAAGATAATCAGGCTCCACACCCAACAATCTCCCACTTGGAAACTGATTATAGCAACTCCACCGCTGCTTCATTTGCTAGACAATGACTCCACTTTGGACTTGGTTATTCCTCATCTTCTTCATCATACTTGAAGGCCAATTAAAACTGAGGAGATTCTCAGTTTCTCCCTGGTTACAACTTTTGTTAACATATCTGCATGATTCTGGCTAGTGTGTACCTTTTCCAGCTTCAATTGTCCATCTTCCAATGCTGACCATATGAAATGGTACTTGAGCTGTATATGTTTAGTCTTGGAATGAAATGCAGAGTTATTTGCAAGATGTATGGCACTTTGACTGTCACTGTATAACCTGCCCAACTCCTGCTTCTTACCCAATTCATCTAGAAACCTTTGTAACCAAATCATTTCTTTACTAGCCTCTGTAGCAGCAACATACTCTGCTTTTGTTGTTGAAAGTGCAACAACACTTTGGATTTTTGAAACCCAACTGACAGTTGTTCCACCTACAGTAAATACATATCCTGTAGTGCTCCTCCTGTTATCTCTGTCACCTGCCATATCTGCATCAACATATCCCTGTAGAGCAATGTTTGAACCACCAAAGCATAATGCTTGATTTGTGGTACCTCTCAAATACCTAAGAATCCACTTCACTGCCATCCAATGTTCTTTTCCTGGATTTTTCATGTACCTGCTTACAACTCCCACTGCATGTGCAATATCAGGCCTTGTGCAGACCATTGCATACATTAAGCTTCCAACTGTTGATGCATATGGAACTTTAGACATATGAGCCATTTCTTCCTGAGTCTTGGGACACGCCTCCTTACTTAATTTGAAATGGCTAGCCAAAGGTATACCAAGTGGTTGTGCATTCTGCATATTAAACCTTTTCAACACCTTTTCTATGTACTCACTTTGAGACAATGTTAATTTGCGATTCTTCCTGTCTCCAATTATTCTCATACCAAGGATTTGTTTTGCAGCACCCAAATCCTTCATTGCAAATGAGTTTGCCAATTTTCTTTTGAGCACATTTATCTCCTGCATGTTAGAACCTGCAAAAAGCATGTCATCTACATACAATAACAATATAATATAGCTTCCATCATTTTGCCTTTTAAGATAAACACAATGATTACAATGACATCTAGTATAACCTTGTTCAGACATAAACCTGTCAAATTTTAGATACCACTGCCTTGGAGCTTGTTTTAAGCCATACAAGCTCTTCTTCAACCTGCACACTAGTTTCTCCTTCCCTTTTACCTCATATCCTTGTGGTTGCTGCATATATATCTCTTCCTCCAAATCCCCATGGAGAAAGGTTGTCTTTACATCTTACTGCTCAAGATGCAAATCTTCAGCTGCTACTAGACTTAAAATAGTTCTGATTGAAGTCATTTTAACAACAGGAGAAAATATTTCATCAAAATCAATACCTTTCTTATGTGCAAACCCCTTCACCACAAGTCTAGCTTTGTACCTCTATTTTCCTCCATCTTGTTCCTTTAGCCTGTAAACCCATTTATTCTGCAATGTTGTTTTACCTGCAGGCAACCCGACTAAGTCCCAAGTCTGGTTATGTGCTAAGGAGTCCATCTCTTCTTTCATGGCTTGCTCCCTCTTCTCCTTGGTTTCTACCTGCATTGCTTCTTCATAACATTCTGGTTCACCAGAATCAGTTAACAATACATAATATAATGAAGGAGAGTATCGTTCAGGGGGTCTACTTATCCTGGTAGATCTTCTAACACCACTTTCAGGTGTTTGAAGTGCTTTTTGTTGTTGTGGTTGTTGTTCTGGCTATTGATCATTATGATTTTCAGGCACCATCACTTTTCCTGTGATATCGTCAAGCATTGTGTATTCTCTATTTTCTTTTTCTTGTTTCTTTTCCTGCAACTGATTCTTATACAAGACCTTTTCATTGAATATTACATCTCTGCTCCTAATGATTTTGTGATTTTCATAATCATATAAGCGATAACCAAAATCATTAACACCATATCCAATAAAGGTACATTTCTTTGATTTTGCCTCAAGCTTTGTTCTATTTTATTTATTTATGTGGACAAAGGCTTCACAACCAAAAGTCTTTAAAAATGAGTAGTTTACCTTTTTTCCTATCCATGCCTCCTCTGGAATACCACCATCCAAAGAACTTGAAGGCCCTCTGTTTATTAGATAAACAGCAGTATCTACAGCATCTGCCAAAAATTGTAAAGGCAATTTTGCATGCAATCTCATGCACCTTGCACGCTCCATGATTGTCCTGTTCATCCTTTCTGACACACCATTTTCTTGTGGTGTTCCTGGAACTGTCTTCTCTCTGCAAATTCCATTCTCTGAACAGTACCTATCAAACTCTTTGTTGAAATATTCACCTCCATTATCTGATCTGAGACACTTCAACCTTTTCCCTGTCTCATTTTCAACCAAAGCTTTTCATTTCTTGAAAGTATCAAATACATCAGATTTATTTCGAATACAATAAATCCAGGTTTTTCTGGTTGCATCATCAATAAAAGTAACATAATAATGAGATCCACCAAGAGACGATACCTAAGCAGGTCCCCATACATCTGTATGCGCAAGCTCTAATTTTTCGCTCTTCTTTTCTTTCCCAACTCTAAGGAATCTGACTCTCTTCTGTTTTCCATAAACACAATTCTCACAGAATTTTAAATCAACATGCTTCAAACCTGGCAAAAAATTTCTTGAGTGAAGAATGTGCATCCCCTTCTCACTCATGTAACCGAGCCTATGATGCCACAATTCTGTATCTTCTCCTGTAGAGGTTAAAGAATTAACAGAATTAGAAATACCATTGCATAAATACAATGTACCAACCTTTTCTCCTTTCGCTATTACCATGGATCCTTTAGTGACCTTCCAGGTTTTATCTGTGAAGTACTTACGCAACCTTCACCTCCCAACTACCCAGTTGAAATCATATTTTTCTTTAGATCTGGAACATGCCTTACATTCTTCAATAGCCACTGATTTCCATTTTGCTGTTTTATGAACACTATACCCATTCCAACGATTTTACAAGGTTTATCATCACCCAATCGAACTTGTCCAAATCTCCTTGAACATAATCATGAAAATGTTTCTTATCAGGTGTGGCATGGAATGAGGCCCCTGAATCTACCACCCAAGCATCAATAATATTTTGTAATGAAAGAATCAAAGCATCTTCCAACACATCACCTGTTACATTCGCTTCATGATTAGCTTCTTGCTGCGCGTCTCCTTCTTTTCCATTCCGAGACTTGCAGTCTTTCTTCAGGAGTCCTTTCTTCCTACATTTCCATCACACTATCCCTGATCTGGACTTGGATTTGCCTTTTCTTGACTTACTGCGATATCCTAGGCTCTTTCCTCTTTCCATTTTTCTTCCCCTAGTCTCTGCAGTCAAAGCATTACCTGATGTCTCACCGGAGCTTTTCCGTCGCATTTCCTCGCTAAGGATTGCACCGACAACATCATCAAACTTTAAAGTACTAGATCCAGAGACAAAGTTACTAATGGCCATAACTAAACCATTCCAACTTTCTGGCAATGAGCACAGAAATAACAGAGCCCTAACTTCATCATCAAAATTTACCCCTACAGAACTTAACTGACTTGTAACTGTATTAAAATCATTTAAATGATCTGCAACAGATCCACCTTCTAACATCTTCATATTAAATAAACGCTTCATAAGAAATACCTTATTTGAGGCCGAGGGTTTTTCATACAGTTTGGCCAATGCCGACATTAAACCCTGTGTTGTCGTTTCCTTTGAAATATTAAACTCTACCGACATGGCTAGGCACAGCCGCATTGTTCCAAGTGCCTTTCTGTCCTAAATATCCCATTCTGTGTCTGTCATACTCATCGTCTTCTTTGTTTTTCCGCTCAATGGTAGGTACAGATCTCTCTGATACAGATAATCTTCCATCTGCATCTTCCACAGTTGGTAGTTTTGGTCGTTGAATTTTTCGACCCTAAACCTATCATCTTCCGCCATTGCTCCCACTCGAACAAAGAACCCTTCTCTCCTATGAGTTTATCAGCTAAATAGACCTTCGGCTCTGATACCAGTTGTTAGAAAATTATATATTACGGAACAATGGAACACATAAAATATTGCAGAAATATAAAGACAGAAAACGCATAAAACAAGAGAGACACAGATATACATGGTTCACCCAGTTTGGGCTACGTCCACGGAGAAACAACCAGTCCTTCCTTTTATTATATTATCCAGCAAACTGAAGAGATACAACCTACAGCAGATCCACTGTAACACCCTCTTCGCTCTCAATCTCCTCTCTCTTCCTCACTCAGAATCCAGATATGCATAGACGCAATACAATTCCCTCATATATAGTCAGGGGGTTGCCTTCTAGGGCAAAAAACCCTAAATTAAACATAACTTCTACCGTCAGATCATCTGCCTAATGAACGGCCCAGATTGACTAGAAATTACTAGACTTTTACAAGGCAATTTTACATCTATTTTTAGCTTTGAGGGTGCTGCCCCCGAACCCCCACCGGGGGACCGCTAGTCCTCGGACCCCCCAGCTAGGGGGGATTTACCCCCCCAAACCCCCGCGGGGAGGAAAAGTCCCTCCCGCACCCCCCCACGTGGAGTGGTGTACAGTCTTCCTGGGGTATACATCCGACTGAAACCTTTGAATACAAAAGATAATCAGGCTCCACACCCAACACTCACCATCGTTATCACTCCATAGATCTTTAACCTTCTTGCCAGACTCTTTCTCTACCAATGCTTTGAACTCGTTTGATCCTTTTCTGCATAAAAAACACCCAACATTTACGAGAATAGTCATCAACAAATATAACATAATTCTTGTGTTTGGCCGTGGATCCTGTCGAGAATGGTCCACACACATCTGAATGGACTCTCTCCATAATAGACTCTGCTCGATTGTCTCTGTCTCCAAAGGAAGACTTGGTGTATTTTCCCAAAGTACAACCCTTGCATGTATCAACTTTCTCAAGCGTACCTTTGGGAAGACCAATAGAGATTTGCTACAATATCTTGAAAGCCCCATGATGCAAGTGGCCCAATCGCCTGTGCCACAACTCACTGACGTCTTGGCTCAACATCTTTTCCGCTTTTGAACTCAAAACAACACAATCCTCTACCTCTATCTTAGAGATATTCTAAACTCGAACCCCTATCTTCTTTACTTGACCCATGGCTATGTGTCAAAGGAACGCCTTTCCTTTCTAAAAGATCACATCATAGCTTCAATCCTCAAGCATGGAAATGGATACCAAGTTCTTCGTCAGTCTGGGTACATGCATAACATTCTTCAAGGTGAGTGGAGTCGCATGCTCCCTCTGAAAATTAATAATGCCCACACCAGTAACACTATACTTACCGTCATCACCCATATTGATATGCATCTTGAGATATTTCTCCTCTAGTTCACTAAATAACTCTTTGTCGCCAGTCATGTGGAAAGAAGCTCCGTTGTCTAAGTACCATACACTTCCCATCATTAAAGACACCATGCATTGAATGAGGGAAAATTCCAATTCGAATTGGGAGGCCAAAGCCTCACCTGCCACTCCTCCTGAGGAATTCTCCTTAGAATTCTTCAATGGACAATTTGTAGCAAAGTGACCCATCTTGTGACAATGAAATCATTTAACTTTCATCATGTCCTTCTTCTTACCTCCATGATAAGAATCTGATTTGGAACGAGAAACTTTACCTTTCCCCTTCCTTGCCTTAATTGCTAAGGCACAGTTCTCTTCATCATCAATCTTTGATGAAGAGCCATCCCTAGTGTTCCTCCTGATCTCATCCTGCATCAAATCCAACCATAGTCATTCCCAATCTGGCAGCTTCTCCCGACCATTGACAGAGTCCTGATAACTATGCCAACTATTTGGGAGTCCAAGAAGAGCAAGGCTCACCATATCCTCCTCGACAACCGTGATTCCAACACTTCCAAGTTCATCCCGACATTGAGTGAACTTGGTCAAGTACTTTGGAATCGTCTCGCCTTTCTCCATCTTGATTTTACAAAGTTTATCCTTCAGTGCCAACTTCCTTTGATCACTGCTATTCTGATACAAGTTCGTCAATGTTTTCCACATAGCATGTGGGGTTTCCTTTCCATGGAGACTCGAGACAATATGATCTCAAACTCCCTCAAGGATTATCCACCTTGCCTTCGCCACACACTTCTTCCACTCAGCCAAGTTCTGTGCATCAGTAGCTGTTGGCTTAGGAATTGCTTATTCAACAAATTCCTTAAAGCCGTTGTCCTCTAGCACAGCCTACATCCTATCCCTCTAGGATATGAAATTCGAGCTGTCCTCCAAGGCATACTCAAGCCTCAACCCATGGAATTCCATCTACTGATCCTGAAGTATGTATTTCGAATTCAACTTTCACCTGTAACCCAGAAACTCAAAACTTCAAAATCTCCTCTAGAGAGCTGATTTTAAATCAACGATATCTCCCTCATCCGAACTTCAGTTCGGCCAATTTTTTTTTGAATTTGTGTATCTTTTCCCAAGGAATCCAGATCTGAAATTTGTTTCTAAAAATGTTGAACAAAAATTTTCAGATTTTCTCTCCAAAAAACAATCTTACTCCGATACCATGTAGAAAATCCTGTAGATTCACAAGCTAATGCAATTTTGCTAAAGCAAGAGACAAGAATCTACTTCTACTATTTACACGGAAACCCATAAACATCAAGAAAACAATAATAAATAGAGGAATAGAATCAAAGGCACATAACACAATAAATATCCGGGGAAAGCCACAACTCAAAACCCCACTATTTGTTTTGTATTAATCCGAAAAATCAAGATGAAATTACAATGTCTATTCTCTCAAGAACAATCCTAGCACTCAACAAATTCAATCTCCAACTCATAAGCAAGCTCAACGCCAAAGCTTAGCCTCTTCACAAGCTCTCCAAGTCTCTATTCCAATGTGTAATTCCTATGAAGGATAGCTTGTATTTAAAGGGAAATAAAGGCTCTAAAAATAACGCAATCCCTCAAGGATCAGTTCCTGAATGCATGCAATGTCAGTGCAACTCAGAAAAATCTAAAACAAATAGTACATTGTCCCTGCACTCTAGTCTCAACTGAGTCTTTCTCAAAATCAACATGCATGAGTTTCTGATAAGTAAATATTTAGTTAACTAGAGTAGCACTGGTGGAGTTCATTAGTGTCACCAGTGACTGTTAACTCACTATTAGTTCTCTCAATCATTTTGAGAACTAATTTAACTGAACTGACTCATGAAACCGAGTCTTCTATTTTACAACTCACAATTAACTCACACTCGACTCCTACAAAGTAGGGATAACATATACATGACTTCCAAAAGACTTCCAACTCGAATTTCCTAAGTTAAGTAAGTTTAATAAACTTAATTTAACTATTTTAAGTTGTTATGAGAATATAATTCGAATTTAATTCATAGTTTAATTCAAGGACAAATTAAACTGGAATTTCCTGTTGCCATTTCTCAACACCTTGTTCATTTAGCGAATAGTTCCTGGCCTAATGTTTCTTGGTACATCCCCAATGTGCTTCTAACTCCAATCTATCATGCTCATGACCCATTTAAACCAATTTATTTTCTAGCATCCCCTCCTCTACTTCTTAGTCCCTCACGAAATGTGTTCCTCCTCCTGTGCAGTCACTCACCTTCCAAGTTCAGGAATCCACTTCTCTACTTCTTAGTCCCTTGGGAAATCCATTCCTTGTAAAGGATTCCTCACATCAGAAGGATTTCAAAACCAAGGCAAGTCGTTTCCTCAACATTTTCATACCATTCATAGCATGCTTCATGGAAATTAGTGGGCACCTATGGGTGCTAGTGTCCCACAATGGCCCTGTTCTTGAAATTTCTTACTAGCGTATTGCTGCATGATTTAATTCATTTGTTATTGTTGCTATCAATCTTCTAGTAGCTCTATCCACCCAAACTGGGAAATTCCACGCTTTCCTACGTCATAGCACATAAATCTCCATTAGTTTCATAATAAATAAATTGCATTAATTTAAATCATACTTCTTTAACAACTTATCCATGATGTTTCATTTGCAATTTTATTTTGGTTCCTGTTAAAACAAGTCAAATCATCATAAGTCAGAGTATCAAATCATGTTCCTATTTTAGAAATTGATGAAGTAAAATGAAATATAAATACTTATCGTTGGGTTATTCTTTGCTTCTTTCTTACACACATTGGATTGATTTCCAAACTTGGAAAGCGTCTAGTAGCTTTGTCTCTTCTCGTACACACATTGGATCTGTTATAGGCCATTTTGTTAAATCTAGTCAATAGGCCTACAAACCAGATCAATCAATATCCATGAACATGTTGTCATCATCCCTTCACAAAGCCCTAAGCATGACCTTTCCAAAAAGTCTGAGTTTTTGGGATTAATTGCTTAGAATCAATGTTTTTAGCCATAGCACACCCTGTCCCTTTAGCCACTTGCGTTCAGCACGAGCTGCTCCCTTCTACACCAGCGTTGGTCAACACTTGTTGCTCCTTTCAGCAGGTGTTTTGATTCTAGAAATTTGGGAAAATTAAAAATAATTCCAAATCTTCCTCTTCTAGAAGCTTCCAAGGGTTTTTTTAACCATTTACCATGGATAAGAAGCTTGAATCCTATCTGATCCCATATTGGATACTTCACCTCTTATCCCTTGAGCTCATCCTCCCATCATATGTGGATCTTAAGCCGATTATGGTAAATCCTAAACTACCATCCCTCTCCTATAAATTTACTAACATCCATAGCATCAGGGCTAGCTTTTGGAGATTGATAGCACCACTATGCTGCTTCCTTGAACCTAAAGGAGTCATCATCTTCATGCATTAGGATTGAAATTGAGGTGTGCTTCGTGACAAGGAAGGACAGGTCAACTTTGGGAGACTTCTACAAGATCAAATACTATTTATGGTTGTAAACTCTATCTTATTTCTATTAATACAAAGAGTATATTGTTTTCCTATATCTGTTGTGTTATGTTTTCACTCATGTATTTCAATGCCTTGCTGATTCATTGAATAAAGATGTTAGACTATGCTAATTTGTTCTTGTGGACCATTTGCTTATTTTAGTCATGTGTGCAGGTTTCAATTATAGTGCTTGGAGCTAGAACTGTAACTTACAAGCGAGGAAGAAAGGAAAGCTTGCTATGGTTCAAGGTAGGCCTCTTTACATTCTCTAACTTCTCTAAGGAAAACTTTATATTCTTTTTCTTCTGTTGTTCTAAACCAATCCACTAGGTCTAGGGAATTTAATTTTTCCGTAATTGTAAATTTTGCATAACAAAATTGGTGACTCCATTGGGGATCGATTTCTTCCCTTAGTGGTTTCCTTGACCTTAGAACTTTTTCGCCTCTTTAATCGAACTTGATTGACCCCAAGAAAACCATTCTCTGAGCTTGGTTTGATTTTTTGGGTCGTATTTTAGCTGAATTTTCCTCAGTACACCCCCTGTTCTGGAGACAGAGTGCTTCAACGCACCCTCTCCTTCCTTGCACTTGCACTACAGAGCAATGGTTCTTGTTCTGATCCCTGTAAGATGCAAAAAAAATATTTTATTACCTTGCTCATTGATTTGCTTTGGTCCAACTTGTTTTACTGCTATCTCTGAGTGTGTCCTTGTCTCTAAAAATCCTTCACTTAGTTTTCTTTAGGTGTTATTAGCCTTTGATAAGAATTTTTTTGTACTTCTCTTTATTCTTTTCATTTAAGTCATCGACAAACTTCTTCTTGATCACTGATTGCTTGAAGAAATTGAAATTATAGTCATCATTCTGTGCGGTTTCTCTTATAAGTGAATTATCAATCATCTTAGCTTTAATTTTATTTTAATATTAAGAGGATTGAAAAGAAATATCTCATCATTTTTCATTTTTCATTGCATTGAGGTTTTTGTGTGTGAAGTTGGAAATTGGAACAGTTACATTAGGGAAATTCATTTAACAGTTTTTTTTTCTACATTTTGTAGGATGAATTTCTCTTTGTTTCTTCCCCCCTCTACATAGATTTTCATTGAAAATAAAAGATTTCATTTGATCATGCTAGATTGCATCTTTAGGATTTTTAGGTGAAATTTGTGGTGAGCCTTGAAAACTGAAAGCTAATTCAAGATAAAATTTAAAATTTATTGAATCAACCTTAAGGATCATTTGAAACATTAATGCACACATCTAGAGGTCTAGGCTAGAGATGTATTATGGCGTCAATAAATATAGGAGATGTCATTTTTTTCCATCATTGCATTTTGGGGGTGATATCTTGTTCCACATACATAAGTGTATAGGACCATTTTGCACTTACCTCTGGGTATATTGGATGGTGCTCCACATATGAAAATTATGTGGGAACATTGTCATTGTATGGTTATGCATTATATAAAACTAACACGGATTGTGCTTCCACATACCTCTAAGTATATTTTGGAAGTCCAAACTAGGTTTCTATCCTCACCTTAGGTAATCGAGTCGGCCGCCTTATACATTGTGATACACCGAACACTACATTCGGGGAGATTGTCTACCTATACATAAATCCTTGATTCTCCAAGGTGGTATATTTCAGTTCAGAATTGCTTGGTAAACCCTTTTGCCTAGTTACCCTTTTTTATTTTTTATTTTTGTTAACCTTTAAAAATTATTAAACTAGCATGGAAGAGCAACCCCCTCAACCCTGTCCTTCACGTAGGATGAAAATATTTCCTCCTCTTCCACCTAAGGCAACTCCTAGACGTCGTCAAAAGAATAAATAGATGCAAACTACTGAATATAGTACCTCGGAAGCTACTCCTTTTGGACCTACATTTGAAATTGATCAACCCGAATTATCCCTTCTTGTGAGTATTGAACCCAAGATCACCTCCTACTTATCTAGTGAGTCTGACACAGTCGAAACAAAAGCACCTAAGATTTCATTAACTAAGGTTATTGAACCTGATTATCCTAAATTAGAAACATTACAACGTGAGGTTATACAACCTGAGGCACCTCAGTTAACTACGCCTGTTACTTTAGGACCTTCCTCTTCTCTTCCTCTATATTTGACTCAACCACAACTCGTACATATCGGTCCCAATGGTGAAGAATTTCCACCTAGCCTGTTGAGTGTTGAGGAGATTCCTCAAGAAGAGTCTCGACCTTCCTCTCCTATCCATTTGAGTGGAACTTATCTTTATTAGTCCTATCTTTTTCATCCTATTCATACTTCTTCACAAGCTCCTTTGTTTGGTTCCTCTTTTTTCAACTCACCCTTGAGTTTCCCTCGACAATCCTCTTTGGGAAATTTAACCATGATTGAGTCTACTATGGTTTCTCAACCTGCATCTGCTACTATGACTGAGACAACCAATGTTGCAGCTTCTTCTATGTTTGCAACATCACTAGAGACACATTTATATGGTGGCTTGTTCGTCCCGCATGGTTACCAATCATTATCTGGTACCTTTTTTGGTGCAACATCTAGTCCATGGACTTCTCCCATGTCATCCTCTTCTAGAATGCCATCTAGCACTTCTTTGATGAGCGTTACATAGTCTTCTCTTCCTCCTCCATCCCAACCTTCAGTAGAGTAGCAATCTGGTCCTTATGTTAGTGGGTATGGACACCTATAACATCCCAATCCACCTTAAACAGGATAACCTTCTCTTAGGGGGCGGTTACCTCCATTTTCCCCTCCTTTTTCAGTAAGAGGGAAACATATTGTCATAATGTTCCCATCTTCTACTCAAATACTAAAAGCTAGCGCTCAACTTCATTTGAGTCTTCCAGTTCCAAGGATGGCTGCTAGTCCTTGGCAACCTACATTTCCCATGCAACTTGGCTTGGTTTTGAATCAAGTTCAAACCTTTCAACCTATTCTGCCTACATCTTAGATTCCTATTTTTCAACCTATGTCTCAACTTTTTCAAGCTCAAATTCATGTAAGTCAACCTTTGCAGGCTGCACCTCAAACTCAACCTCTTCCACCAGTATCTGTGGCTTCCCAAATCCCACTTACCCAACCTCTACATGGTTCCTTACAGCCTCCACCGCTTGATCAGACTATTCATCAAATCCAAATGGGCCAACCTATATATGGTATGGCATAGGCACAACCTCTCCCACCTTATGTAGGGATGATGCAAAATCCCATGAGGCAACCATATCAAGGTATTCTTCAAATGCCTTACTATTGTTAGCCAATGAAAAACCAACCATTTCAACCTTTGCAAGGTTATCCTAGAACTGGGAAACAAGGTTATGCTTATCCAGGTTATTAGAATCCTCCCTATCCAGGAGCATAGATACTTGTTGCTCAATCCATCCCATCTTACCCACGATAACTTCCACCGAATTTTAACCAGCAATTGCAATTTGTGACAACCCTTGAATTTCTAGATCTGACCCGGTTTACAAATGCTACCATTTGTCACTCTCCCTAGTGGCTAGTTATTCCTACGAAATTTCCCAGTGATATCCCAAAGTTCAGTGGAAATCCTGGAGAAGACCCATTTACACACGTCATGACGTATCATTTATGGTTTTCTTCAAAATCTTTAAATGATGACTCTATTCGATTACCTATTTTCCATTGAACACTTACTGGTGCGACAACAAAGTGGTATATTGAATTTCCACACGCTTCGTTCGAAAATTTTAGTGCCTTACCGACCACATTCTTAACTCATTTTCAATTACCCATTCGCTATGAGACTAGAACTAAACTTTTGACTTCCTTCAAACAATCTGATTCCACTCATATTTATGGTCATATTCATGAGTGGAGACATCACCGTTGTTTAGTCAAAACTTTCTTTCTTGACCAATTGTTTGCTGAATGGTTTATTAAGTCTCTATTACCATCCATAACAGAAGACATCACTAAAGGCGGGGTTGTGACCGAAGATCAAGTAATTTCTTGTGCCCAATATATTGATCTTAATTATACCCAATCTGAAATGCTCTATCATAAAATACCAAATGCTATGTGACCTTCCAATATTGTTCCTCAACCTCATAGTAAAGAATCGCATGTCGCCAAAGGCGTGATTAGTTCTACTATCCAGCAGTGAGTGAGTAAACCATTTGGTTCAACTCTTGTTGTGGCTGCCTAAAACCCCTCTCCTACCATTCCTGTAGTTTCTACATCCCAAATCAATGTTTTCCAATCCACGGAGGGAAAATATCAACAACCACGAAGTAAGAATAATGGAAAAAGGAATAATGAAGAAAGATAATCCTCCGTAGGAAAAACAAAATAACCAATCTTCTAAAGAAAAGCGGAAACCTCATTACCCTTTCTTGATTTGTAATGAGGAGAACGTCACTCTTGATTGTCCACATTGGGCCAAGGTGAATCAATTCTTTAAATCATTCGTTGGGCTTGTTTTGTTGATAGATCCCTTTCCTAATCAAGAGACTAACATGGTTGCTCGGGATCCTGCTACCTCTTCCTCAGTTATGATGCTTTCCTCCACCAAGACGAAAAATAATGTTATGGTGGCAACTAGAATTAAGGAATATGGTAATGTGATTTCTTCGATTGGTCAAGCTACTGATCCACCTACCAGTTCTACCTCATCTGCTTTAGATCCTACTCCAAATGTGATTCTTGCTTAATTAACAATTAAACTTCCCAAGGGTGTTAGTTATAAATCTTCGTTCAACCCTCATGTAAGAGATACACATAATTATAACATAGTTAAGGATCTAGATCAAGCTCCTTCAGTTATGTTAGCTTTCGAGGTGTTACAAAATTATCCTACCTAGAAGAAGGCTTTACTTTCCGTAATTGGAGTTTATAATCCTTCAGATTCTAACCTTGTAGACTTTAATAATGAGAATTATACGCCCAGACTTCCAGTACAATTGGCTTTCATAATTCAGGTTATTTTTCACAGTAAGAGCATCCATTGAACCATTATGGACAAAGGAGCTTCAACCTATATCATGTCTCTTTCTTGTTGGAAGGCCATCGGTTTTCCTCAACTCAATCAGTCACCATATACTCTAAAGGCCTTTGATGGAAGCGGCTTCAAGCCTTATGTAATTTTAATTTCATTACAAGTTTAATTTGGTAGCAAGACATTGTCAGTATTGAATTTATTGAAGGATGATTAGATTATAACATTCTACTAGTTCTAACATGGGTTTATGCAATGGTTGTTGTCATTTCGACTTATTTTATAATGATATCTTTCCCTCACAAAGGGGGCATAGTGGTCATTGATTAACTCTATCTCTTTGCAACTAATTCCCAAATTATTAGAAGCATCCATCTTATGGGAGAAACCCCAGATCCATATCAACATGTCGGGGTAGGATTTCTTAAAGCTTCCTCCCTTATGGGAACTTTTTCCCTTCCTCCTCCTTTTCCTTATCCCCTCCTCGACAATGTGAAATTGATTTCCTATGTCAACATGATATAGTCTTTCACTACTCCATATGATACTTGGATAGTACCAAATGCATATAATATTGATACCTTTGGTGACTGCATGCCGCTCAGTCCTATTGAGCTCGAATATGAAGCTATCTATTCACCTTGTATGGGACATTGTGATTTTCGCTCTTCGATCAATTGGGTTGATTATTCCTTATATTATGGTACATCTCCTGATCCTTTCTTCAATACATTCTCTACTAATGAAAGTATCATGGAGGTCATGATGCCAAATGATGTGTCGTGGGATGATAATCATCATCGTTACTCGTTTCCAGATTCCTTCAAGGATAATCTTAGTGATATCTATTCACCTAATATCGTTGAGATATCTATGAATTTCGTATCTATCCACGATATTGATTCTGAGAAGAATTTTTCGAATATTAAAGGGAATATCCCTCTTGATATTTTTATTAAGCTCGAAATTTCTGAGAATGTACATATTGGTGCATGTTTCTCTCCCAATGAGATCAAGATCTATAAATCCCTTTTCCAGGAATTTCGAGACATCTTCACTTGGTCATATGAAGAGATTCTAGGTATAGATCCAAACATTGTTGTACTTGAAATTATAACATATCTTGATGCTAAACCAGTTTGTCAATGCCTATGTCTGGTACATCCTAAGAAGGCCACTTCTATTAAGACTAAGGTTGAAAAAATTATCCATGCTGGTTTCATCTACACAGTACCTCTAACTGATTGGGTGTCAAACATTGTTCCTATCATGAAGAAACAATGAACGATACATGTGTATGTTGATTACTGGGACATCAATCGTGCTTGTCCGAAGGACAATTATCCTACAATGTTTATCAATGATATTATTGATGATTGTGCTGGAAGTGAAGTATTTTTGTTTATGGAGGGATTTTTTGGCTATAATCAGATCAAGATTCTCCCATCAGATTAACATAAAACCACATTTATATGTCCACAGGGCACATTTTCATATCGAAAGCTCCCTTTCGAATTGAAAAATGCTACGGAAAATTTTCAGAGGGCAATGAATTATGCCTTCCATGACATTAAAGACATTGTACAACTATATTTGGATGACCTACCTGCCCACTCGAAACATCGTGTGGATCATCCCATGCATCTCAAGGCTATATTTTTTACATTGTTGACATTATAACATCAAGCTTAATCCACAGAAATGTGTTTTTTGTGTGCAATTTGGTTGAATTCTCAACTTCATTATGTCAAAGCAAGGAATTCATCCACTAAAATTCTAGGCGATCCTATATCTACTTACTCGTTCCTCTCTTTTTAAGCTACAATGAATCTAAGGGAAGGTTAACTTTCTACGAATATTTGTTCCGAATTATACAAAATTGACCAAAGGATTTACTTGATTGTTGAAGAAAGGGGTTCCCTTTCATTGGGATGACACTACCCAAAAGGAATTTGATGCTTTGAAAGATGTTATGGTTCAAGCATCATTGTTGTATCCCCTGGATTATCAATACGATTACTTCCTATACGTCATCACTGTAGTTACTACCATCGCCATGGTATTGGTCCAAGATGATGACGTTGGGGAAGAACAACCCATTTATTATTTGAGTCGAAACTTGAATGATATCAAGATCAAATATTCTCATGTTGTAAAGTTAGCTTTGGCAGTTGTCTAAAGGTTTCGTCACTATATCCTGCTTCGCAAGACTATGGTTGTTTTTTATTGCAACCCCATGACGTACATCTTGTTATGAAAATTGTTGGGGGGGGGGGGGGGGGGGGGGGGAGTATTACAAATGGATTGTCATCCTCTAGGAATTTGATTTGGAGTTTCTCAAATCCAAATCTAAGAAATCCTTAGTCTTTGTTGAACTAATTTGCAACCTTCTCACTCCTGAAACTGAAATGATATCTGATGATTTTATTCCAGACGAGTCATTGTTCTTGATAGATTCATATGACCCGTGGTATGGAAACATCATCATATATCTCCAGACCTAGACTTTATGACCTGATACCTATCTCTCTAACCAGCGATGTATCCAATATCAAGCTAAAAACTATATTATCATTGGTGACATGCTTCATCGTCATGGTCTCGATACGATTTTTTAATGGTGCCTAAATCATGAGGAGTTTGACAAATCTCTAAATGAATGCCATGTTGATGCAACTGGCGGACACATGGCTTGTTATGACATCTCACCGAAATTTTTTCTTATTGGATACTTTTAGCTTGCCATGTTTCACAATTGTATCCTTGCAGAAGTGTCATTCCTTCCAGATATATGATCTTAAAACATGTGCTCCACCATCTCCCTTACACCTGTTATCATCAATGGGCCTTCTGAAAAATCGGGCATTGAATTTATGACATGTAACCCTCACTCGGCCAAGGGGCATGGCTACATCATTGTGGCGGTAGATTATTTTACCAAGTCAACCAAGGCGATGCCTAGATATAATAACACCGATGAAATGGCTTCTCTCTTTCTCTTCAATCACATCATTTAAGGTTTATTGTACCGCAGGCTATAGTTACGTACCATGGGAAACATTTCCGTAATCACATGATATATGATCTCACTTCCAAATTGGGCCTTCACTATGAAAGATCAACTCCCTACTACTGACAAGTGAATGGGAAAGTCGAAGAAATCAACAAAGTATTGAAAATGATGCTTCAGTGCATGATAGGGATCCAAAAATCAGATTTCCATCTTATCCTTTATGCAACCTTGGTGGCATATCGAACCTCTATTCATACTCCTACATGATTCATGCTATTTCAATTAGTATATGGTATGGAAGAAACCCTTCCTATCGAGTGAAAAATTCCATTTCTGGAACTTGTTGTTCAACCCCTCACTGCCACTTGTGCATAAGAAGAGTGTCTCTTGCATCTGAAACACTTAGATGAAACCCAGTGCGATGCCACAATGGCCAATGAGGCCCATAATAAACACATTAAGGTGCAATATGATAATAATGTTAAGCCTTGTGCCTTCTTGGAAGGTGATCTCATCATGTTGTATGATTAGGAGTCTGATAATTTAGGGTCTGGGAAATTCGATCCAATGTGGCTAGGCCCATACATTGTTAAATGTGTTCTAGCTAAAGGGGCCTACAATCTTATTGATTTCGATGGATTTTCGTTGGCACAGCCCAAAAATGGGTTGTACCTCAAAAAATACTATGCTTAAGTCATTTTTGTGTAGTTCACTATGTACATATTGTCTATAGGTGTGTTGAGTGTGTTTGCAGTGTGTTCCCTTCGAAGTTTCCTACCATCTATGTTAATATTGCTTTACATTTGGTTTGCAGATGTCGGTGTCCCTTCAACCATATGTTGGTTATGTTGATGGCACTAGTCATAGTACTTGGAACCTTTCCTTCGCAATATGGGCTATATATGCTCCAAGTGGTGAGTTAGTGAGTTTACAAGGGATTTGTATCATTCGCTCTACCAATAACATCGTTGGGTATAGTGCAATCATCAAGCGGTCGTCTGATGTTACTTTTCATGGTATCTGCCGCATAGTTGTCAGACTTTACTCACAACTTGTAGTACTACACTTAACTAATGTCTATTTAGTTAGAAGTCCAACTATGCTTCATATGTTTTTAAGGGTTTTCCTTCTAGAAAGACATTTTGATTATATCCAATATCAACACATTCCTAGAAGTCTAAACACATTGACAGATGCATTGGAAAATCATGTTTTAGATAGACATTTGCGACATATGTAAATTCAATTCAATTCACATCACATACATTGAACAAGATAATAGAACACATAAGAAACACTGATAGGTATATCTATATCTATATATATATATATATATATATATATAAGTTTGGTTTTACAAAAGATGTGCCCGAGACACATATGGCCACATGATCTATCATATAAAAAAATACATGTAGTCCAAAAATGGCTCTACATCCTCCTAGTAGACTAATCTTGATAATGCTCATGGTAACAAACAACCACGCGAGCTAGTTTGCAAAATAATTGGTTAATATGGTCAAACACTCTACTAGTATGATGTTGTAGTCTCAAAGAGATATGATTAACCCTAGTCTCTGGTATGCCCTGGGTCAATCCCTCAACATGACACTCGACCTCTGCAAGAGTCTTAGCTACATTGAGATCTTGCAATACCTCACGTTACCCTACAGTAGCATGTACTCCACCCTATGCCTAATGCGGGTCTACTGTGCGCTTGAACCCACTGGTCGAATGGGTCCAATGTATGCATGTAAAAATCAATAGTTAGTCTTAGTGAAGGATACAAACCATCAATTGTCATAAAAATATGTATTTTATTAATAATGAAGATGAATTGTTGATTTACAAAGTGAGAGCCTCGGGCTTAAATACAACCCTACGTGCCTTTTGGTGAATGGACATGATCTTTGATCATGACCTATCCCCTAATTAACTAATAGTTTACATAATACTAAATTTTTTATATAACATTGCCTTCCTTCCAAAAAGATGCTTTGTCCTCAAAGCATACATAACGACGGATGTTGTTGATGAAACACTTCAGTCTCTCAAGAAGCTTCTTCTTCTAGTAATTCCTTCTGCTTGATCAAGTATTCTTTGATTACTCGTGATCAGAGCTTCTTTTCCCTCGTGGATATGATACCTTCTGGTTCTAAAATGACCCTTCCTTCATCATCTAAGGATGGAAGCGTTGTTTGTGTTGATTGATGGTCACCAAGTACCCTCTTGAGGCAAGATACATGGAAGATGTTGTGGACACGACTTTTATCCGGAAGGCTTAATCTATATGCAACTTGATAGAATTTTTTGTTGATCTGGTATGGTCCATAAAAATTTGGTGCCAATTTATTTTTTCCTTTTTGTTTTAAGGCTAGCTGTTTGTATGGGTGGAGCTTGACAAATACCCAATTTCCAACTTCAAATTCTCTCAGTTCTATTTCGGTCAGCTTGTTGTTTCATACGATTCCTTGCATTATTCAAATTTGCTTTTAGAGTTTGGACGACTTTTTGGGTTTCTTATAACTGGTTTTTAACAGTTGGTAGCTTCGTCTCGATGATATAAAATTCCTTTCATTTCTAAGGTTCGTAACCGTACAAAGCTTGAAAGGGAGTCATTTTCATTAATGTCTGCTAAGTGGAATTGTACCATCATTCGACGAGATCTAACCACTAAGCCCACTTGTTTTGTTCGTTTGTGGAATAACAATGCAGGTAGGCTTCCACACATTTATTGAAAACCTCGGTTTGGAATATCTATCACTCACATAACCTTGGGGAATCCATGTAATTTGTAAATATTTTTGCAAAATATTTCAGCAATTGAAGGAGACAAACCAGCGATTGTCATAAAAATATGTATTTTATTAATAATGAATATGAATTGATGGTTTACAAAGTAAGAGGCTCGGGCTTAAATACAACGCTACGTACCTCTTGGTGAATGGGAATGATCTTTGATCATGCCCTATGCCCTAATTAACTAATTAGATACATGAAAATACTAGAAAAACTGCAATACTCAAAAGCAAAAAAAAAAAAAAAAAAATTTCAATTTATTGCACTCCATTGCTCACCTTTAGGTAGCACGAGCTCTGGATCTCCGCAGTAGTCCATACTGAAATATGGATAGTCTTAAACAATAATGAGCTGCATACGTAACCATTGAAAGAAGACAAGTGTGAAACTCATGGAACATGGACCTACGTCTCTATAACTAATGTCTACCCACTACTTCATTCGTGGAGCTCTAGGATCTGGAAGCTCGAGTGAGATATGTTGAGGATGGAGTAATGGCATCCTCTCCAAAGTGAATGAGATCAAAATAGAACCATACCCAAAGATTTTGAATCTCCTATCTTTTTCCTTGGTGAGTTGTTCCTTCATATTTGCTAATACCTCCTCGCTCTAGTTGAACATTCTCGGCTCTATGCCCTCTAATGTGTATTGCATTTGGTACCTGTTAGCAAAATGCAAGGTAGCGCTGCCATCCAATCTAGAAATTATGAATAGGATTGTCCTAAGAGGAAAATAGACCACATCCTTAATCTCAATTTTCCCATATTTTGTTAGCTCGGATCAAGGACTGCAATCTGCAACAATACATTTCTTGACAGTCTCTCCACCTCTTCTCGAGCCAGACAATAAGATAGGAGAGCCTCTCCTTGATAAACCTATCAAGAAATAAATATATTCCATCTGTATGCTGAGAATTTGTGATTCAAGCATGAAGGCTTGTCCCTACAAATCCCATGCCTTGATAAGAGACTCCAATAGTTACATCTGTTGTCTCATCCCAAGAAGCCAAAAGAATTTGAGAAGCCCACAATTTCTCAATGCTTGTATGGTTGTTGGATCATTGGAAGCATCTACGTCTTGGACTTCATGTTCTCTTTCTCACCAAATTAAATCCATTTCATTCTAATGGATACCTAAAACATGACAAGAAAAATCATTAGAATAAATCCCATGCAAAAAACTAAGAGAAATTTGAGTGAAAAGAGCAAAACAAAATTTTCAAATGCACCCGATGTACCCTACTAAAGGGAGACACTTCACTGTAATGCTCTCCACGATTATATTTTTTCTAGCCCAGCACACTTTTCGACATTGTTGGGGTACGCTGGAGCTAGGGCGTAAAATTAAAGCCCTAAATAACTCAAAACTTGAAAATTTTGCATGAAATGAAAACCAGAAGCATGAAAAGAAAGAGTAAGGTAAGATCTCCTACTTGGAAGTGATGACACCAAAAATGATCCATCAGATTGGTTGCAATCAATGACCGAATATCGGGGGGAAAATGTACTTAGAGCTCACACAACAAGAGGTAAAATGTGAAATGGTAAAAACAAAATTACTTTTCTCCTATTTATGGTCATTTTTTATGATTATTTAATCAATTTTTTTTTTGACTCAGTTACCGGAGAATCCACAGTATGAACATTTTTATGCCAACGTTTCAAATCCCAACTAGGATCCATCATCAGGGCTTATGAATGATGATAAAAGAAGAGCCGCTTAGAAGGAAATAAATAATAATGAGGAAAATAAATTTTTAGGATCAGCAGAATGTCGGCTGAATATTTATTATTGATTTATTTATTAATTAATAATTCATTCAATTATTATTTATTTTTATTTTTATTTTTTATTTTTACATATTAATTTTTACAGGTGAGTTAATAAATTAATTTAAAATTCAAAACCTAAATGGTAATAATAATAATTATTTAATATATGATAATATAATAAATTTTATTTTATTTTATTTTATTTTTATTTTAATTATTCATTTATTTAATTATGATTCTAGTTGGAAAATGTTTATTTATTTTTATATATAATAATATTTAAAGATTAGAGAAATAAGTATATTGTATCAATATTTAACGTTATTTGATTTAAAATTATATTAATATTAATAATAATTAATATATTAATTAATTGTTATAAATTAATAAATATATTAAATTAATCAATATTAATAAATGTTAATAATCAATACTAATAAAGTTAATAGATATTAATAGGGTTAAAATATTAATAATACTTAATTAAAAAAGTTAGTAAATATTAATGCTTAATTAATAAACATTTAATAATGAATTAACAGTGATTAACATTAATAATAATTAATATATTAATTAATTGTTATATTAATTAATATATTAAGCTAATTAATATAAAAGTAAATGTTAATAATGTTAATAAAACAAAATTAATAATGTTAATAGATATTAATAGAGTTAAAAATATTAATAATACCTAAATAATAATGTTAATATATTAAATTAGTAATCACTTAATAATTAATTAACATTAATTAATATTAATAATAAATAATATATTAATTAATTGCTATATAAATTAATTAATATATTAAACTAATTAATATTAATAAATGTTATTAATGTTAATAAATCAATATTATTAATGATAATGGATATCAATAGCGCTAATAAATATTAATAATATTTAATTAATCACTTAATAATTAATGAACAGAAGTTAATATTAATACTTGATAATTAATATTACGACATCATTAATAATTAATATCAATAAATAAAATAGTAACTTTTTATTAAGATTTATTTATTCATTTATTAAGAATTTATTTATTTATTATAAATTTATTTGTTTATTTATTATTATAGTTATTATTTATTTTTAAGTTAAGAATAAAAATTTTAATAGATAAGGTAGAAGATATGCTATACCTAGGACGTGTTGGCGATCTTGATTTCCCTGATTAAGGGAAGCCAGCTCCCGCTAATCTCCACACCATTGTCTCTGTTCAGATTATGAGGATGTTTGATAATTTCAAGTGCTTCTCTGATCTTTCGTCTATGATGTTGCTCTTCCTTGCGACAATTGAGGCGCTTTCCAAGCAGATATGGTGTTTAGTTTTTGAGGAGTGCTCTGCCAAGGCTGAAGTACGAGACCTTTCATGTTCCTTGAGCCTCGTCTGTAGGGAGCGACCTGTTTCACCAATGTAGCTTTTTCCACATGAACAATCTATTTTATAGACTCCTTTAAGCTGATGTTTGTCAATATCATCTTTTACAGACCTCATACCTTGCCTAATCGTTCCAGGGGCTGAGAAATGCGTGATTATGTTTTTCTTCTTTAGGATTTTAGCGATTTTGTCTGTAACTCCATGGATATAAGGTAGAAAAACTTTACCACACTGAGGTTGGTCTTGAGCCTTAGGTTCATGAGATGACAACCTTCTCTCATCTTTCTTTATGGCTCTTTTAATCTCTTGTTCTTTGTAGCCTATACTCTTAAATGTTGAAACTAAATGCTTCTTTTCTTCATTCAGATGCTCAGAGTCAGAAATTCGAAGGGCTCTGATAGCAAGAGTGTTTAGAACACCAAACTTCTGGGCCGGGTGATGGTGGGAATTAGCATGGAGGTAACTTTCTGACCTAAATTTGACCTAATTTTACCATGTATCAAATATTTTTAATCTTTTGGTGATATTTTGAGAAGGTTAATAGACATTTAAAGGAACTAATGACTTTTTTCAGTTAAAATGTATCATTTTGACAAAGGAGCATACTTTTATCACTTTTTTGGGCTTTGTAAACTCACAAAAAAGGAAACCCCTAGAGCCCTCTTTCAGCTCTTTTCAATCTCCGTAAACATGAAAAGATTGTCAATCGCTTGTCTCTTTGAACTCATTAAAGTAAATGAAAATACATTTACTCATTATAAGTTTAACCTTTTTCCGAACTGATATAAACTATTTATGAAAAAGGAATAGCTTAGTCGGACATGGCTAAGAGGTTCTCTTGAGTATTTTTTTTTTGCCTTTTCGGACTGAGTCAAGGGACTTTTTACGAAAAGGAAACTTTGGAGTTTTCTTTTTCACCTAATTTCCAAAATCTTTGAACATGATAAAGATGTTGAGTTTTTCCTTCGTTGGACTCGTAAAAACATCAAACAATGATGGACTCATCGAACGTGATGACACTGAACCACTCCTTCTCAGGGTTCGTTAAAAATACTTAGAGGGATACATCCGAAGGATGAACTCACAAATCAAGCATATGTTATCCTCCTCAAGCTTGTCAAAAATAAAGAGGTACTAACCAGAAATGGTTGGGGAAATTGGGAAAATATGGTATTCTACCTATTAATGGTAGCGAGCCACCCTTGAACATGACACTTTTTCAGTTCATCTCAGTGACTGTTGGGTTGGGAATTCTGCTTGTCTTTTTGGTTCATCACACCATATCAAAATCCTCCACATTTTATTTTGGTTCAATGTTGCCAACTCTATTCAGTGTTGTTGATATGTTTAAGAGAATTCTTCACTTGATATCTGCTACTATACTCTTAAGCCTTCATTCATGTCTATCATTCCTGAACCAACTCCACATCAGTATCATTCGATCTCACATCCTGATACCTGTTTCGTGTCGTTGATGGGGGAATACATCAACGCTCTCTTGTGACGGGCCACTTCCTATCGACATCAGCTCATTATCTAAGAAGTTGACTTAGAAACTCCCTTCAATACCTTGGGGCTTGCATACGTTAATGACAAGTTTCCTCGTTGTTGGTAACAAGTTTTCACCATTGGCCTTCGACCGAAAGATTTTGTGTGGTGTTCAAATTCAACTCGTTCATTCACACCATAAATATTATACGGTAGTACCTTTAGAACCATTAACATCATCGGTGGTTTCTCTCATGTTTGTTAACATCTTACATTGTTGGCGAGTAATCAGATGGTGTCTGCAATGTTCTAGTTACATCCTTCTGGGCTTCGATTTTAGGATTAATACAATATTACATAGTATGAAGGCTATAATCATACATATAGTTATCCAAGCATGGATCCACTCTCTGTCATAAGTGGACGTGACTTCTTGATCATTGTAAATGTAATGTGATAAGTATGGTTATGCCTCCCTCAACAAATATATCATGATAAAAATGTATTGTGACAGATGATGATCTCGACCAATTAACACATATTTCATTAAATTTGGAAGTTTTCTATTACAAGGCCTTCAACAACATTCATTCTTTTGTAAATCACCATATTAACTTAATTCAACATAAAAATAATTTTAGTAATTTCAAACCAAGTAGAGATCATGAATAGGTCAAACACGGAGTTGTTATGTACAATAGTATCAATACACAATAGGAGTGTGAAATCAAACTCTTAGAAGCAATTGATTTAAGCTAAATCATATTAGTATGTCTAACATCCAATGAAGATATTATAGTTATGGATAATGGACTAGATTCCTCGATGTTTGAATTTTGTGTCTGATGACTCTAACCCCCTTTCCCACAACCTATAGCGGATTTATTGATTGAATGATGGTGATGTGAGGATCTTAGTGTAAATGGAAAGGATGTGTGTCCCTTGCATTGCATTGAAACTATTCTACTAAAAACTTAGTAAAATGTTTTTATGCTCAATTTTCCTATGGTCCCTTCATGCCTTTATGAAGCACTAATGAGGGGGTGATCATTCATCTTCGTAGCATCCAGGCATCCATTATAAAAGTTAGGCATTGTTGATCTAGGTATTTCAAGAAGGTTAGGCACCATTGATATATCTCCACTCAAAGCCAAGTACATCAAATGAGATTTCTTAAATGGGTATTCAAGTCGTTCCATTGTGATGGTAGTTATTTACAGGGTAATTTCCTCAGACAGAACACCAAAGGACACCACTCACAAACAGATCACAGATCAATACACCAGTATTCTTGACGTGGTTAAAGCCCTCAAAGAGGGAAACAGTCCACGGCCTGAGCCAACGCAGCCACTTCAGGCAATTTATTAATAAAAGAATGAAAATTTACATAAGCTTCTCTCATGAACGGTTACACTACAAATGACCCTCCATGCTCTTTAAATAGAGATCATGGACCAATCGGGTGTTAAGCCATGGATCAAGTGTCAGTAATACTGAGGAGAGAATGAACTGTCGGATCACTTCATGTCTAGAACATATCGTGACTATCAAATTGTAAGTTACAAAAGTACATAGTGAAGAAACACACTTTACCTAACTCTACACTAGACCAAGTTATACTTAACTATTTCCTATGTGTCGGAATATCCTAACATCCCCCCTTAAGAACAACTTGGGATAGGATTGAAGGATGTACAAATATGACACAATAGGAGAAGGAAGGAGGCATTAGAGCCTATCCCCCCTTAGTGACAACTTCCTGAACTCCAACCATAAATCAAAGTTTAGTAAACTTCACTTCTGTGAGAGCCTTTGTAAAGATGTTTGCAACTTGATAATTTGTTGAACAATATTGCACTTCAAGAACATGGTCATGAATGAGCTTTTTGATGAAGTGCATGTGCAGTTCAATGTGTTTTTTGTGCTGATGTTGGACTGGATCTTTGCATAGTTGAATGGCACTCTGATTATCACACCAAAGTGTAGTCGGATGCTATTGCTGAAAGCCAAACTCTGACAAGATCTGACGAAGCCACAGGGCTTCCTTACTAGCTTCTACGGCACCATGATACTCTGCTTCTACTGAAGAAAGAGAAATGGAACTTTGTTTCTTGCAAGCCCATGTAACAGGTCCTAAACTAAGAGTGAACACATAACTTGCAATAGACTCCTAATCATCAGGGTCACCAGCCCAATCGGAATCAGTGAAACCAACCAATAGAGGAGATACTTCTACACTGTAATGAATCCCAAACTGAACTATACCTCGAACATAACGAAGTATTCTTTTAGCTACTTTCCAATGACTTTCATGCAGGTTTTTCATAAACCAAGCAATAAGGCCAACAGCAAAGGAAAGGCTGGGACGAGTATGGGTCAGATACAAAATTTTTCCTACAAGTTGATGGTATGAGGTAGCATCAACTTCAGGAGAAGTACAAGTGACTGAAAGTCTGGCTCCAGACTGAAAGGGAGAAGGGGATGGCTTACAGTCTTCCATGTGAAAATGTCATAGAAGATCACAGACATACTTGGACTAGGAAAGGGAAATGCCTTCCTTAGATTGCAAGACTTGAAGACCAAGAAAATAATGCAAGTGTCCTAAGTCTGTCATTTCAAACTTCTTTTTAAGGCTAGACTTCACATGGTTTATAAGGGTGGTATCACTACCAGTAAGGATAAGATCATCAACATAAAGAAAAAGAATGAGAAGAGACTTGCCCACTTTCTTGGTGTAGATAGTATTGTTAGAATGACACCTAGAAAAGCAAGTTTCTAAAAGAAAGCTATCCATTTTGGCATACCAAGCCCGAGGGGCTTGCTTGAGACCATAAAGGGATTTCTTAAGCCGACATACAAGGCTGGAGTCTGTTTGTATAAAGCTAGTAGGTTGTTCCATATAGATTTCTTCATGCAAGTCCCCATGCAAGAAGGTAGATTTAACATCCATCTGATGGACTTCCCATTTGAAAGAGGCAGCAAGGGAAAGAACAAGGCAGATAGAGTTCATTTTGGCAACAGGGGAGAAGGTTTCTGTATAGTCAATGCCTTAAACTTTTGAAAAACCCTTAGCAACAAGATGAGCTTTATGTTTATCAACTTTTCCATCTGGTCCATACTTGGTTCTGTAAACCCATTTGCATCTAACAAGTTTTCATCCCTTTGGAAGAGGAACAAGATCCCATGTATCATTTGCCAATAATGAACGATATTCTTCATTCATAGTTGTGTCCCAATTTGGATGGCCTGAAGCTTCTGTAAAGGTGGCAGGATCATAATTCGCTGAAGCTTAAGCCAGTAAAGAAAAGGCTCTATCAAATTGAGAATGTGTACATCCCTGATCTATAGGATCACTGGCAAGAGCACCTGCTGCATCCCGAGTAGCACGGACCAATTTTGGAAGCTGAGGAGCTGAAGAAGGATCTTGAGAAGGTGGGGGAGGATTGTAATCCTCGTTGTCATCATCTGAAGAAGAAATATTTTCAGAAGTAGAAGGGATAGAGAGAGGTGGCACATCCGTCGTACTAGGCTCGTAAGCCGATATATTTTTAGCAAAATTTACATCTCTTCTAATGATAACATTTTTGGACTTAAGTGGAATAAGTCTATATCCTTTGACATCTTCAGAATATCCAACAAAAATACATTTTTCACTCTTAGGTTCTAAAGCTTTACGTTTCTCAGCTAGAATATGGGCCCATGCTTCACTTCCAAAAACATGAAAGTGACTTACATCTGGTTTAATTGAGCTCCATGCTTCTTCTGGAGTGATATTCTTTAAAACCTTAGTAGGAGTGCGATTTACTATGTAATTTGCACAGTTAATTACTTCTGCCCAAAAATTAAGACTAAGTCCTTTAGGTTGAAGCATACAATTAGCCATTTCCTTTAAGGTGTGATTCTTCCTTTCAGCTACACCATTTTGTTGTGGAGTATATGGAACAATATGTTGCATTTGAATTCCATTCTCAGTGAAAAATTTGATGAATTTGTTGTTAACATATTCTCTGCCATTATCAGATCTTAGCTTAAGAATTTGATGTCCATATTGTTTTTCAACAAAGGCCTTAAAGGCCAAGAACATGTTAAATACTTCACTCTTGAGTTTTAAGAAGTATACCAAAGTGCGTCTGGAGAAATCATCAATGAAAGTTAAGAAACACTTGTAGCCAGAGAATGAAACAACTGGAAGTGGACCACATAAATCACTATGCACAAGTTGTAAAGGGGTTGAGGCGTGCCAAGAGGCATGCTTTTCAAAACTATCCTGATGATGTTTTCCGAGTACACATCCAGAACAAAGACCATCTCTGCAAAATACCATGTAGTTATTTACAGGGTAAGTTCCTCAGACAAAACACCAAAGGACACTGCTCACAAACAGATCACAGATCAATACACCAGTATTCTTGACGTGGTTAAAACCCTCAAAGAGGGAAACAATCCACAGCCTAAGCCAACACGACCACTTCAAGCAATTTATTAATAAAAGAATGTAAATTTACATAAGCTTCTCTCATGAACGGTTACACTACAAATGACCCTCCATGCTCTTTAAATAGAGATCATGGACCAATTGGGTGTGAAGCCACGGATCAAGTGTCGGTAATACCGAGGAGAGAATGAGCCGTCGGATCACTTCATGTCTAGAACATATCGTGACCACTGGATTGTAAGTTACAGAAGTACATAGTAAAGAAACACACTTTACCTAACTCTACACTAGACCAAGTTATACTTAACTATTTCCTATGTATCGGAATATCCTAATAGACAGTGTCACAAATTGAAGTAGACAAGAATTAGTGATCTTCTTGTAAGTAGTGGAGGCAAGGGTTTTCAAAGATTAGTACAGTTGACGGTAGTGTGGATATTGATATCTCCTTGTAAACATTGTCAAAACCAATAATAGTCTCGATGTATGTAAATACTAGTCTCAATTGTATGGAAAACCATGATTGACCATTACTTTCACTAAGAGGAGAAAATGAAAAGATTTTTTAATGAAGGAAAAATAACTGTGAAACATAACTCATGGATTTTAGTTGAAATTTATATAAGTCCTTGTGTTCTTTAATTATTAAATACTTAATGTAAATACAAATAAATTATCGTTGAGATATTGATTTTGAAGATTAAATATGTATTAAAAGGCATTCATCTATGACACTTGATTTTTCATATAGTCTGAATAAACCACTTAAAGCTCATTATCAATTAATTCTAATTAGTTTTGTAAAAGATATATATTTACTTACGTTAAAAGCTTTATTTCAAAAATAAATTACATTTATAAACTTATATCAATACATATAACTAAATGGAATTGAATAAATAGCTTCCAAGTCTTGTTGGATTCTATGAGATTATTTTAAGTACAAATAGTTTCTTTAAGAATTGAAATTTACAAAATGTTAATCTTGATGGGAAAATCATGTCATATGGTGCAAAAAGTTTAAAGACATCCATTTATGGCTCATCTATTGAATGGGCTTAAATAGTCTACTTAATGCTCATTGTGAATTCATTAATCCATGATTTATTAGAAAATGCATTTTTTACATGGACCTTTTATTCTAGAAATAACAACGTCACATTTATACATTCATATTAAACCACATGATAGTTAAATAAAAATCCATTAATGGCTTCTTGACTAACTCACTTGTATGACATTATTACATATAGAAATAATTGATTTAAGAATGCATAGCTAGAAAAAGTTGTCAATTCAAAATAGAATAAACCAGTTAGAACTCATCAACAATTGATTTTAAATTATTAATTTTCTAAAAAATATATTTTTACTTACATTAAGAACTTTATTTCAAAAACAAATTGCATGTATACATACATACATACTAAATAGAATTTAATACATACTTGTCTTGTTGGCTTCTATGAGATTATTTCAATTACAAATAATTTATTTAAGAATTGAAATTTACCAAATGTTAATAGGGGTGGGAAAATCAAATGTCTTGCAAAAAGTTTAATTACATGTATTTATGACCTGTATCCTCAATGAACTTGAACAATCTACTTAACATTCATTACCAATTAATTAATCGATGTGTTGTTCGGAAAAACATTTAATTTTACATGGAATTTTATTTTTAAAAAAATGTCACATTTATACATTTTTATTAAACCTCATGATAGGAAAATAAAAGTCGATAAATGGATTTATATAGACCACTTAGAACTCATTATCAATTACTTATAATTGGTTTTATATATATATATATATATATATATATATATATATATATAGCTACATTTCAAAAATGCATCACATTTATAAACTTCTATCAATCCATATAACCAAATAGAATTCTTCAAGTCCTATTGGATTCTATGAAATTATTTAAACCACAAATAAACTATTTAAGAATTGAAAATGACAAAATGTTAATATGGATGGGAAAATCAATGTTTTATGGTGAAAAAAGTTTAAATACAACCATTTTTTACCCATCTCTTTAATGAGTCTAGATGGTCCACTTAACACATTGTTAATTAATTATTTCATGTTTTATTAAGAAGATAATTTTGTTTTACATATATTTTTGTTTCAAAACAATACAATATGAAAACAATACTCTTAATAAATTAAGTGATAGAATTATGGATTAAAAATCGAATGCCCTACAATTTAACTAGTATTCACCTATGTGTCATCACCCATTAGCCTAAAGTGTCCAATTATAAGACTTATTTTCAAAATAAATGCATCATAGAATATGGCTATTATATATCACATTTATACACTCATATTAATGGACATAACTAAGTACAAGTCAATATAATTCTAGCTCAAATGATATGATTTCAGTTTATTTAAAATACAAATTTACAAACAATTAACTTTAAGTAATAAAATTAGATGCCTTATAGTTCAAAGACATAATTCATCCGTGATAGTGTCTAACCAAACCTTGATAGTACACTTCGCAATCATTATCATTAATTATATGGTTTTTTAAGAAATGCAAAACTATTTACAACATATTTTTATCCCAAAAATTACAAATCATATTTATGCACTCATATTAGTGCAGTTTATATGTAAACAATGAATAACTGACTTTGTGCCTTGTTGATTTTCAATATGATATGACTGGAGCTACAACCATTAATTGATTTAAGCGTATAAATTTATGAAAATTATGAATTGAGAAATCACATATCTTATGCTTCAAAAAGTTCAAATCATTCACCTATGACACATTTCCCATTAGCCTTAATAGTGAATAATGCATTGTGAATAGTAAATAGTGTACATAGAATTTATCAAGTAAATTATTATAATTTTTTTAGTAATAATTACACCTTTGTTTGCAAGGACTTCTATTTCAAAACTTATATTTCACATTTATATATGATTATTGATGCATATAAGTAAACATAAGTCATTAAAAATAACATGTCTCAATGGTTCATGTAAGATAATTTAAAAGGCAAACAATTCATTTAAGAACACGAGCACACACACATTTTAGATTTTAAAAAAAAAAAAAAATCGATACAACAAAGTCGTTGCAAAAAAATTTATAAATAATAAGAAATATACATATTAATATAATTGGCAATTCCCATATATTTCAAAAAATATAAAATCATAAAAATTGATACAACAAAAACTATGTCCAAAATGTATTGAAAAATTGAAATGTACTTTTCAACAAATTTATAAAGGAAATTATCTCCATCCACTACAATGAAGTACATGTTCTATTGAACATTCGAATGTACTCATGTTTTCATTTGATACAATGAAGTGTCTTAAGAAAGGGGAATAAAACTTGCATAAGTCAAGTATCTTGCTCTTTTCTTGTATAGGCTTTTTATCAAAATGTGGTTTGATCAATATCCAATGCATTGGAAAGCATGCTTGTTGTATCTATTAGCAATACATTTGATTCTTCATAATTATCTCCATATTGGGACCACACATCAATCAACTTCTTCTCATAAAATTGTTTTGTTCTCCCTGCTTCCAATTTTGTTTGCAAATGACAATGAGACCTGTACCATGCAAATTTAAAGTCTTCTATATCAATATTTGATTTTTCAAGTACTTTTCGGTTGTACTTGTTAGTGACATTTAATGTCCATATTGTGACATCATAATTTTTTAAGCAACATTTTAATACTTTTCACTGAAAAGGCCTTAAAAAATAGGACCTATCACCAAACTATCAATCTAGTTCTCTTTGAATATGAAAATTTTGTTCATCTTTGGTGTATGATTGGAAGAATACTCCTTCCATTTCAAATATCAACAACTTTTGACTTGTAGTAATGCTCATCTGCACTGCAACCACATGTATGATATTAAAATATCTACACTTCAACACTTCATTTCTTAAGGACATAAACACCTACCAATTTAAAAATGATATTAACATTTATTATGAATTATTTCCATTTGTATGCAAAGGGAATTTTACGAGTAAATAGTAATCACAAAATACAAATAGAATGGCTCTATTAAAATGAAAAAACTAATGATATGTTTAATTTATACATACAACCTAATACCTTTATTTAATTTGTATGGAATAAAATTCTTCTAAGAACGCATTGACCCACCATTTAAATAATTGATTTTAATACTTATAATGATTTCTTTAATTGCAATTGAAAAATATAATTACAATGGTCTAGTGCAAGTAAACAAACTAATTATATATTAATTTCCACATACAATATATTACAATTTTTAAATTTTAAACTTAATTAATTATATGCTAATTTTTAGAGTCTCTACCTTAGTTGCTTTTGGTGCTTCTTTTAGTAAAAATTGTATGTTTATTGTTGGTGCTACGTAGAACCTAATATAGTTTTTCAACTTATATGGAATAAGAAAAGTTATAAGAATGCAATGGGCCATCATTCACGTTACTAATTTCTAAGAGGTATAATGATAACTTAAACCACAATTGAAACAAATAATTGTAATGATCTAATTCAAACAAATAGACCAATTATCTATTAATTTTTACATATAATGTAATCCATTGTAAAAATATCTATAGCATGGGAAATTTTGATATGAAAACATTAATGACCATTCAAATCAATAATTGTTATCAACGCAATATCTCACCAAAAATAAAGAACATAAAAATATTTTATTTTTAGTAATGACAAACCAAATCAACAATTATTTTATTAGTGTTGTGAAATAAAAGCAATAATTCATAATGTCATACATATAATAGCATGAAATAGACATCTTTCATCTTAAGGTACTTCTAAATGTAATTGAACATCCTTCAAAGTAGCTCACACATCTGTAGCCTTCTTGAGTTTATGCATCAATCAACCAATTATCCTCTTGATTTGTTCCAATGAATGGAGGGGAAAGAAGCACATTTTCTTTGAGATTATCTTTCTCTCTCAAGTGAACAATCCACTATAATAGTATTGGTTGCATCATATTGGGTATGCATTTCCCACATTTTTTCAGTGTGTATAACTTTGGTTGGATTGTCAATGACCTTATGTCCCTTTTGTGGTTTACAATCTTGAGAAATCCACATAAACAAAAGTATGTCTTGTAATGTTTCTGAAACCACCTTTTTTAAAACTCTTCTTGTGCTTTGTTTCAAAGTTGTCATCCAAATTGCAATGTCAAGAGATTCATTTTTTAAATACATTTCAAAAAATGTTTTTGCATGTGAATGAATCCAAAATAATTTTTTCTCTATTGTGTAATTAGCATTAGTTCCAATTTTCTCAATATGCCCTTTGTTTGTTGCTTCATCATCAATGCTATAATAAAAAATGTCCTTTAGTTCAAAAATAACTAATTTCTTTTCAGTTATTTTGGCTGCAACAGAATTACAAATAATCTAGTCAAACCGTTTTATTCATGTTACAAAAATTACTAAAAAATTGTTGAAACAATACACTTACCTTGAGTGGTTTTTTGCACTGTTTATAGATGAAATAAAAAATTATTTTATCATCTTGATAGAACCTAGATTAAACACATTAAACCTTCAATCAATACCAATATTACTTCTTATTAAACCTTCAATCAAATACCAATACCAAGAAAAACATAGTAATGCAACCTTTAAAAAGAAACACACACACACACACACCTTTAACATTATTTTGATTGTTAATTTTATCATTTTTATTTGTTCTTATAATAAAAATGTACAATGTTATGGTAGTTACAATCATTAGAGTTCGAAGAATAATAAGATAAACAATAAGACAAGCTATAAGTATCTGATATGATATTATCTTCATATTTGTAACTTTGCACCTCATCATCATCTTTGTTACCTTTATTTATCTCTAAATTAAACATATAAAATATTTTGAATTCTAAAAATGAATAAAATCATTAAATAATAAGGAAAACAAGTGGACAAATTATAAGTACCTGATATTATATTTTGTCCTTGATTAAAGCTTTGTTTCACATTCATTTGATCAATGTTTTTGTTCTCCTTGCTTGTCACTATAATAAACATAAAAAATGTTATAAATTGTGACAATGAACAAAACTCATTAAACAACTATACAAAAAACGAATCATCTTTAATCGTCCATATAATATTTTGGTCTTGATTGTAGTTTTGTGGGACATTCCATTGGTCACTATATTCATTCTCTTTATTTCCAACAATAATCAACATATGAAATGCTATGAATCATGATAATAAAAATAAAAATTTAGATTAAAAAAAATTACAATGATTAATACCCATTTCTATCTCCATCATTCCATGGTCATTGTCTTGATTAATTTCATTCTTCTCATAATTCCCTATAATAGACATCCAAAAATGTTATGAATATGGAAATTAAATAAATTCAAAAAGTAACAAGAGCAACAACCAAACAAATTATGTACCTGGTATGATAACTTTTTCTCCTCCTCTTGTTTCCATCTCTAAACTTTTTTCAACATCATAAGCATTATATTGATTATTTTTTTGCTTACCACTTTCATTATTCTCTGTTTTAGAATCTCCATCATTAGTCATTTTAGTAAACACTTTGACTATTAAGAAACCTAAACAAAATAGTATCCAAAGTATTATAAGAGAAACAACAAAGGAACTGTAGTACCTAAATTTTCCAAAAAGTTAATGGATCCTGGATTTGATAATTGAAAAGATTTGTAATTATTCAACATGATTATCCTTTGTGACTCTGTTTTCACAACACATGCAATTCTTCTTCCATATGTACAACAAGCCTTGATTAATTTGTCCCCACATAAAGAGAAATAACCACTTTTGCATCACTACATTGTTGGTGCTTTTCCAATAAATCCATTCAAAAATCATAATCTCTCCCATTTTCATCAAATATGTCTTCAAATGTGTGAGAGTATTTTGAAGCCTCCAAAATTTTTAATTTTGAAATATAGAAATGTATAGTAAAAACTATATCATAACTATAACTGTTTTGAGACTTATATTCATAAATGCCACTAGTCATTTTATAGTTGAACTTGGAGTTCTTTATGACAATTTCCAAAGACTCACGTACATTATTACAAAACCAAAGTTCTACTAAGAGAATTGTAGTAAAGTCATTCAACACATTTTTTTCGATAAGTCGTCGAAAATATTCAATATAATATCCCTTGTGGAATGGTCCTTTTTTCAAAGCCAGTGTATCTAGAACAACAAGGTCAGTATGTAAAATTGGTTGCAACTCACATTGGAAAAGAGTGCAAAAGTGTTGACAAAAGATTAGGGCCCCCAAAATGATAACCAAATTCAAAATTGTTGTCAACCTATTGAACACTTGTTGATCCATTTATCATTCTGTCAAGGACTCCACATGCTTGCTGAGAAAGGGCCTCTATCTTTGTATTACGTGTTCCTTTTACATAAGTAGACCCCTTCACTGTGTTGCAAAAATTGGAAAATATGATATCGTTAATTTCATAATGCTCAAGAATGTTGAATGTGGTAAGAGTCTTCTCATTCAATTTCTCATCATGACTTTGACAATATGTAACCATTGCATCCAATATTGTTCTATTGGTTTTCAATTTAGAACAATAATCTTTTAATTTTATGGCATCTATTAGATGATTAGGTGGAATAGAAAACCAAATGGTTCCATCCAATAGCTTATCTACTACTGAAGCAATTTCTTCCATGGTCAATCCCTGAAGGGGCCGAAGAGTAGCTGTTGTCAAACTGTGTAGACTATTTCTCTTGTAGTTCTCAAAATCAAGTTGGCTTGGAGAACACTTTAATGTGCCTAGTTGGTAACAGTTAAAAACAGTATCCTATTTATCCCAAATAGGTTGATCAAGTTATAAGAGAATTTTTTAATTAGAAAAAATTGTAATTGGAGAGTTGAAGAAGGAGCACAACATTTTATCATTGATTTGATAAAATAATAAATATAAACTAATCAACAACCATTTATTAGCATAATGTATAACCATTGTAACAAAGTATAAACTAATTTTAAAATTTTCATACCATTTAAAGATTTTGGTGTCGTGTTTCTTCAACTTCATTTTTCCTTGGATGCTTCCTTTGAATTCTCACTAGCTTCATAGTCCATGGTTTCTAAAGAAAAAAAAAAAAAAAAACTATTATCACAATTTCGAATTATTGAAAAAAGCATGAATTTATAAATACTATAACTAGTCGAATCATTATATGTGTAACAAAATGAACAAGAACGATAACAAGTGTAGAACTCACAATAATAGCTAATCATGGTGTTGATTAGAAAAAAGGCACCCCCAAATAATTTATTATATTCTTTTAATCGTGACTATAGGCAAGCTAGCACCTACTATCTTTCCTTCTAGCATGAGCATAAGCACATTTCCAAAAGACATTACATTGTGAATAAATAAAAACAACTGTAGAAACTACAACATCATATTTACACAAAATTTATCTTTTATAGTCATGTATAGTCTTAGCTTGCTTTAGAAACCATAAAAGCAAAATACAATGAAAGAACATTAAGTATGGTGATCATTAGATTTTCTTCTAGATCTTCGTCTAGCACAAAGACAAACACATAACAACATTGCAAGGTGAAAGAAATAGAGAATGTGATAGAATTACTTCTAGCAGAAACACAAGCATATTGCCAACAAAAATGTTGCAAAGCAAAATCAATATTTGCATCCTAGATTTCTTTCTATCACAGACACATGGATATTGCCAATAAAAACATTGTATTGTGAAAGAAATCTAGCACATGCTAGAATTATTTTTAGCACAAACAAATGCATATTTCCAAGAAAAACATTGCAAACCAAAAAAAAAATCTAACACAAGCTAGATTTCCTTCTAGCACAAACACAAGCACATTGACATTAAAAATATTGCAAGGCAATGGAAATCTAACAAATGCTAGACTCCCTTCTATCGCATAAAAGAAGATTGCCAACAACAACATTGCATTGTAAAGTAAATCTAGTGCATGCTAAATTTCCTTCTAGAACAAACACAAACACATTGTCAATAAAAACATTGCAATAATAATCTTTCCTAAGACATCTTCATGCTTATGAAAATTGACCTTTCTTTTTAGAGAGAATGAGGTTTTAGTCCATACCTACATACACTGTTGTTACAATATAAAAAATGTTAAACCCTCAAATTATTAGAAGGCCCTTCATATGGAATATGTGGCCTAAGAATGGGATATCGTACAAACATAAGCATGTTGCCAACAACAACAATGCATTGTGAAAAAAAAGCATTCTATATTATCCTCTATCACAAACACAAGCACATTGCCAATAAAAACATTACAAGGTGAAATAAATATATCGTACGTTAAATTTCATTTTAGCATAAAAACAAGCACATAACAACATTGTAGGGTGAAATAAATCTAGCATGTGCTAGAATTACGTTTAGCAAAAATACAAACATGTTTCCAACGACAATATTGCAAAGAAAATTAAATGTAGCAGATGCTAGATTTATCTCTAGTACAGACACAAGCACATTGCCAAATAATAATAAAAACTCATATCAAGATAGGTAGTTGAAATAAATCTAACATGTGTTATATTTACTTCTATCACAAACACAAATATGTTGTCAACAACAACATTACAGCAGGGTAAAAGAAAATCTAACACATGCTATATTTCCTTCTAGCACAAACATAACTAAATAACATTATTGTATGGCTAAAGAAACCTAATACATGTTGGATTTACTTCTAGAACAAACACGAGCATATTACCAATAACATCATTATAAGGCAAAAGGAATATAGCACCCACAAGGTTTTCTTCTAGCACAAACAAAAACACATTGTGAATAATAACATTGTAAGGTGAAAGAAATCTAATGTGTGCTATATTTCATTATATCATAAACACAAGCACGTAACAACATTGCAAGGTGTCAGAAATCTGGTATGTGCTAGATTTACTTCTATCGCAAACACAAATATATTGTCAACAACAACACTACAAGAAACCTAGTGCATGCTAAATTTCCTTCTAGCATAGATAGAAACACATTGCAAAATAAAAACAATGCAAGGCATTTTATTTCCTTCTAACACAAATAACTGTATTGTCAAAATTAATATTGCATTGTGAAAAAAATATAACACGTAATAGATTTCCTTCTAGCACAAATTCACAAACATATTTCCAACAACAACATTACTAGACAAAACAAATCTAAAACATGCTAGATTTACTCCTATCAAAAACACATGCACGTTGCAAATAACAACATTACAAGGTGAAAAAAATATAATGCATAGTATATTTCCTTCTAATGCAAACATAATCACATAACAACATTGTAGGGTGAGAAAAATTTAGTCTGCATTATATTTACTTCTAAAACAAACATATAAATATTTCCAATGACAACATTACAGGACAAAACAAATCTAGCACAAGCTAGATTTCCTTTTAGCCCAAACAAAAACATGTTAGAAATAACAACATTGAAAGGTAAAAGAAAATCTAACGTGTTAGATTTCCTATTAGCGCAAACACAAGCACATAGCAACATTATAGAGTGAGAAATCTAGCAAGTGCTAGATTTATGTCTACCACAAATACAAGCACGTTGAAACAACAACATTGTAGAGTATAAGAAATCTAGCCTATGCTAAATTTTCTTCCAACACAAACACAAGCACATTTCAATTTGAATGAAATCTAGCGCATGTTATATTTCCTTCTAGCACAAACACAAGCACATAACAACATTGTAGGACTAAAGCAGTCTAGTGCACACTAGATTCATTTCTATCACAAACACAAGCAGATTGAAAGCTAAAGGAAACAAAACACATGCTAGATTCCTTCTAGCACAAGCAACCATATTTCCAACAACATTGAATTGTGAAATAAATCTAGTGCATGCAAAATTTCCTTCTAGCTCAAAGATAAGCACATCGCCAATAACAACATTGCAAGGTGAAAGAAATCTAATGTGTTTTAGATTTCCTTCTAGTATAAAAAGAAGCAGACACAAACATTGTAAGGTGAAAGAATTCTAGCGCATTTTAGATTTACTTCTAGCACAAACACAACCATGTTGACAACAACAACATTATAGGGCAAGGAAATCTAGCCAATGCTAGATTTCTTTCTGACATAAACACAAGCACATTACAAGATGAAAGAAATCTAACCCGTGCTAGATTTCCTTCTAGCACAAACACAAGAAAATAACAACATTGTAGGGTTAAAGAAATATAACACAATAAAATTATTCTAGCACAAATTGAAACATATTGCCAATAACAATATTGCAATAAAATAAATCTAGTATGTGCTAAATTTCCTTCTAAGACAATCACATGCAAAATTCCAATAACAACATTGCAAGGTCAAAGAATTATATCATATTTCCTTCTAGCACAAACAACCAAATTTCCAACCACAACATTGCATTGTGAAAGAAATCTAGTGCATGTTAAGTTTCCTTCTAGATCAAACACAAGCACATAAAAACAATGTAAGGTGAAAACAATCTAACATGTGTTATATTTACTTTTAGCAAAAAGACAAGCCTATTGCCAACAACAACATTATCAAGCAAAAGAAATCTAACACATGCTAGATTTCATTGTATCTTAAACACAAGTGTATTGCTAATAACATTGTAAGATGAAAGAAATCTAATGAATGTTAGATTTCCTTTAGCACAAATAAGCACATAACAACTTTAATCCTTAGTAGCTCCCACACACATACTTTTATTTGCGTGTCTCTTTTTTGACACCTAGCACCCCTCAAGTCATGTCATGGACTTTTTTGAGAAGCCAATGCACTTTTATCATAATTATTAAGTTATATGAAACCTGCTTTGTATGCACATGGGGTCTTACCCCCGCATACTCTTTTCATCTTATTTGGTCTACAGTGCTAATGCATTTATTGGTGTGCATGAAATATCATATTTGCAACACCATACTTTTTAGCCTCAAAACATATAAAAGCATATGCACAACAATACTCTGGTCCCAAAACATATACACATACATGCACTTTTCCTTTAACACCCGTTACATTTCCCATTTATTTTTAGCATTGTAAATTAATTTAAATAAAAAAGTGTCGAGTTTAGGGACACATCCCAGAGTTAAGGAGGGAGGGAATTGTCTAGGATATTGATTGTTTGATAGCATCCATGGAGCCTAACAAGTGTGCACAAGGGACATGTTGTAAAAATATCAGCTAAGGATGAGGACAAGAGTATGCCTTTGAGTAACTGAACACAAGACAACAAGACCAATGGGAGGTTGGCCACGTAGCAAGGAACCAGTTTGTGACTAGGTGCACATAGGATTGTTGGCCACCTGTGGTAACAACAGAAAATTCTAGGAGACAAGGGGAAAAACACACAATTTGGAGTGTCGAGAAGACACGTGCAAGAGAGGAGCATCGCAGAGGGTGGAGGTAGTGAGCTCCTAAGAGAAATTGAGAATAAACAGTAATGGTAGAGGACACTGTGTCGTAAATAGAAGAGGAGATCCTGCGAAGAAGCTTGGGGAAATTTTGACAGAGGTCTAAATAGTGAACAAACAGTGTCAAGAGCCCTTCACAATGTTGGGGAAAAACTTGTTGTGAAATCTAGAGCATCGAGATTAAGTGATTTCTCTTCTATTGATAATTGCTTGTGAATGATTTTTACTTCTTAGATTAGGATCTTCTTTTACTTATGTTATTATAGTGTTATTCTTCATCAAACAATTACCAATGCATAAACCATAAAGAGACAAGAGACACAAAATATAGGCTATCAAACAAGGCCAAAACCTCTTCCACTTCAGAGGAAAATCAAAACGAATTCTTCTTCTTATAGAGACTTCAATTGACGAATATGAAACCTAGACCCTTGACCAAGAGCCCTCTAAGACCAATACACAAAGCTTCTGAGCTTGACCCTTTCCTTCCTTGAGTTGATGATGGTCAAACTGTTAATTCTTCTTTCCTTCTCAGCTACTCCTTAGACTTCGACTTTCTGTTGTACTTGGCTTACTTCAGAAACCCTAGCACATGTGAATCATCAAGATTGTAACCTTAATTTCCTTTTCTTTAGGTGGAGGCTACTTCTTTGTCAACTCAGCTTGAGATACACCATTGCTTCTTCCTTAACTTAACCTTCCAATGGGACTACAATATTTCGGCTTCTTTTGCAACAAGGACAATCCCTTTTCTTCGCACGTGTGAGATCAAAGTGACCCAAAAACATATCCAAATGATGCCAAAGACTTTGCTCTACTTCTCTCCCTTCTTCGTTGATGATTAGGCTTCCTTCTAAGTGAACTTCGCATATATTTATTTCAGACCGAATTCTTCACCAAAATTTTTCCTTTTAGAATGAGGCTAAGCTGCCTATTTATAGTTGTTTCCTAGTTAATTAGGCTGACTTGAGAGAGGGTGAGCCGACATGTCCTTTTGTGAAGATTATTTATTCAATCTTGTAGCTAACTTATAGGAGGTGCCTTTGCGTGATCTTGGAGGGCCTTCTTATACATGTAAATACTCATACACAAATGCAACATGCCCAAGAAGGTTCCTTCATACATGACATTGACTCAATTTGACTTTTATGACTAGATAACGATACCTAAAGGTTCGCAATGGGAACCTTAACTAAAATAAAATCCCTTGATCATAAAACCCATGATTCAAGTACTTACATAGATAATTTTATTTTCTCTTTTTGATAAAAGCACAATTACACATATCATTATGAAGCCGAACTTAGTTACACTTTTCAACAAAACTAACTGAACATCACAGAAGTTGGAGCGTCAAAAGGATGCAGATAACCTGGGATGGAATTTGAAAGTTTGGTTGAGGAGAGCAGCAGAGCTCACCCAAGATCTACGTAGACAATTCATGCATCCCTAGTGTGATCGAAGAGTACAAGATGGAGTGAATAGTGACGAGGAATTCTAGCATCGTTGGAGGGAGCTACGCTATGAGAGTGCATTCGCAGAGATCTGTCTTGACGTAGTGGTTGAACGAAGTCAAAAAACACAAAGTAGAAGAAGAAAGGAGTTGAGCACGATAGCTCATAAGAAGCTAATAAATAAGTTGCCCTGTTACACCATTGACATCTTTGAAGGTCCCTGTGCAAAATCTGACTTTTGTGTCTCAGCTGATGGGTGGAGGTAGTTGGACATCTGGAACCTCTATTTCAACTGGCGGATATGGTTTTAATCCTTTGAGAAAATCCCTCACTCATGCTCTTTAATCTAGCTCGAGGGTGATTGGAGTCTTGGATTGCAAGAAAGACCATAGTGTAGCCCAATCTAAGGTTGGGTGGAGAGTTGGAGTCTCAGACTCAGTTGTCGGTCCATACTTCAAGATAAGTATCTATCCCATTTAGCATATGCCATGAAATTTCATGTTATATAACCTATTGTTATGATCACTAAATGCTTTAGCATGGTTTACTCATGTTGGATTGAATTTAAGCTGATGGTTCATAGACTATTGATAAGAGTATGATGGGTTCCATGTATAATGCTGACTTACTAACCTGCCTAGAAATTATGCAACACTCCATATGGAAGGTTATTAGTGTTATGGTTGGATCACATAAAGCAGACTCATGGTAGTAGAATCATAACATAGATATACATTATTAATCTCTGCTCTATAGCAAGGATGATCATGTACTCGTGGGCTTGGAATTCCTAATATATATATATATATATATATATATATATAGATATATATATATATATATATATATATATATATATATATATATATATATATATATATATATATATATACAGAGAGAGAGAGAGAGAGAGAGAGAGAGAGAGAGAGAGAGATATCCATCCCTGTGCAATAGTTACAACTTACAACCCTGTGAGCTTAAACTTTGAAATATGCATAAGCATTGATATGTGTGCAATTAAGGTGAACAAATTGTATTCCTTTCAATACCAGGGTAGTGACCATAGCCCATAACTTGCAATGACTACCATGCTAAATTAGTTATATGAAAATATATGTGTTTTTCCAATTAGACCTAGGCACATATGGAATGATGATGAGAGTCATGGGATATTATTCTCTGGCCGCCTTAGTCGCTTTTATGTTAAGTGATTGGGAGTATTAAGACTCCTCCATTCATTATTTAAATCACGGAAATGATACTAGTAGATCTGAGTGAGATTCTATAAATTAGACCTGCTTATCCAACTAACTGTGCTATTATTTATTCTCGAGCACTTGAGGATGTGCTTCCTAACGGATAGAAATAATACCTTATGAATTTTTGAAAGGTAGACTCCCAGACAGGCCTGCTTCTACTTATGTTTTGGAGAACACATATCATCTTATTGTTCTAAACATCAAAACCCAATAGACAAACTCATTCCTATACCTCCTCAATATTTCTCCATTCCAACTAGGCTGAATGATCCTCAATTCAGAGGCAAAGTACCAGTCTTCTCTTCATGCAATCTCAAAACAACTCCGAGGGCCAACCCACCTTCATTGGTTGAACAAAAGGTATTATCACATATATTTAGGGTGCATCTTGATGTGAATTTGTGGCTTCTTCAGCACAGGCGTACACCACAATGATGATTCGATTTTGTGCTTGTGCAGAGATGAGACATGGCATTTTATGAACAATGCTACTCAGTGTTCCTGGAATAGAGTTTAGATTGTTATCATCCTTGCTGGCATGTGAAGGTTTTTCAAACCTTGTATGTTCTCATCATGTAGATGTATTAATTAAGTTAGTGAAATTGGCACCTCCCCATTGACATCTTTTCATTACCAAATTGCCAAATGCTATAAAAAAAGTTGACCAAGGTTGCAGTGTGTGAACTCCAGTGTTTTTGCTGAGGCAGAAGCCATGCTTCTTTCAAGTCAAATGTCTAGTGCTGCAATTCTCAGGGTACTTTAGGACTTGAGCTCTCTTTCTTCCTCACTTAACAAGGCAAAGGATTATTAGTTACTACCTTATAGAGATCATGATGAAAGTGTTATTATAATCAGGAGTCTTAAATTAGTCGTTGAACTTCTATGGTAACAACTGGGTCTCTACATCAATAAGATAGAAAAATTGGTCATCTTCATTGTCTATTGTACCTGTGTCTTCTGGTGCTAATGGATTTTTACTCCCTCTACCACCAGGCACATAGAAGATCTTGCAATATTTTGACGTATTTTTGTAATATGTGAAAAGTTACAACCTCATCAAATGACACCTACACAGCTAGAATACACCAGTGCTACCTCTAGTGAGATAAAATCAGCTGCAAGTTCATCTGATTCCTTAGTGCTCAAGATCCTGGCCCATTGATTACACATAATCGAAGGGAATATCCTTCACTTTGACAAGTGAAACAACCAGTAAAATTAAGGTAGTAATATCAAGATGAGTCCACACATGCTATATTATTAGATTGACATGCTAAATTGATATCTTGTTTCCTGTTCAGATTGTTGGGGCTACCTTTAGATTCTTTCTTTTTTATTGTACAGACTTTAAACTAAACACATACCCAACCCATTTCCTTGTAAGAATTACTAAGCATAGGATGATAACATGGGGCATTTTCCTGGATCAGATTCCAGCTTAGCTATTGCCTCTGCTTTTGTGCATATGGAAAGTTAAGTGCATTCTAGGGGAACTTGATTGCTTGTTTGTTTGTGTCAAGATATCTACAAATGTCCTTGCTGACACTGTGACATCAATGTAAGAGAATTCCTTATAATGAAATGGGTATTTATCCCAGGATTTTATTCTTGCGCATTATCACACTTTCAAAGCTTGCATATGTGCCAGAAATCATTGACAAGTACTTAGACTTGGAAGAAAACTCAAAGTTGTTATGTAGCGACCTAACCAATTCCAATTCAAGAGGTACAAAACTTAATCAATAATAGCACTTGAAGGGTTATGATGCTACTGAGCTCCATTCCATAGAAACAGAGATCTCAACGAGTTAAAACTCAATCCATGGACCATTGAAGAGTTAGATCCATCATTCAATATTGCAATGAGAATATATTAAATACACCAATCTTATCTATGCATTCATAAGCAACATCTGACAGACACCTTTGGCATCTAGCCCTTAGTTTTTACTAGAGATGCATGAAGCATCATTATATAAACAGAATGCAATCTTTTGGGAAGTCCATTCAAATGTGGAATCCAAGTTAAGAATTGATATTAGACCATGCATGCACATTTCATGGATTGTTGTAGTAGTGACATAAAAATGGACTAGGTCAGTTATATTATATATGTCAAAGATAGTCTAACTCAGAGTATGAAATTGCCATCTAGTCTGTAAACCTTACTAAATGGTCCAAACTTCAAACTGTGACCCTTCTTTGCAAATTGCATGTGCTACCAATTAACCATAATTAAAAGGTTTTAAATTCAATGCGAGAGTAATCTTATGGAGGAGCTGTTGTGTTTGGAAAGTCACCACAGAACAAAGGCCAGTGGGTTAATCCCCTGAAATAAGGTGTTAACATAGTCTTCCGAGAGGCACATTTTGCTTCAGGAGGTTTGGAAAGTCACCACAGAACAAAGGCCAGTGGGTTAATCTCCTGAAACAAGGTGTTAACATAGTCTTTCGAGAGGCACATTTTGCATCAGGAGAAACCCTAGACTATTATGAGGAAGAAAAAACATGACAAATGTTTGGTTAGGTAGGAATACAGCTTGTCAATTTGGTCTAGCTTGAGTGATTAAAAGAGAAGGTTGTTAGGCTCTCTACCATTTCATGGATTGATATAGTGATGAGATAAAAGAGGCTGCCCCTTGAGACTTAACTAGGTCATTCATAACAGTTGCGGTGTTGGTGCCTTAACTTAGCCAGAAAATGCCAAAACTCTATTGATGCACAAAATTTATTACTGAATCGACCTCAGAATATGACATAGTCACCGAATACGACATGCATGTCCGTACCAAGGAGGCCCTAAACTTTTGAATAATGGAACCTTACGTTGGTATGGTCAACCTACATGGGGAGAAACAAAAGATTTTAATAAGATGCCAGCAAAACCTGGACACTACTATGTGAGATTATTACTTGGTAACTGTAGATTGCACAATGACGTCTGTGGTTGAGCCAACAAGAAGTGATCCCTTCAAGTGGATCTTACCAATAAAATATACGTAGCGGTCTCCGATCTTCGGGATCTGTGAACCACATAGACATAAACCAAATGAAAAATAAATAAATTTACAACAATAACAAAAAAATCATAGGTCTAACCAGCAAATATATATATACACACACGTCCCATTTCAACTGTGTGCATGCCCAAAACTGATGTCCATCTGTCCCAGTGTCAGTGTCATGTGTGACTTAGATTGAGCATAAACAAATATATGTGAGAAAGCAAAAGCATTTACTATGGACGCCAAGTTAAACATTGATATTAGACCTTGCATACACATTTCATGGATTGTTGTAGTAATAACATAAAATGGACTAGGTTAGTTATATCACATATGTCAAAGATAATATAACTCGAAGTATGAAACTGCCATCTAAGCTATAAACCTGACTAAATGGTTCAAACCTGAAACTATGACCCTTCCTTGCAAATTGCACGTGCAACCAATTAATCATAGTTAAAAGGTTTTAGATTCAATACATGAGTAATCTTATGGATGAGCTATTGGGTTTGGAAAGTCACCATAGAACAAAGGCCAGTGGGTTAATCTCCTGAAACAAGGTGTTAACATAGTCTTCCGAGAGGTAAATTTTGCATCATGAGAAACCCTAGACTGCCCTCCTTTTATGAGGAAGCAAAAACATGAAAATTTTGGTTAGGTAGGAATACAACTTGTCAATTTGGTCTAGCCGGAGTGATTAAAATAGAAGGTTGTTAGGCTCTCCACCATTTCATGGATTGATATAATGATGAGACAAAAGAGGCTCCCCCTTGAGACTTGACTAGGTCATTCATAACAGTTGTGGTGTTGGTGCCTTAGCTTAGCCAGAAAATGCCAAAACTCTATCGATGCACAAAATTTATTACTGAATCGACCTCAGAGTATGCCATAGTCACTGAATATGACATGCATGGCTACACTAAGGAGGCCCTAAAATTTTGAACAATGGAACCTTACATTGGTATGGTCAACCTACATGGAGAGAAACAAAATATTTTTATAAGATGCCAGCAAAACCTGGACACTGCTGTGTGATATTATTGCTTGGTACCTGCAGATTGCATGACGACCTCTATGGTTGAGACAAAAAGAAGTGATCCCTTCAGGTGTATCTTCCCAGTACAAATATTCTGTGGATGTAGCGGTCACCGATCTTTGGGGTCTGTGAACCACATAGACATAAACCAAATGAAAAATAAATAAATAAATAAAAACAAAAAACTTCATAGGTCTAACCAACAAATATATATATATATATACATGTCCCATTTCAATGGTCTACATGCCCAAAACTCATGTCCATCTATCCCAATGTCAGTGTCATGTGTGACTTAGATTGAGCATAAACAAATACATGTGAGAAAGCAAAAGCACAACTACTAATTGCAGAGGAAATATAGGGGACACAAAAAAAAGGTACAAAAATTTATATTTCACTAATTAACTAATTCAATTGAATTACTTCTTGTGCCCCACAATGATTGATTGAGACACTTAGTATTTGGGAATCTTTGTATATTATTCCTAAAACTGCATTGGTTCATTTTACTGCGGTAGAGATAGTTAATTGGTTGTATAGGGCACAATGATTGGTGTTATTTTCTAAAATTCAGTCATAAGCTGATGTTTCTCAATATTCCGTGTCACCCGATTCACCAAATTGAGATGAATGCTTCTCATGGAGCGTTGGGTCCCACTCTTTAGGTGATAATAATTTATTCTTATGTAAGCAATTCTCTACTTATAAGGTTACGTGGGCTAGAAAGATAGCAAGAAAGTTTCATACCATCATATTTGTCATTTACTGGGGTTACCTTGACATATTCTCATCCTTCCTAATAAATATGATGACATCATCTTCCTATCCTTGTTGTAAACATTATAATATCATCTTCTTATCCTTGCTGGAATTTACTTTTCCCAACTTGAGGTGTATTTTTTCAATGACATGTTTTCTAGTTTATTTCAAAATTTTGGAGACTTTCTTCATCCATTTCATACAGTTCTAAAATATTTAGTTAATTCCTCTCAATGATATCAAAATCGAAACAATCATTGAACTGACTTACAACAAAAATCAAAACTAAACAAAAAACAAAAACAGAACTGGGCCACAAAACCAGTCAACCAAAGAATAGATAAAATATTCAACTTTTGGAAAAATTACAAATTCATGTGCATCCATATGAATCCAAGCCATCATACACAAATATGCAAAGTTTCTCATGTATGTAGCAAGCAAGGGTGCATATAACCGAAATAGCGCCAAGTACAATCCATATCTGATCCAAAATACATCAACAAAGATGTTATAAAACTCTTCAAATCAGCCCAACAAATTCTTCAAATCAACTCTCCAAATCAACCCAAGATACTCAGCTCAAAATTTCCAAATTGCTGCAATGAATTGTGAGTCAAATGGAGGGTGGGGAGCTCTTTAAACAACATTAGGGTGGGCCCTAGGTTAGGTTTTCATGTTCAACCTTTTTATATTTTATCGATTTTTTTTTTAAATATTCAAGTCGTCCCCATCACCAGCTATATGGCTTTGTACAAAATGGAGTTGGTCGGTTCTGTACAGAACCAATCAGTTTTGACATTTATCACCAATTCCAGTATGGACCCAGCCATTTCTAGTGTGGAACATTCAATAGAACCAGTACAGACCCCTAACCGATTGGTTCAAGCTGGTTTAACCAAAAATAATCTAGTTCTGATAACATCGATTTCACTGGCTAATAATTTTGCCTGGCTTTTGTCAACATAAATTAGAACTTTTCATTTCCAAACTTTCAATACTAGTTCTAAGAATTTAGAAAAAGGCTTTTTTACTGTTTGTAAGATTGAAATAGTCCATGCATCTAAATACATGCACATGTGCATGGAGAAATCAAAACTATAGTTTTAAGTTTGTAGGACATTTCAACCCGCAATTCATGTCACAAGGGTGTTGTTATAGGTTTAAAGATTTCAAAAAAGATAAAAGTTATGTTACATAATCATAGCTTTGGTTTAGAGCACCTGAAACAATCACAGACTGTTTTATGACAGTTTTGCGGCATTTATATTTCTGGATTTACGGATTGAAAGAGTCCAGGACCTATATAAGGCACTAAAACAATGAATCTCACATGATTAGTTGAACTAATGAGACCTACTAGGTCAAATTCTTAGTAAATAATTCATCTCAAAGATATCAATCAATGACTCATTTATTACTAAAACACAGTTCAACAAAATGACAATAAAAATTTGTATGGCTTCAACCCCTAAAGTTTTATACACCTTTTGATTTTACTTCAAATATGTGAAGCATGTTGGCAATTTCTGGCATGGAAACAATGTTCAATGATTTCAATTCCAAGCGATGCATTTCTTGAACAAATTCTAGATCTCGTATTTTTCATTTATTAAAATAGCTCTCTAGCATATTCCTCTCCTTTCCTGACATAAAACTTTGACAACTAACCCAGTAAAAAGAAAACAAGAATAAATCCAAACCATAATGGATAAATTATTTCTCCGAGCATTTTGTATACCAAGCAAACAGTAACAAATAACTGACATGTTAGGTGGCTACAATATGTTGCACATTGGGGCTTTCATTAACACTTCAAACACATGTAATGCTGCAATACAGTACTCTCAGAAAAACTCAGTACAATCCTACTCCACAAATCACCCAATATATTGGCTCTTACACTCTTAGGATATGAAGCAATGATTGTCTTGTCACATGGTTGGCACGTGCTAGCCTTGATTTCCCTAACTTCGTGCCATAGGGAGTCTGTGAGCCCATAATGGCTAAATCAAACCTTGAATCCAACATTTCTATTGATAATTTTGCTCTGGTTACTGTTGATTCCAGTGTTGTTGCAACTGTGTCTGGACAGAAATCCATGAATGGTCAAAATGCTCTAGGAAGTTCATTTTGGAAGTCTTCCACAATGAAATGGATCTGATCCTGATGGAACTCCAATAGTCATTTAGCTTTCTGAATACAATTTTGTCTTGATTATTAGCAATAATCATTGTTTGGCCATTTCATGGACCACATTCCTTTGTGGATGATCATCAAGACATGGATGCAAAAGGTAGGGGAGTCTCAGATGGCTTGGAAAACTCCTGGTAGCTTGACCATGGGCTTCTTTTTTGTTTTATTTTTTGAATAAAGTTGCCTTTGATGAAAGTGTTTCCAGCAATCCTCGGTACATATAAACACCTTAGTTGTCTTCTCTTGGTGGTATGAGAAACTCTCAACGAAGAGAAACGCACAGTTATGTTTCCTTGTTTGCATCAAGTTCCCCAGGATAGCCATGCACTATTGGCCTTTCCACAAACATATTTCTGATTCTCTCACTCACTTTAACTATCACAGGCCTGAGAAACTTTACAACCCTCAGGGTCTAGAAAAGCATGTCTGAAGTTTAACTTGTCCAAAGACCTTAAAGAATAATTTCTGATTGGGGTTGTTAAAAAGATGTTTATGTAACTTGTGAGGTACCTCTCTCCTTAGAGCCTATGGGAGGGAAAATTGCTTCCATCCAAATAAAATGTAAATGTTATCAAAGAATAAGGGAATCTATAAGACAATGCCTCCAAAATATCCTTTTCAATGAAGCACTTCAAGTCAGGGTGGCCACACTCGGTGGTCATCTTAATATTGTCAATATTCAAAGTGCCAAAGGGACACAATTCCAGAGCCATCATCCACTAGCTTAAAACAGGCGATAGGCCTACAGAAGGATTTTTAATTTTTTAGGGGCCCTATATTCAAAAGAAGGCATCAAGAGAATCTCCATTATCAAATCAACCAAGGGTAGGCTTACTTAAAAGATGAAATTGAGAAACAATTTACTTCTCAGTTCTCCCTACAAAATATTTTTCAATTGCAAATAGTAAATGAGGAATGTCCATGCAACCCTGTCTTGGAGTCATGTCACAAACTTTATGAAGCGCAAAGAATATTGTGTGACTAGTCTTTGACTTTGCGTAAGCTAGCTGCAACCCTCTCAAACATGAACAATGATGATGGTAAGTCCTGGGATTAGGCAGATTCCAATGTGAATTTTATAATGCTACCTAGTACTTTGTCAATCCAGACATTTTGCAGAGGTTTACAAAGAATCCATCATAGAGCAATCATTGAGAACCAACTTAAACAAAGGCATTATCAAGTTTATACCCAATGTTAAAGATTCCAAAGTGACTATGAGCTGGAAGCCTATCACTCTGTTGAATGTCTCATGTAATAGTCTTACCAAAGCTCAACACTCATAATCAAGCATATTCTCATGATTATTATCAAACCTGAGCAGACTTGTTTCACCAAAGGGAAATTTATCATCAATAATATTATTGCAGTATGTGAGGGCATGGAGTGGCCCAGTCATTATGGCCATAACATATTATTCATCAAAAAAACCAGCTTCGAAAAAAAAACTTACAAGATAGTGGGGTATCCCTTTATTCTACCTCTTGCATTTGAGCCAACTTCTCTAAAGGCTACTAAAATATTATTCACCAAGACCTAACTTTGTCTCTCTCTTAATGGGTGTAAAGTTAAACCAGAGTTAATCCTTTTTTGATCAATTTGCCAAACAGAGGCCAGTGTCTATCTGATAACTCATAGGGTCAAGCAAGGTCTCATTAAAGTGGATTCATCTACACAAACCATACCCAATGATGCTTGTGAATGTGCTAAAACTCAATGTTCTAGAACAAGAATCAATTAATAATGTGCTATGGATTACTTAGGCATTTTCTACAAGGCCCTAAGCTCTAAACATTCAGTGAGCTAAAACCTATTGCTACAGGTAGAGCTCATAGGACATGCCAGATTGACTTAAAGGTAGAGCTCACAGAAGATGCCAGATTGACTTAAATTACAAGGGCGGGCTTGTGTCAAGTCAAGCCAGATTTTCAAATTCCTAGGAATTTCTTTCTCTTTTCAAGAAACATTTGAGGAACAATGGGACATGCTTATCCAAATACGTGAAAAGAATTTTGGTAAATGGATTTATAAGCCCAAGACTTTAGCAACATGATTTCAAATTTGCGCTAAGCGTTGGCTCCCATGCATGTTATTATTTATTGTATGTACCCTTGGTTGCTTCTTTGCACCAACTTTGATGGGGGGATGGTCTTCAACGTTTCATAGATTCAGGAACCTTTAATGCACATGGAAGGAATGGAGTGGCTTGGGTATCCACAGAACTCACACTCCAACCCATCCCTCTATGCTAAGTGGATTGCTTGTGTTCTGGAAGGAAAGGAAGTAAATTGCATTCACATAGTAAAAATTTCTACTGGGGACTGAACCTTCAATCATTTATCAATGAGCATAACCCCAGACAATTTTAAGATTAAATGTACCTTTCTGGCCCATAGGATATGGAAAGATTGGAAGGTTATAAAGCCAAAACCTCCATATAATCCACCTTGGCATCCCCACAATAAACAATTTTTTATAAATGGCTTGAGCCGTGAAAACATATATTCTAGTTGTACCAATTCCCAAACTCTGCTTAGCAATAGGTATTGAACTACTATAGTCACTTACTTCACATTTCCATCCGATAAAAGGAATCCCTTCCTTGGAGATTAATTACCGTAAACTGTGGACTTCCACTCAACTTGGAAGCTTATGTGAACTTAAAACTTTTTATTAATTTAGAAAAACAGGAAATAATATATTGTTTAATCAAACTCTGGTCATTAGTGACTTTTGTTGGGTTGCATATTATTGTCTATACCTAGAATCACCATAGGTGGCCTCATCCTCTAGACCAGCCTCGAAATGATAAGCCAAACAAAGTTCCATCGATAATTTCAAAGGGTGAGAAGCAACAAGAAAATAATCATTGAGAAGTTAGTGCCCCAAAGACTAAGCCAAAAAACAATTGTTAATTTTAGGTATGTTCTATGCTTAGAGCAATTTATTTCAATTTCACAGTTACCTCAATATCTTTTCTAGATTAGCAATCACAACAGCATTAAAGTAAAATGCGAATAGAACATAAACATAAATCGCAAAAGACAAGCCAATACAAGAGGACACAAGATGTGGCGCTAGCCAGGGACAAACCCCAATGTGGGAAACCCTTGATCAATTCTTCTTATATGATCTTCAATAGTTCAGCAAAAAGAGAGAAAGAGATAGTACATTTACAACATAAGTCAACACTTCGACTTATCTAAATAAGAGTATAGATCATCTATAAGAAGATGATACATGAGATAGTTGAACTCAGTTGAAGACATGTTGCTTCAACTGATTCTCCAAGGTGACTCCTTCACCTATCATTGTGTTGCACCTCGTCATTATGCTGCACCATGTTGCACCCATCATCACTATGCTGGACCTCATAACCATGCTGCACACATCATACTATTGTACCTTATGCTGCCACTGTCGTCCCATGTGCCATTGTTGCACCATGCTGCCACAGCTGTCCATGTGCCATAGTTGCACCATGCTAGCCACTGTTTCCCATGTGGCATACAATTGTCCCACTGTTTCATTGTTGTACAGTGTCATTGTTGTCCCAATTGTATCATTGCTGCACAATGTCATTGTTGTCCCAATTGTATCATTGTTGAACAATGTCATTGCTGCTGCCCCATTACATCATGCCATCATACTACTAGCACTGTTGTCCCATTGTTAGTGACATTGTTGCTCCTATGTGGCAGTATCCAACACCTAAGAAACTCCTCCACATGGCTACTAACAGGTTCTCCAAGTGTCTAATACATCAATGAATAATCACTGTAGATGCTGCCACTCGTTAGGTCATCTAACCATCAAGTCTGCCCCTCCACTTTGGCTACTACAGGCTGCAAACAAATCCCATTCAAACTGATCCAAAATCATGGACCCAACACAAGTCATTAATGGAGAACATACACAAGTCATTTAAAAATAACTCCATGACCATCCCGAACCAAAAAAAAAGATCCATCATATGGACTCAATAATGAATGAAAATGACATCATATCTCAGTCGCAGGCCTCAAAATTATATATTGACAGACAACATATAACATCAACATTATCATTGGTTTTTTATGTCACTATATTTTCCATCGCATCACCACTTGACACTGCGTGTCGTGCAATCGTTGTCGAAACATTATCTATAAACTAAAGGGAATATCATTTTCTATGGGTTGTTTGGTGGAGAAGTAATCATCAATTCAACGATTCTACCACAGAATTTACTAGTGGATTGCCGAACCTGCAAACTCTTTTATTTGTTTACCAAGATGGTCGGAGGAAGATGCCGCATTTTCCCCATTAGAAAATAGTGAAGTTGCAACTAGTTGCTCTTCATGGGACGAAGATAAAAATGAAAAAATATCCTAATCCGTCAAAGAATTTAAATTATATGAGTTGCAATAACTGGTGAATGAATGTTAATTTTAGGTATGTTCTATGGTTAGAGCAATTTATTTCAATTTTTACAGTTAGCTCAAAATCTTTTCCTGATTAGCAATCACATCAACATTAAAGTAAATTGTAGATAGAACATAAACATAAATCGCAGAAGACAGACCAAGACAAGAGGACACAAGATGGGGCGCTAGCTGGGGACGAACCCCAATGTGGGGAAACTCTTGATCACTTCATCTTTTATATTCTTCAATATTTCAACGGAGAGAGAGAGAGATAGTACATTTATAACAAAAGTCAACACTTTGACTTATCTAGATAAAAGCAGAGATCATCTCTAGGAAGATGATACATGAGATCAGTTGAAGACATGCTACTTCAACTGATTCTCCAAGGTGACTCCTTCACCTCTCATTGTGCTGCATCTCATCATCATGTTGCACCTCACCATGCTGCACCATGTTGCACCCATCATCACAATGCTAGACCTCATGACTGCTACACCTTATGTTGCATTGTTGTCCCATGTGTCATGGCTGAACCATGTTGTCATACTGCATGTCTCATGTGCTTGCAACACCATGCTTGCTACTATTGTCCATGCTTGTTGTTGTACCATGCTTGATGTTGTACCATGTGCCTTCTGCCATCTCACAGTTGTTGTCCCACTTTGCCTTGTCATACCTTGCAGTTGTCCCATATGTCTTAGCATACCTGGCTGTTGTCCATGTATCTTAGCAACACCATGTCACGTTGTTGTCCCATGCATGTTAGCAGCACTATGTCACCATGTTGTCCCATGCATGTTAGCAGCACTATGTCCTTGTTGTCCCATGCATGTTAGCAACACGGTGTCACGTTGTTGTCCCATGCATGTTAGCAGCACTATGTCACCTTGTTGTCCCATGCATGTTAGCAACACTATGTCCTTGTTGTCCCATGCATGTTGGTAGCACTATGTCACCTTGTTATCCCATGCATGTTAGCAGCACTATGTCCTTGCTCACCCATGCATGTTAGCAACACTATGTCACCTTGTTGTCCTATTAGTACTGTTGTCCCAACATAGTTGCTATACCTTGCTACTGTCCTATGTGACTTTGCGGCACTATGTAGCCTGTTGTCCATGCATCTTGCCAGCACCATGTAGCTCAGTTGTATATTTACTTTGCTGCACTAGTTTGCAGCACCAGGTAACCTTGCTGCCATGTGTTGTTTCACCATGCTGCACTACTACACTGCATCACTGGATAGGGCATCACCGTACATCCATTATCTTCCATACAAATAATCAAGGTAGCCTTCTAAAGATAATGGTTCTCCATGGGGATAAACCTCCATACCTACACTATTTCTTTAGGCCTTGTTTGACTGCGGTTAAGGCCACGATGTCCCTTCAGTTCCTTCATATTGCGGCTAAGGTCAAGCTATCCCTTCAACCCCTTTACATTATCTAGGGCAGCCTCCACGCTGTTCCTTTGACCCCTTATATTGCGGCTATGACTCCATTGTCCACACAACTATTCCTCGGCCTAATCTACCCACCATTATGCACTTGGAACAACCCTTACTTACCACGCTATCACCTACAACAAAGCCTCACTGTGGCCCATAAACTTGACTGCATTAGGGCTGAATTAGATCAACGTTTGGGGCTGGATTAGACCAGCGTTTATGGCAGCCTTTAGTTCTGCGTTAGGGCACCCTTTAGTCTGCATCTAGGGTTGCCTTCCATCTGCATCTGGGGCAGCCTCTTTTCCTCCAACGTTTAGGGCTTCCACTCCTAGATTTATCTTCCACTAAAACCCAAGACAAGTGGAGAGAGAAATCAAGATAGAAGTGTGTGTGAGAAATGACTCTCAAGCCATCTCCTTTTATACTAAAACGTTGAACACATGTGGGGTTTATTTGGTTGTTGTCTGACTTTTATGAATTGTCGTATTACACAAATAAATTTATAACTCCATGAATACTTATCGAAATCGGATGATCTTTAGATCAATCCTACACCTCTCAATGAGAGGGATCTAAGAAAAATATCAACTGCCATAAATAAGATGACCCACATGGAGTTTGGCACTAGTTGCCAATTTTAACAATGAAGCTGTCTAGTAGCACCCAAATTCAATTTAGAAGCTCAAGGTAACAGGAGATTGTCACGAACAACAAAATGAAGTAATGCAAAAGAAGGTAGATAGTGTGAGTTGTTTGCCTGAAATCCAAATTCTAGGAGGTTTGTTCCTGTCATGTCCCTTCCCAAAAGAATTTGTAATAGGTTTTGTCTCTCCACAATTTTGTACAAATTTTGTTAAGGAAAAGGACCCAAGCAATTTTGACTTAGGAACTTAGGAGAAATGAAGGCCATATTAATTTGTTAGTGGAAGGTGGGGGCCACCCACGTGAGAAAACGCATTGGGCAATTCGAATTTCCATGGAGGGAAATCGTATGGCTTTTGGAGGGGCCCACATGGGGAAAAGGGAGGCCCACGTAGTCATTAGAAGGAAGAGTTCCTCACTTGGGGATTCATTCATTCTTGCACATCGAAAATGACTTGACTGTTTGCTCAAGCTTCTTAGCTGAGTCAACTGGTTGCTTAGCCACGAATCTCTCGAGCGGGAGATTCAACCTTACCATCGGGGGACTACGAGTGCCACCCTAGGAAGACATTTTCAGAGAACTTTGAGGAGCACCAGGGAGGATTCATAACCAACACATTCAGTCACAAACCAGCAGTGCGTATTTCTAGGCCAGCAGAGAAGGGAACACGCAATTGGGGATAGAGCTTTATTGGGTTAGCACTTGCCGGAGGAATCTGAAGAGTTGAAGGACTTTAGGAGGTCAGCACATGGGAGGAGTTTTGGAATAGGTGAGTGCAACAATTGGGCAGTTCGAAACTCATCCTTGGAGGATAGCGCAGAGGGCCAGACTGAGCAACACGTTGGTCTTGAGGGAGAGATCCATAGCACCGGAATTACAGTTTGGAAGGAAGAAAATTCATAAGGGGTCTCATTCCAATGATTTGGGGCAGTTTTGGAGAGTTTTCCTAGCTTCATTCAGACAGAGCGAGTTGGCCAACTTTAGTAGAGGATGGACTCCTTGGGGATCGAATTTCAGAAGTCTGAACTAGGTCAAACCCTTCTTGGGTTTTGTTGGGTTTTTGTTGAGGATCCGGGAGCTGAAGTTTATAATTTTTTGAGCACGAGAAGCAGTGATTCCAGCCTTTTTGTTCCAGGGGACAGCACAGATCAGTTCTAGAGCAGCAGTTGAGCAGCTCTTAGATCAACATTTTCTCACCTGGGTTTTGTCACGCTTGTCCTTGGAGACAAGCCCAAGCCCAAGGGCACCATTCCATTCAATGTTGTATTTGCCCTTGATGATTTAATAAAATGGCTCAACAGTTCTCTATTTCTAGTGTTTTCATGGGTGTAAATGGCTAAACAGTTCTCTATTTCCAACGTTTTCATGGGTGTAAATGGCTCAACAATTCTCTATTTCCAGTGTTTTCATGGGTGTATGATGTTTATTTCGCATTTCTGATTGCTGGATTGTATGTTTGCTTTGGTATCACTTAATTTCCAAGTTAGAAACATTACAATTCCGCATCACTCCTTCCCCGAGAACTCGACCAGGTGCAATGTTGTACTAGCAGCAGATCCAATCCAATATCCTATAGTAGATCCTCAGGATGTAGAGGCAAAGTTCGATGAAAGAAATGGGAAAAAGGTAAATGAAATATCTTGATCTTGGGATCAAATCTCTCTTCCAAGATCTCTCCTTCAAATTGGGCTTTGAACAATGGCCCTTTATGTGCTCCGTTCTCCATTCATCTTAAAACCCTCTCTACAGGGAAAATGCTCATTATAGAGAATGTCATTCTAGAGAATAGCTAGCCAAATGGTACATACAATACTAATGCCAACTTTCATTGAAAGCAAGGCATGTAATCTAGATGCAGAAATTCAAATGATCCATAGGATATCTACAATGATAATGCGACCTTTCTGTTTGTTGGAGTTGAAAGTTTGAATCCAAATCACAGAACTTGTTAAAGAGTTTTTTGTAAATCTAAGTGATTGTAGGAAGGCCAGATGCGTACGCTAAGTCACCTGTTTTGGTCTCCGGTGTTTAATGAAATAGGGGACCTGGTTATGGAAGACTATTAAATTTATGCACTATGTGCATCACCTTCATGGTGACTTTCATTTTAATTAAACAAATAGAGAGGGAATACTTTAAAACGACAACCAAAAAAACAACAATATCTCAACAAAATCTGCAAAAAATGCAATCTGAATAATGCGGCAACAAAGTTCATTCAACGCAGCAACAACTTAAAATTAACGGATATCGAATTCAAAAAGGTGTGTAACTCCATATTGAACACTAACAGATGTGGATGGGCTCGAAATTTTTCTCACTTGCAGAAATTGTCTCTGGCTAGGGCTTAGGTGATGAAAATTATGTTAACTAGTTTCTGCCCTATGGTCGACGATGTGCTTCCCATACTTGAGGACTTCTGCACCGTGGACCGATTGCCAGGTCCATGAAATTCCACTGACGAATATATCAGGGCATTATGATTATTATTACTGTGATGAGTATTATTACTACCAACCCCCACTGCTACTGCCCTCCTCCCATAGGACCACGTTTCATTTGATACCTCAAACTATACGAGGCCTCGAGCTTAGCCGCTGGGAACTGCGACTTATTATTAAACCTACTAATTTGTTGGTCTCTATGTAACCTCTCCGGCTTTAAAATCATGGTAAAACCTCAGTATTAGAGGAAAATATACCTTGTAGAAAACCTGACGCCAAGGGTTTAATGGTGAAATTGTGGCCAAATCCTGCAAAATGAAAATCCACGGATAGTAGAGGACGAGGCAAGCTCAAAGCTGTGAATGGATCTGAATCGCTTGAACGAATTCCCACAGCAATGAAGCTCTGAAGTCCCTGAATGAAATTCGAGTAATGATTCGAGAGGCCCATGAGTTTGTTTAGTTAGTTTGTTTAATTTTTTGCAATTTTAGCTGATTGAAAATATTTTAACAGGCAAGGCAGAATTAATAATCTCTTTGTTCAAATTTCATGTGAACAATTAATTTAATTTTTTATGGGTATTTTAATATTATTGAAAATCTCCCCATCACTTATTAGATGACTATGGTGATATTTCTACCTAGGTTCAATTCACTTTAAGGTTTTTTTTAAAGAGTGTGGTTGATGACTTAGGTTCACATGAGAAGAGATTTCGATGTTTTACGAGAATTGCATCTTTGTAGTTGTTCCGAGTTTGAATCATGTCAAGGTAAAGGGGTAAGTGCATGGTGGTGGCTTGAATGACAAGGGCTTCCCAAGCAACCATAAGTAGGACGCCAAGAAGGAGAAGACATTGGAACCCGTGGCACCACAATCGATGGTGGCTTGAATCACAATGGCTGCCCAGATGACCATAAGTAGGACGCCAAGAAGGAGAAGACATTGGAACCTGCGGCACCACAATCTCATGTGGGCCACCCCGAGGCAACCGAGAGGAGCTCAAAGGTTTCCAGTTTTCAAAGCATTGGGTTTGGAATCACCACCTCTGGTTAGATTGTTGGTAGTGGCACCAAGGTTGATCAATATCGTGCAATGGAATATGTGTGTTGGTGGCCATTGTCTTTTAAGGCATGAAATGACAGTTCATCAAATGATTTTTGAAAGATCATTGGTCTCGACCATGGCCCAAGGCATTGGATTGAGATGGTCGCTCAGGGTGTGGGAGCTACTACAATGTGCTTGTCCAATCTGCCCAGTTGCTTCCAAAATCTGCAATTTCTTTGGTTGCTCGCATTGTGTTTGAAGAAACACCTGAATGAGCTAAGTGGGGCAGCACTTGGTCCATTTGGGATATGTTTGTCAAAAATTTTCACCATGATGAAGAGGGTAGGCATGAATTTGTCCCTCGCTTCCAGCGGAAAAAAACTAGTAAAACATGGATTTTCAAATTCATAACCACCCCTTTCCATAATATTTGTAAAACCTCTCTCACAAGGGACTATTTGTATCACGATGTCAACAGCTAACTTGGTACCCATGCTTGCTACCAAACTCTAGGAACGTATAAGAATTCTAGTTGCGCTTTCGAGGCTTATCTACAAAGGCAGGATGCTACAAGAGTAATTCCTTCTAAGCGATTATGGCATTCAAAATGAGGCTTTAATCTCCCTTGTTGTAGAACTGAAAGGGGGAGCTAGGGGAGAGGGGGCTCCTTCTACCACCAAGTCAAGAAGCCCTCAAGCCTCTTCAAATTTTAAGGATCATTCAGGCTTGGGCTTTGTGGTTGAGCACTCTCTGGCCACTCCTAACCTAAAAACTAATAGAGGTTGCCATCAATTTGAGGGTTGCATAGTATCTCAATCAAGCAATCATATGGAATTTCAACGGTTTTTGGCCCTCATCATCTGCCCTCACAGACTGGATCTATCAAAATTGGACTCATAACCTAGAATAGATATTTTGTTCAAAGTCTTTTTTGTGGTGATCTTCAAATGTCTTGAGGATAAGCAAAAAATTATTGACCAAGGCCCATGGTTTTGGGGATGAGTTGGTCTTCCAGTGAAGTCATGGTTTCCCAACTTCAATCCTCTCACTATGTCGTCGATGACTACTCCAATATGGGTAAGATTCCCAGTTCTCCCATTCACTTTACCCATCCAGATCTCTTAGAAAAAGTGGGCAATTTTATTGGAAGATTAATCAAAGTAGACGGGGAAATACTTTTGAAAGACATTTCCACCTATGTCTGCATATGTGTTTAGGTAGATCTCAATGAAGGTCTGCAAGATAAAATAGAGCTCAAGTGGATGGGCATTGTGTATTACCAAACCCTAGACTATGAAAATACAACTTTTCGATGTAAGAATTACCAACAAGCTAGACACCTTCAAACTGTATGTCCCTTTCCGAAAGGGGCTTCCTCCTTACAGTCATCTAAGAACTCTAGCTGCAATTGGAGGGATCTTAAGGAAAGAAAGGGATCCAAAATGTAACACCCCTCCCTTGTGTGTCAAACTTTGCAAACCTAAGTTGAGAAAAGTTAGGTATGATGTGTAATATAAAAAGTAAATACATTATTAATAAATTAATCACTTGGAAAAGTGAGACACCAAGAGATCAGATTCTTTCCAAATCCCATTGGTGAATGGGAAAGGATAATTCTTTCATGATAAAGCTTCTAGATTTAATTCTAGATAAGCTGGATGGATTGGAGATCAATATCCATCGAGAAAAACATAAAAGTTGTGCGGGAGAGAAAGGCAATCTTTTATGAGGAAAAACCTTGCTGGAGATAAAGGCGAGCTTTTCTGAGATAAGCCTAGGAAAATAGATAAAAACATCCATAAAAGCGGAACACCGTTAATGGAAACCATATCATGAAAGAGGGTATTAAATACCCATTTCATAGATCAATTGGAGGTAGTTGATCCATGGCAAGAACCTTAACTTTTGTTTTGAAATGGTAGAGCCTATGGTTCGGGTTATCTAATATATGCATTATGTGTTATAGGATGAATTGCATCCATTGAGGCGTTCTAGTTATTTATTCGTATTACATAAGATATATGTCAGTGGTACTTTCGGCCATGACAATAAAAATATGAACATGTTATATGATAAAGCTAGTTACAGTAAATGGATGACATGATCTCCAAAAATGTTGGATTGAATCCTCAAAGGAGGGAAACTCAAATGCGGGATCTTGAATAATCCTGATTGATTCCTCCTCTGTGATGTGATGTAGGCATGGGTAGAACTACCTGTGTTAGCTTTGTTATGAGGTAGTTGTATATGAACGCATGTGACAACCATTACATCTAAATTTATTACAAGCTAAAATTAGTAAAGGAACCCAATATGTTGCCTTTAATACTGTGGCTAGGAGGTATCTACCAGTAGTTGGTGAAATTTAATGGGGTGTCGAAGAGGTATGTTACAAACGGTATCAGAGCATAAGTTTAAATATTGTGGCCTATGGGCCAATCCGCCTTTGTAAGATATGAATAAGTTTTAGGACTTAATTAGGTCTTACACTCAGGGTTAAGACAAATATTCCCAAATCCATAACAGTGGAAATAAAAACTTAAAATGATTTCTTGAGGGGGATGTTGGAACAATAACATATATATATTGCTATATATGTTATATTGAAATCAAAGATAAGTTGAATTGCTAAAGGTTGATACTTTAGTGAAGAGTGAAAGCTTTAATATTGTTGGGCAAAGCATGTAACTAACGGTATAAAGGGACAAATTAAGAACTAAAGAAGTTCGTCCTTTTGGACCAAACCTTCATCCTATTTAAGTTACACGATGTCATGAGTCAAGTCAGGTAAGTGTGTTAAGGGTGAAGCTAAAAACATGTTCATATGGGCTGCTTGTTAATACATGTTCTCATGCTCATATAAAATTAATGTGAAAAGTTTCTTTAATTGGTTCCCATGCAGAATTGATATTGATAATGGGGTGGTATAAGAATTGTAATGGGCATATCCGTTAGTTAGTTATGATGGGTCAATAACATTGAAACCATCCAAGTGACATTTCACCTTGAAATAGTCGTCGCTCGTGCGAAAACATGAAGTTTATGTAAATGAAAGTTGTGATTGTAGTGGAATTAAAACCATCGAGAAATATCAGAGAAGACACTGCTTGTCAGTGTTGAAAGACAACCAAGGCATTGAATAACTATTTGCGTTAGGATGTAGTGAGGGAATGGAAGGAAATTTGGCAGCCCTAAGCCGCCATTACTATTTCCAATCACATGTTCAATAGTAACCATAAAAGGTAGCCGCATATAAACATAACCTTGAGGTGTTGACAATCAGAAGCTATTGTAATAGCTTTGACGTATATACAGTTGCGCGTTTAGATGAGAATGAAGTGGGCTTCATCCAGGCTTCGGATCAATCTTCGTCCATTCCATGCAGTGGTGTTTAATTTGCCAAGTGAGAGAATATTACGTGAGAGTTAAGAGTTAAATCAATAGAAATCGAAGACGTGTGATTGTTGAATTATTACTCCTCCCTTATGATTGAGCGCTTGATGCGATGGTCGTTATCCTTGGGTGATACTTTTATTCCCCATTTGTTGTTGAAAAAGTAGCATTTTTCTGTTCAATTATGATAGGATTGGATGAACGTCAGTTTTGGTGGATGTAGACCCATGTTTTTTTGTGGTGATCTTCAAATGTCTTGAGGATAAGCAAAAAATCCTTGACCAAGGTCCATGGTTTTGGGAATGAGTTGGTCTTCCAGTGAAGCCATGGTTTCCCAACTTCAATCCTCTCACTATGTCGCCGATGACTACTCAAGTATGGGTAAGTTTCCCAATTTTCCCATTCACTTTACCCATCTAGATCTCTTAGAAAAAGTGGGCAATTTTATTGGAAGATTCGTCAAAGTAGACGGGGAAAGACTTTTGAAAGGCATTTTCACCTATGTTTGCATATGTGTTTAGGTAGATCTCAATGAAGGTCTGCGAGATAAAATAGAGCTCAAGTGGATGGGAATTGTGTATTCCCAACCCCTACACTATGAAAATACATCTTTTCGATATAGGAATTACCAACAAGCTAGACACCTTCAAAGTGTATGTCCCTTTCTGAAAGGGGCTTCCTCCTTACAGTCATCTAAGAACTCTAGCTGCAGTTGGAGGGATCTTAAGGAAAGAAAGGGATCCAAAATGTAACACCCCTCCCGTGTGTGTCAAACTTTGCAAACCTAAGCTGAGAAAAGCTAGGTATGATGTGTAATATAAAAATTAAATACATTATTAATAAATTAATCACTTGGAAAAGTGAGACACCAAGAAAATTTGCTCGAGTTTTAAATGAGCTGCATGTGGCGTTAATGAGCTGATTTTATGGATGCACATAAATGAAATTCTAATTACGGTCACAATATGTGGATCTTATGTAGAATTGGTGTTAACCTGTCTTTTGTTAAGATAGTGAATAGTCGTGCTTGAGCCGCTATGCAAATTTGTTAACTGTGGTTAAGGCTCAACTATATAAACTATGGTATAGGTTATTTATGCTATGCATCCAATGGTGCTCTTCTAGCTAATTGTGCATAATCCCTAAGATATGCATGTTAACATGTCATGCAACTGTGGCAGAAGGATTATTGATTATGTATGATGAATGATTTTGTTTTGAAACGGTAGAGCCTATGGTTCGAGTTATCTAATATATGCATTATGTGCTATAGGATGAATTGCATCCATTGAGGCGTTCTAGTTATTTATTCATATTGCATAAGATATATGTTGGTGGTACTTTCGGCCATGACAATAGGAATATGAACATGTTATATGGCAAAGATAGTTACAATAAATGGATGACCCGATCTCCAAAAATATTGGATTGAATCCTCAAAGGAGGGAAACTCGAATGCGGGATATTGAATAATCCTTATTGATTCCTCCTCTGTGATGTGATGTAGGCATGGGTAGAACTACCTGTGTTAGCTTTGTTATGAGGTAGTTGTATATGAACACATGTGACAACCATTACATCTAAATTTATTACAAGCTAAAATTAGTAAAGGAACCCAATATGTTGCCTTTAATACTGTGGCTAGGAGGTATCTACTAGTAGTTGGTGAAATTTAATAGGATGTCGAAGAGGTATGTTACACAAAAATTCAATTAGTCATGGAAGAGACAACCCACGGCATCCTAATGAATTGAACAATAAATCCTAATGCATTCAGAGCATATTGTTTTGGATTAAAGATTCCTCTAGACGTTTCATTATAGAAGTAGATATGTCCCTCTAAATTTGATCGAGTGTCTACTGAAAGAGGACCCAAAGTTGATCATAATTCATGGAACAAGGTACCAATAACCCTTAAGCATAATGCAAGAAGAGGATGAAAACCTTAAGCATGACCACCAACTCATCGAATGGCCCTGACGCTGCGATATGCAAGAAGAGGATGAAAAACATTGACTTTGAAAGCTTTTACAACCAGAGAACCTTAAAACCCCAACTCCCTCCTTAGGACAAGTGTACCTGAGTTTACAAAGAGTTGGCTTCCAACACACCCAACGCTCAATGCCAAACATGACATGGTACACTAAAACAGAAAGACCGTAAAACCTTTCAACATATCGACAAAGTACACATTCTTCCTTGAAATACACATTCTGAGGAAACCCACGAATGACTTCTCCTCATTTTGAGGATGGTACCCAACTTAAATTGGATTGCATAGGGATTTCCTAACACGGGGTTCAAAATTATTACAACAATATACTCATTAATCACTGAATATGTCATTTCTAGGAATTGAAGTTAGGTGGGGAGGATAACACTCCTCTCCATTGTTAAAGCTACACCCAATTAATAAGTTCTCCATGTGCCACAATAAATGCAATTTTTATGACTATAGTGACACATCCCTCGAGATTTCCTTCCACACCAACACTTTTCTCCATGAACTAAAGAGTGACCATTTCATTATTATGTTACACATACATGTTAATATAAGCATTAAAATTTGTATTCCTTTGTAAAAAATGTTAGTCCAAGAGATACATTTGATCACCTTATCTCATATCCAATATCCAATGTTGACCCCTATATCCTTAGATCTAGAGTCAAGGTTTCATTTCTATTATTGTGTTTGAGTTTAAATTCTGATTAAATATTTGGGTTAGCCAAGGTCATTACCTAACTTAATGGCTTTGCAATATACAATGTATCATATTTTTTTTAAGTTCAATTGGTGAGACATGTTCGGGGGATTGAACTTCCGATCACTTGGATACACAAGGCCTTGCTGACGTGCTTTTTTCCAATTGTGCTACTACCCTCAGACAATATATAATGTATCATATTAACATCCACTTAAACCAAATTGACTTTTGGGACACATGTCTCTTTGATGATGAAGGGAGACCAATTATGTGATGTCAAACACATTCCCTCACAAACACTCACAAAGGCCCTACACTTTCTAGAGTTCGAACCTAGGTTGTTTGTTATGAAACCAACTCACAAAAAGATAGAAAAGATAGATCAATGACTTAGAAATCAACCTCTTCGAGGGGGAAACCTCCTTTACATTACACAAATGAACAATTATTGGATGATACAAATGACAAAACCTCATTTATATATATAGCAGTCTACGGGGTCACAATATAATCAAAGTCGACGTAACAATAATAATATAAGGGCACAAAAATAACAATAGTGGGCTTCTATGGGGCACAATAATAACAATATGGGGACAATAGGGGCACAACAATAACAATAAGGGCTACAATGATAATAGTAATGGGGGAATCACTAGTATTATAGGGACCTAACATTGTCTATATGGCAACACTTTATAATTTTGAATTTATCTATTGTAGATTTGTACATATATGGATATTCCTTTCTTTGCATTTATCTTTTAGACTTCTTGCTTTCAACCAATTGATTTAGAGCTTATGGAGTCTCAAGTAGCACCAATCCCCTTTCTTCTATTGGATTGAATAACATGATTTCTCTTTTGAAATCCATAATATCTCATTCACGTGCTTCCTATTTCTCCCATAAGACTTTAGCATGGTCTCCATGATCATGTTTGTGTCCCTCTTAATAACACACTCCTTGGAGGGGGCCATAAAATCTTTTATTAGGACTAAACTTGGATGTCTCTTCTTTCTTGCCCTTTGATTCTTCATTCAAGCATACCACCCATCAACTTGTTATTTTTCCATTTTTCTCATAATGACCTTTGTTGTTGGGAAGACGCCTTTCAAGTATTTTGTCTTTGCACATAGATACACATAAAGTATCATTATTTTAATCTAATGGATGTGGTTGTTAAAATCACCAATATTTAATTAAATATGCATTGTTATACCTTTGCTCAAGTCAACTTCAATGCAAATTCTAACACATTTGTGTATACCCTTTCTTGGTTTGTATCTTGTTGTAAGTCCCCAACATATTTATGTTGGCTTTTGAAAGATCATCTCATCCCAAAATAAGTAGGGGGAGATTCAATATTCAAATCTAGAGTGGGGCTGAAGAAATGGACATTGAAGATGAATCCAATTATAGAAACTATCTTTTGAAAAAAGGTTAATTTTGCCCCAAAAAGAAAGTCCCTCCTCCAAGACCTTGCCACAACTTCCATAGTTGTGAAATTTTACAAGTAGAACCTCTAGAGTAGAGGCTTACCATATACTTAGAACTTAGGTTGGAATTGATTTGATTCTTGAACTCTTTAGATGATGACTAGAGATCATTAAATACATAGTTTGAAGCATTTGCTTGTAGTTATTAATGAACTTGTTAACCATCCATAGATGAATACTTCCCTTGCACATGTACTTCATTTTGTCCATAATGAAAGGATCCTACTATGTTTTTGGTATATTCGACAAGACTACATCTTTAAAATAAAGAAGATTCAATTCTTAATGCTTTGCAATCCTGTAAGAGGGAGGGACAATCGAAGTCACACAGGAGGAGGTATTCCCTTTGTTTAGCGAAACTCCACGGAGATAAAGCACTAAATGCAAGATTAACCCCTTGTTTATGTGATAATTAGGGAATAAATATCTATTCTCTCAAAGATTAGTCTTAGATATTCAAAAAGAATTTCTCATTTATTCCAAATAACCCTTAACACTGTTTATAGAATAATTTCTCACCATCACAATCACAATAGTCATTTTTAAGGCAAAAACTACATCAAAACCTTTTGAATATACAAGTAGATAATATCCACAAATGAAGATGAAAACATATTTTGAGCATGTTTAAAGTGGATTAAAATATAATAATGAAAGACACAACAAAATTCTTGATACAATAATAGCTCAAATAATTATCTTTAACAAAAATCTATTAAAAATTACTATAAAACTATAAAACAAAATTAACATTAATAAATAAATAATTAATTTATATAAAATCCCAATTTAATAATGAATATTAAGTATAGAAACGGGATCAGATGAGTAATGCGTCCGGCTCTACCAGGTTCATAGTTCCGAAAAGCCGAACCTACACCGCCACACATATCCTCTGCGTCCGGCTCTACCAGGTTCATAGTTCCGAAAAGCCGAACCTACACCGCCACACATATCCTCTACTCGAATACTTAGTACCCACAATTTCATTTCAATTTAGTTTCGTAATGATCACGGGGTCACCGCAGGGAAATAGGAATGAAGTAGCTAAGTCTGGCCTACCGGAATTGCTATTTAATTGATTTAGGGCTTTCCATTCCTCGTCCAGTGAGCAGAAAATTTGTAAACGGAGAGAATTAAAATGGCGGCCCTCACACAGCGACTGTTCCTACTTTCCTGCGCCACCACCTCTGCACCTTCCTCTTCTTCACTACACTCCCCAATTTCCGCCACGGCATCGCCACCCAATATCGTCTTCCTGGGCACCCCACTGAATCTCAGAACACCCAGTTCCGCCGCGGGTCGCCTCCAAGCCAGACGCCCGGCACCCGTCCGGGCCGCCGTTGCCGCAAACCCCAAGGTGGAGAAGCTGGGCGCAGAATTGAAGCAGCTGACGCTGGAGGAGGCTCGATCCCTGGTCGATTGGCTCCAAGAGGAGCTCGGCGTCTCCGCCGCCGCCTTCGCTCCTGCTGTGGGCGCTGCTCCTGCCGCGGGGGCCGCTGAAGCTGCTCCTGTAGTCGAAGAGAAGACTGAATTCGACGTCGTTATTGACGAAGTTCCTAGCAATGCTCGAATTGCCGTCATCAAAGTCATCCGCTCGCTCACCAGTTTGGCCTTGAAAGAGGCCAAAGATTTGATCGAGGGTCTCCCCAAGAAGTTCAAGGAGGGCGCCGGTAAGGAAGAGGCCGAGGAGGCCAAGAAAAAGCTGGAGGAAGTTGGTGCCAAGGTCACCATTGTCTAATTCTTCTCGAGGTTCCGTTTCCTGACGCAAATTCTTTTTTTGATTCTTAGACCTAGATGTCGGTTGAGAAAATGTAATACTTAGGTGAGAGGCCGGTTAGGCTATTGTTCTTTTTTTTTCAGAGAAATGTCAAACTCTCTTGTTTTCTTAAATGTTATTACAGTTTACAGCGGGTTTAAAAAAAATTACTTAATTGATTTATGTAGAAATACAAATATATGATCGTCAATGACATAGTCGGACGGTAAACATTCTATCCCGCCTTTACATTCAAATCTTCTTGGTAGACATTCTATCCCGCCTTTACATTCAAATCCTCTTGGTAGTTTGGCACCATTGCGCGTATCCCTCTCAACGAGCTCGCATTTGAACATTCATGGTTTGCAATCGCATAAACATTGACCCAGAATCGATCCACGAGCCAACATATCTCTCCCTGCACGACTTCCAACAATTCATTTGCGTTTCTTCGCGGTCAAAACGAGTTCAGAAAATGTATTTTTCTGCCAGAGTACTAAAATTGCGAAGCGCCATTATCTTGTCGCCGTCATGAATCCTCTACGCTTTGTCCTAGAGTTCTTGATTGGAAAAATTGGCCATATTTCGACTTTCTGGAAATATTTCATTAAATAAGCTACCGTATTATCTGAGCTAAATCTGACGAAAGAGGTCGTGCTCAAAACAATGTTTTAAGCAGCAAATTTCACAAGGGTTCTTTCTGGTTCAGTTATTCTGAGCTTTCAATGGAAAATTTCGACTCTATTTTGGCTTACAGGCAAGATTTCATAAACTAACACTCTCTATAAATGGACTAGAGAAGGTTCTGCTCAAAGTTTTGTTTAAAAAACGGCAGAGTTTGGGAAAAAGTTCTTTGAGTTAATGGATCAGAATTCAGATGCATTTCGAGTGGTTTGATTGAATGATTTCTGTCTCAGTTCCGCACATTTCAAAGTTTTTGGAGAATGGGAATTGATAGTTCTGGTGTTTGATGGTGTTCTATTCAAATTACACAGAAGAAGATATAAAGCTAGGGCTTTTAGAGGCCAAGTGTACACAATGCCACAATCTTTACAGGTTTTCGTGAGATTTTTAAGACTGGCAAATAGGATAGAACATTAGGGATTTCACTAAGCCAAGAAAGCTAATGCTACATTCTTTACAAATTTACTTCAGAGTTTGAGACTCAACATTTTTAACATTCAGGTGGTTCGTAGATATCTTCAGGTGGTTTCTATTTGCATGGAACCAAGAATTTGATACCTCAACATGAAATACTATGCTCCGACGCGTTTTCCTTTCCAACTCATCTTTGTGCAATGGTATACAATCTTTAATGCTCTTTAGTGTCTGGAGAAGTCAAAACTAATGGATTAGGAAGCAGGGGCTATTGGAATGGTTAGTGATTGAGGGAAACGCTATCATTCACAATATAACAACATAGAGGAAAACTCATGGTACATTTTTGTAGTTTTGGCCAAATTAGGCCATCCAAGCACGCCGTTAGAGATTTCAGAGAGAAGCTCTTTGTTTTCTTTAACGTCGGCTAAAGGGGAGAACTTTTGCCACATTCTGGGGTCATCTCTGTCCGTTATAGAAGGAGGTCTTGTAACCTGCTTCGAACTGCCAGTCTCTCTCTTTGAAAGTTTGTATTGAAAACCAGTGCTGGGTCGAAGGTTTACTCATATCAAGGATGCAGAAAATGAGACTCGTTTAGTGAGTCCATGAAAAAGGCCTGGCGAAGATTTGGTGCAAAATGATACCTGCAGCAGAGCCAACAAAGTTCCAAAATTAGAGCCAACCTCACCGATTAAAATCTACAAACAACCTGGATTCCTATCTTTAGGACGAGATTGTTTGAAGCACCCCGAAAACTCAAGTATGTTACTACTATGCTACCTTTCTATAGACTGGAATAATTTTTTTTTATTTGCTATAATATCCGTGATATAGTCCTGGTTCAAGCATTTGAAAGATAAACTTAATTTTTCATCCAGTTGATTATGAGACTTTGTACTCAAGGTCATAAGAAAAAAAATCCAAAACTTTTTATGGATTATAATTGATATCTAATATATATATATATATATATATATATTAACTATAACGGTTATATTAATTATTTAAAACCGGTTGGGCTGAAACCAAAACAACCATTATTACAATATTCAGAATTCCTTTTAGTTGTAGCTCTCCTTTTCCTTACATAGGTGTAGATTTACTCTATATTACGGGATCGGGTTCCATGTAGGTTCTTCATCATTCTTGCTTAAGGCTCCTTGTGGCAGGAGGCATGCCAGGTTTGCTTTTGCGTCTGCTTCCTTATTTGAGCCATGTAGAATATGGAAAAGGAGATAGGAAGAGAAGTCTTGGAGCATGTATCTCAACCTTTGAAGTGTCTTCTTGAGCGTCGGATCGCTGAAGTGGTCCTCCGAATTTAATATCTTTATCAAATTTTCTGAGTCCCCGAAGACTTGTATTTCCTTAATGCCTTTTTCACGTGCTATCTGACAAGCTTTTAGCAGCCCAAGGATTTTTGCCTAGTTGTTGGTTCTCTGTCCAAGTGCCCAGCTGAAGCTATCTTCACAAATACCCTTCGGGGAGTAGATCACTCCGCCTGCTCCTGCTGTCCCTGGATTGCCTTTGGAGGCACCATAAAAAAGACTATTGTTTTACCCTATTTCCTCCACCAAGCTTGAAAATCCGAGTCCGCTTCTCGTAGTCTCCATACAAGAGTTTCACTGGGGCAAGTGGTGTTCTTTATCTTATCGCGAAATATATAAATTCCCATCCATTTTTTTTTTCTTCCGGGAGAAGCATGTTATCGTTTTTAAGGGGATTATTGGTCACAGTCTCGAGGAGTAATGCTTTTGCTTTTGCTGCCACATTCAAAGGGGAATTCAGAATGTTGTTGAAGATCTGGTCGTTTTTGGCAAGCCATATTTTCCGGCAGACGTATTTAGGCATTGCTTTCCAGATTTTGTTCCATGCTGTCTTTCTTTGGGTCATGTGAGGATAACGCATTCTCCAGGTGCTAAAAAGGTTAGCTACTTTGAATTGCGATGGGGCAGAGACATTGAGGCTTTGAAGGATGTAGTCCCAAACTTCTTGAGCAAAAGAGCAATCCACAAACACATGCTCCATGGTTTCTTGGGCTTTGCAGCAGAGAGAACACTGATGTGGCCCGTGAATACCTCTTTTACTCAGATTGTTGCCAGTTAGAACTTTCCCATGCATTAAAACCCAGGTGAAGAAATTTATTTTGGGGAGATCGAGAGGGTCCCAAACTTGTTTCCACACAGATGCAATATGGCTTGAAGCCGCTGTGGTTGAAGAGAGGCAAATCCATGCCTTGCATTGTAGATTCCAGTCTTTCCCCATCCCCATTTGTCTGTCAAAAGCATGTGAACCGGTGCCAGTCCCGTTAACGCTTCTACCTGGAGGGTCTTTTGACTGCGCATTTGATCTAGAACTTGTGGGATTTCCCAATTTCTCCATTTTCCAGAGTCGTCCCATGTCGAGATATCTGCCAGGCTGAGGAATCCTTGTTGCATGAGCCAGTTCCTGATTTCTTTGATTGCTTCATTTTTGCTCAAAGGCAACTGTCCCATTATGCTGTCTTGCCACAACATCATGTTTTTTCCATTGCCAAGAATGTGATACAAGTGCTTTTGGAAGAACTCTATCCCACGGCGACAGAGATTCCATATCAACATCCCTTTGATGCTGTTATCTATCTGAATGTTCCTTAGCGATGAGCCTTTTAGATATTTTTTCTTTATGACTTGACTGACAGGGTGTTTGCTGTTTGAGAAGAGGGTCCAAAGTATTTTACCTCCAAGAGCTAAATTGGCAAGGCCTGCGTCTTTTATTTGCAGGACTCCTTTAGAGATGGGGCGTTTAACTGTATCCCAATTCACTAGGTGGAATTTTCTTTGGTTCCCTCTTCCTCCTCTCCACAAAAAATCCCTGATAAGTCTGGAGATCTGTTCTGTGATCTTCTTTGGAGACAGAAGAAAGGAAGCCTGATAAATAGGGAGGGAGGACAAAACAGATTTTATAAGGATGAGTTTGCTAGCATTGGTGAGCCATTGACCTCCCCAAGTTGTAATATTGGACTTAATTTTGCTTATTACCTCTTTCCATAGCGATAATTTGTTAGGGCCCAGGGTTATTGGTAACCTGAGATATTTGATTTTATCCCAAGAAGCGAATCCCAAAAAGCCTAAGGAGAGGGCTATTCTCTGAATTGCTTGTTGATCCACATTCCACCCGTATATTGCACTTTTCCTTTTATTTATAAGAGCTCCTGATATGCTACAGAATTTTTGAAGAATTCCATTGTAAACTTTGGCTATCTTGATGGAGGGTCCGCCCAAAAGAAGAGTATCATCTGCAAATAGTGCGTGATTGAGAGGCTCTAGCCCTTTCGTCACCCTGACTCCTGGAGCTGTCCCTGCTTTCTTTTCAGCTGTCAGTTTTCTACTTAACGAGTCTGCCATCAGAATGAACAAGAAAGGGGAGAGGGGGCAGCCTTGCCTTATTCCCCTCAAGGCTTGGAAATAGTTTGCTAGCCTGCCATTAACTAAGGGAGCTATCCATGGCTTTTTAGTACAAGCTTTAATCAAATTGAAAAAATTAGAGCTGAAACCAAAGGAAAGGATGACTTTGTAAAGGAAAGAAAGATTTACCCGGTCGAATGCGTTTGCCATGTCTAGCTTTATGAGCATACCTTGCTCCTGTTGAAGATAACTGGAATGTATGACTTTTTGCACTTGTATTACATTGTCCAATATATGTCTCCCTTTGACAAAGCCACCTTGGGTGGGAGAAATGAGTTTCCCAAGCAGTGGCTTGATTCTGTTTGCCAACAATTTTGTTAGGATTTTGTATGATGCATTGCAGAGCAAGATTGGCCTAAACCTGTCAAAAGTGCCCGGATTCACTTCTTTTGGTATTAATGCAAGAAAGGTAGAATTAGTACTACCTCCCACTTTAGCTTTTTGATGAAAAGCTTTAATCATCCTCAGTAAATCAGTTTTTATTATTTCCCATCAGATTCTATAAAAATGAATTGAGAAGCCGTTAGGTCTTGGTGCCTTGTCTGGCTCCATGGACCAAATTACTTTACAGATTTCTTCCTCTGATAAAGGTTTCGTAAGACTAGTGTTGTTCTCCTTGCTTACCAAAGAAGGAATGTGAGAGAGAAATTCAGAGATGACTTCTTCATTACCATTCCCATCCTCTTTATAGAGATTCTGGAAATGATCTTCTGCTGCCTTTTTTAGCTTTTCTTGACCTTTGAGCACAGTCCCATCTCAGCAAGTGATTTCAGAGATATGATTTCGGGATAGCTGAGCTCTATATTGCCTATGGAAGAATGAGGTGTTTCGGTCTCCATCTTTAAGCCACAGGCTACGAGACTTAAGCCTCCAAGTCTCTTCTTCTTGGCGGAAAGCGTGGAGAGATTTGATTTGGGCAGCTTGTTCTTTTTCTAAATTTGAAGCAGAGATCTCCTTATTTTCCATATCCATTAATATTTTATAACTTCAGTTGATTCTCTGAAATTGATTTCCTTCCTCCATCTTCATCAAAATCATCATGTTATAAGGTAAAAGGGCATACCTTTATATGAAATTTTGCCAGCAAAGAGTCCAAAATTAAATTTTGGACAATTAAATTTTCGTGCAACCAAGCAACATTGCATTTTAACCATAGTCTTGGTTCAACATTTTTTCACAGTGGTCTTGGTTCAGTACTTCCTTACGAGTAGAGCCCTCTCCGTTCCTTCAAGCAAGAGTGGTCTCCTTGGAAAAACAATAAATCTGACCATTTCAATATTTTCATAATGTAATACCTGGTACCAGATATCTTTGGTTTATGCCTTCTAAAATCTTGGATACCTCATCAATTTTTCCCTTAGAGAAACACTGTTTTACAGAAAGGCCATATGTCAAAAAGTCAGTTTCACAACCTCTCCTAATTATTTTGTCTTCTAATTGTAATGCTTTTTCCACTTCACTGGCCTGAAATAGAGTAGACATTACTTCTATGTATACTTTAACATGTATAGAGAATTTACAATCTATCACTTCCACAAGAACTTTTGATGCCTCAATTTTTTTTTCCTACCTTCCCAAGATGATGCATGCCATAGATAAAACTTGCATAACTTGGAACAACACGTTCCCTAAGCATTTGGTTCAGTATCTGGGCAGCAGCTTCAACTTTCTTTGATTTGCAACAAGCTTTGATGAGTGAAGAGTACAAAACATATGTGGGTGAGAGACCCTCTCTAATCATTATCTCCAGTTGATTCACTACCTTGTCCACCATACCCAACTTGCATACGCCTCCAATGAATGTCCTATAGCAAACTATATCAGGATTTAAAATTTTTCATCTCCAGATACTTCTTTGCATGGTCCTTGCATGTACATACTAGTAACTACAATGGAATCATGGATGCCATATCTATCTTGATTTATGCAAAAATATGCATGTTTTCATGTCTTCTACAACTAATTTGGTATTTGGGATGTTTGTTTTGAGTATAAATGCAAAAAAATATAATATATATAGTAGACGCTTTGCTTCTTAGATTTTTGGAAAATGACGCTTCCGCATCCCCGCTTCCAAAAAACATCCCCGCTTCGTCCCCCCTTCGTGCAACATTAATTCAAATGGATTGTCCACTCCGAGAAAGGATTGTCCCTGGTTTTAATATATCGTGTGACAGACTGTATGTGACAGGCAGGTGGAAAACTTTTCTCGCAATTGACTAAGCGACGTCCTGTGAGCCATACTTGAGACAGAAACCCTCGTCAGAAGTATATGCTTGGCTCTTTTCCAAACAAATGAAGAGTCAATGAGGTTTTGTGTGATCACTTCTGGTACCGTATTGGGTTTCATTAGAAGCGATAATTGGATTCTCATTGAGTGAGTTGTTTTGCTTTCTCGATTTGAGAGGGTCTGTTTGGAGGGAAAACCAAAAGAGGACATACAAGAATAGTGAGGGGAAAGATGCAGAGGAAGAGGATCGAGAACACCGCCAGCAGGCAGGCTACAGTTTCCAAACGTAGGTGGATTGTTGAAGAAAGCTTACGAGCTCTCGGTGCTCTGCACTGCAGAAGTTGAACTTGTGATTTTCTCCCCAGAAGGAAAGCTCTATGAATTGTCTTTTAGTGCAAATCCTACTATTTTGATTCTAATAATCATGGTTGTGCAAACCTCATGAGATTCTTACTAATAACCCCGGTGGTGCAAGCCCTAGTAAGATTCATAGTAGTAAGCTCAATGTTGAAAAACCTAGTGTAAAACCTCCATCAACAACATAATCAATACATGATGTCAAAAAAAATGGAGAAACATCCAAGGTTCATAAGCAATGATGTAATGAATGAGGTGGAGAAGCATCCAAAGTTATTGAGCGATGGTGTAGTGAATGAGGTAGCTGAAGTAATATATGTTAGCTATACAAGGAAACATGCAATGTCATCTTCCTCTAATTTTCATGGATATAACGTAATATAACTTTCCTATGTAGAAAACATGGCTTATCTTAGGCTTAACCAGGTATATAAAATACCACCTATCACCTTCATTGAAAAACAAATGGTGTCTCTGTTCATAAATATCAGTGATTAATCGTAGGAATGGCTATTATTCTCTATCAAACAAAATAAAGGACTAAGTAATGAAGATCTTGGTCGACAACAAAACTTATGATTATTAACTTCACATTAAAATTCACTTCATCTGCGCCACCTTCAGGGAAATCTTTGTTATCCATCACCATATTGATGTTGTGACTTGGTCCTGGAAAAACATTCAGCATGTCTGATTCATGGAAACCTTCAAGTTAGACAGTATATGTCATGCTAACTTGCAAGAGATTGGTGTGAGGTACACTGAGGTTTGCAGGGCTTGTCCTGCAGTTTTCCCTCATGAAAGCATAGAAGTAGATTATAACCAGTTTCCTAAGAAACCATGAATCCTTTCTAGCCATGACATCTCCGTGACCAACAAGATATACAACTCCAGATTCTTTAGCTTCACGCAGAGATGAAAGATCATACTCAAGACTTGTATCTTCATTTGCAGACATAACACTTGTGGGTAGTCCTAATGATGTGCTAGCTCCAGATAGACGCCTTGACGGGGCACCATATGGTGTGTGTCTCTGGTCTGCCGTCATGGGTGTTCTAAGGGAGTCAGTGAAACCATTTGAAGGTCTTGCTCCTTTAGAATCGACTGGTTCATCGTCCGAGTCTACATTGATACTCTCATTCTCAAGGGCAAGTTCTAAAGCCTCCTTTCGAAGAAACTTATCAAGGCTTTCAATAAGTAATTGTTCACAGGCAGGTCTCATAATGTTCCTTGCGAATGCCTTTGTACCCATATCTAGCCACACATCGAAACATGTTATAGTCCCTTGGACAAATTCTCCTAAAGAGAAAAAGCTCATATTGTGGCACAATAGGAACTGGTACATACTTTATACAAACAAATACGATGATTGAACGTATTGCTGGAAGGTTTGTTAAAAACTGCCTAAAAACTGTAGGTACTCCACGAAAAAGTTCACTATAAACTAACCCAATTCCTGGGACTCGGATTGTCCCAAGTTTGGATCCTAATTCTAACATCAAATCCATCGACACCTTTTTCCTCACTTCCCTTTGATACTTCAGAACACTTCCATAGTTACAAATGTACATCACAAGAAGGAAGCAGGTGGAAAAAACCATTTATCCAACCATTTTCCCCCACTTTCATCAAAACTGCAGAAAAATAAGTCAGTTCAATTGATCCAAATAGAACAGGAAAGCCAATCACAAGGAATATATTTTTTGCCCATATAAGAACCATGACATGAGTGACTAGGCTTGTAGTCACCATCATCATCCCTACCTCTGCAATGCCATATGCATTTGATATCTCAGCCGTGCTCCTAAAACAGGCACATACCAAGACACACATTATCATTAGGAACCAGTTGATGACAGGAATGTAGATCTGGCCCATGAACCGTCGGGATGTGTGAATTATTTTCAATCTGGGAAAGAATCCTAGGGCCATGGACATTTTAATAGATGAAATTGTTGACGAGATCATTGCCTGGCTTGCAATTATGGAAACAACAGTAGCTATCACGAAGACTGGCCAGATAAAACCATCTGGAATTGAAGCATAGAATACCTTGTCCACCACAGAGGGATGCTTCATAAGATATGCAGCTTGATCCATGTAAGCCAATAGTAGGCATGGGAATACTACACATGTGAAGGCTATCTGGATGGATCTTACTGAGAAGTTATCTAAATCACCTCCTGTTATGCACAAGACGCAACCTCCCAGGGACATCCATGCTTTGATAGTGTTCCTCTTGAACAAGTAATAGATATAAACCGGATTGAATGCTTTTAAAACTGTCACGTCATGTGAAATAATATTGTAAAGTCCAATAGAACCAAGAGAGAAAAGCCATATCATGAGTGTCGGAGCAAATGTCATGCCTACTTTGCTTGTACCAAACTGTTTTATGCTGAACAAGATCACTAGGAATATGATTGAGACAATGACCACTGTGTCTTCCGTAAAGCTAGATATTTCATCTTGCAGGCCACTCACAGCAGACATGACTGATATTGCAGGTGTAAGTATGCCATCCCCAATTACCATGGAAGTACCCATGAGAACCAAGAATAGCAATAGGGTCTTCAATTTTGTACTTCTCTGAAGGCTTTCTTTGATTCTTAATGATCTTTCCAGTTCCGGGGTGGGCAACTTGAGCTTGAAACTGGAAATTTTTCCATCTGATGGTTGCTGGTTGGGGAGCAGATTGACCTTTGCATATATGCAAATGAAAGAGTATAAGGAAAATGTGCCCCCTTCACCATTGTCATTGGCTTTGAGCACAATCAACACATATTTAGCCAAAGGATTATGGATTATAATTGATATCTAATATTTTTTAACTTCAGTTGATTCTCTGAAATTGATTCCCTTCCTCCATTTTCATTAAAATCATCATGTTATAAGGCAAAAGGGCATACCTTTATATGAAATTTTGCCAGCAAAGAGTCCAAAATTAAATTTTGGACCATTAAATTTTCATGCAACCAAGCAACATTGCATTTTAACAATAGTTTGGTTCAACATTTTTTGACAATGGTCTTGGTTCAGTACTTTGTTACGAGCAGAGCCCTCTCCATTCCTTCAAGCAAGAGTGGTCTCCTTGGAAAAACAATAAATCTGACCATTTCAATTTTTTCATAATGTGGTTCAGTACTTTCTTATGAGCAGAGCCCTCTCCATTCCTTCAAGCAAGAGTGGTCTCCTTGGAAAAACAATAAATCTGACCATTTCAATATTTTCATAATGTAATACCTGGTACCAGATATTTTTGGTTTATGCCTTCTAAAAGCTTGGATACCTCATCAATTTTTCCCTTAGAGAAACACTGTTTTACAGAAAGGCCATATGTCAAAAAGTCAGTTTCACAACCTCTCCTAATTATTTTGTCTTCTAATTGTAATGCTTTTTCCACTTCACTGGCCTGAAATAGAGCAGACATTACTTCTGTGTATACTTTAACATGTACAGAGAATTTACAATCTATTACTTAAGAACTTTTGATGCCTCAATTTCTTTTGCTACCTTCCCAAGATGATGCATGCCATAGATAAAACTTGCATAACTTGGAACAACACGTTCCCTAAGCATTTGGTTCAGTATCTAGGCAGCAGCTTCAACTTTCTTTGATTTGCAGCAAGCTTTGATGAGTGAAGAGTACAGAGTATATGTGGGTGAGAGACCCTTTCTAATCATTATCTCCAGTTGATTCACTGCCTCGTCCACCATACCCAATTTGCATAGGCCTCCAACGAATGTCCTATAGTAAACTATATCAGGATTTAAAATTTTTCATCTCCATTAGATACTTCCTTGCATGGTCCACTCTACCAGCGTTGCACAAAGCATTGATCAATGCATTCAAATGGATTGTCCACTCCGAGAAAGTATTGTCCCTGATTTTAATATATCGTGTGACAGCCCGTATGTGACAGGCAGGTGGAAAACTTTTCTCGCAATTGACTAAACGAAATCCTGCGAGCCATACTTGAGACGGAAACCCTTGTCAGAAGTATATGCTTGGCTCTTTTCCCAACAAATGAAGAGTCAATAAGGTTTTGTGTGATCACTTCTGGTATCGTATTGGGTTATTGTTAGAAGTGATAATTGGATTCTCATCGAGTGAGTTGTTCTGCTTTCTCGATTTGAGAGGTTTCGTTTGGAGGGAAAAACGAAAGAGGACATACAAGAATAGTGAGGGGAAAGATGCAGAGGAAGAGGATCGAGAAACCGCCAGCACGCAGGCTACATTTTCCAAACGTAGGTGGATTGCTGAAGAAAGTTTACGAGCTCTTGGTGCTCTGCACTTCAGAAGTTGAACTTGTGATTTTATCCCCAGCAGGAAAGCTCTATGAATTGTCTTTTAGTGCAAATCCTACTATTTTGATTCTAATAATCATGGTTGTGCAAACCTCATGAGATTCTTGCTAATAACCCCAGTGGTGCAAGCCCTAGTAAGATTCGTACTAGTAAGCTCAATGTTGAAAAACCTAGTGTAAAACCTCTATCAACAACATAATCAATACATGATGTCAAAAAAAATGGAGAAGCATCCAAGGTTCTTAAGCAATGATGTAATGAATGAGGTGGAGAAGCATCCAAAGTTATTGAGCGATGGTGTAATGAATGAGGTAGCTGAAGTAATATCTGTTAGCTATACGAGGAAACATGCAATGTCATCTTCCTCTAATTTTCATGGATATAACGTAATATAACTTTCCTATGTAGAAAACATGGCTTATCTTAGGCTTAACCAGGCATATAAAATAAAACCTATCACCTTCATTGAAAAAAAAATGGTGTCTATGTTCATAAATACCAGTGATTAATCGTAGGAATGGCTATTGTTCTCTATCAAACAAAATAAAGGACTAAGTAATGAAGATCTTGGTCGACAACAGAACTTATGATTATTAACTTCACATTAAAATTCATTTCATCTCCGCCACCTTCAAGGAAATCTTTGTTATCCATTTCCATATTGATGTTGTGACTTGGTCCTTTAAAAACATTCAGCATGTCTGATTCATGGAAACCTTCAAGTTAGACAGTATATGTCATGCTAACTTGCAAGAGATTGGTGTGAGGTACACTGAAGTTTGCAGGGCCTGCCCTGCAGTTTGCCCTCATGAAAGCATAGAAGTAGATTATAACCAGTTTCTTAAGAAACCATGAATCCTTTCTAGCCTTGACATCTCCGTGACCAACAAGATATACAACTCCTGATTCTTTAGCTTCACGCAGAGATGAAAGATCATACTCAAGACTTGTATCTGCATCTGCAGACATAACACTTGTGGGTAGTCCTAATGATGTGCTACCTCCAGATAGACGCCTTGATGGGGTACCATATTGTCTGTGTCTCTAGTCTGCCATCAGAGGTGTTCTAAGGGAATCAGCGAAACCATTTGAAGGTCCTGCTCCTTTAGAATTGACTGATTCATCGTCCGAGTCTACATTGATACTCTCATTCTCAAGGGAAAGTTCTAAATCCTCCTTTCGAAGAAACCTATCAAGGCTTTCAATAAGTAATTGTTCAGAGGCGTCATAATGTTGCTTGTGAATGTCTTTGTACCCATATCTAGCCACACATCGAAACATCTCATAGTCCCTTGGACAAAGTCTTCTAAAGAGAAAAAGCTCGTCTTGTGGCACAATAGGAACTGGTACATACTTTATACAAACAAATAAGATGATCGAATGTATTGCTGGAAGGCTTTGTCAAAAACTGCCTAAACACTGCAGGTACTCCACGAACAAGTTCACTATAAACTAACCCAATTCCTGGGACTCGGACTGTCCCAAGTTTGGATCCTAATTCTAACATCAAATCCATTGACACCATTTTCCTTACTTCCCTTTGATACTTCAGAACACTTCCATAGTTCCAAATGTACATCACAAGAAGGAAGCAGGTGGCAAAAACCATTTATCCAACCATTTTCCCCCACTTTCATCAAAACTGAAGAAAAAAATAAGTCAGATCAATTGATCCAAATGGAACAGGAAAGCCAATCACAAGGAATATATTTTTTGCCCATATAAGAACCATGACAAGAGTCACTAGGCTTGTAGTCACCATCATCATCCCTGCCTCTGCAATGCCATATGCATTTGATATCTCGGTCGTGCTCCTAAAACAGGCACATACCAAGACACACATTATCATTAGGAACCAGTTGATGACAGGAATGCAGATCTGACTCATGAACCGTCGGGATGTGTGAATTATTTTTAATCTGGGAAAGAATCCTAGGGCCATTGACATTTTAATAGGTGAAATTGTTGCCGAGATCATTGCCTGGCTTGTAATCATGGCAACAGCAGTCGCTATCACGAAGACTGACCAGATAAAACCATCTGGAATTGAAGCATAGAATACCTTCTCCACCACAGAGGGATGCTTCATAAGATATGCAGCTTGATCCATGTAAGCCAATAGTAGGCATGGGAATACTACACAAGTGAAGGCTATCTGGATGGATCTTACTGAGAAGTGACCCAAATCAGCAAACATAGCTTCAGCTCCTAATATGCACAACACGCAACCTCCTAGGGACATCCATGCTTTGATAGTGTTCCTCTTGAACAAGTAATAGATATAAACCAGATTGAATGCCCTTAAAACTGTCACGTCATGTGAAATAATATTGTAAAGTCCAATAGAACCAAGAGAGAAAAACCATGTCATGAGTGCCGGAGCAAATGTCATGCCTACTTTGCTTGTACCAAACTGTTTTATGTTGAATAAGATCACCAGGAAAATGATTGAGACAATGACCACTGTGTCTTCCATAAAGCTAGATATTTCATCTTGCAGGCCACTCACAGCAGACATGACTGATATTGCAGGTGTAAGTATGCCATCCCCAATTACCATGGAAGTACCCATGAGAACCAATAATAGCAGTAGGGTCTTCAATTTTGTACTTCTCTGAAGGCTTTCTTTGATTCTTAATGATCTTTCCAGTTCCCGGGTGGGCAACTTGAGCTTGAAACTGGAAACTTTTTCATCCGATGGTTGCTGGTTGGGAAGCAGATTGACCTTTGCATATATGCAAGTCAAAGAGTACAAGGAAAATGTCCCCCCTTCACCATTGTCATTGGCTTTGAGCACAATCAACACATATTTAGCCAAAGGATTATGGATTATAGTTGATATCTAATATTTTTTAACTTCAGTTGATTCTCTGAAATTGATTCCCTTCCTCCATTTTCATTAAAATCATCATGTTATAAGGCAAAAGGGCATACCTTTATATGAAATTTTGCCAGCAAAGAGTCCAAAATTAAATTTTGGACAATTAAATTTTCATGCAACCAAGCAACATTGCATTTTAACAATAGTTTGGTTCAACATTTTTTGACAATGGTCTTGGTTCAGTACTTTGTTACAAGCAGAGCCCTCTCCATTCCTTCAAGCAAGAGTGGTCTCCTTGGAAAAACAATAAATATGGCCATTTAAATTTTTTCATAATGTGGTTCAGTACTTTCTTACGAGCAGAGCCCTCTCCATTCCTTCAAGCAAGAGTGGTCTCCTTGGTAAAACAATAAACCAGGTATCTTTGGTTTATGCCTTCTAAAAGCTTGGATACGTCATCAATTTTTCCCTTAGAGAAACATTGTTTTACAGAAAGGCCATATGTCAAAAGTCAGTTTCACAACCTCTCCTAATTGTTTTGTCTTCTAATTGTAATGCTTTTTCCACTTTACTGGCCTGAAATAGAGCAGACATTACTTCTGTGTATACTTTAACATGTACAGAGAATTTACAATCTATCACTTCCTCAAGAACTTTTGATGCCTCAATTTTTTTTCCTACCTTCGCAAGATGATGCATGCCATAGATAAAACTTGCATAACTTGGAACAACACGTTCCCTAAGCATTTGGTTCAGTATCTGGGCAGCAGCTTCAACTTTCTTTGATTTGCAGCAAGCTTTGATGAGTGAAGAGTACAGAGAATATGTGGGTGAGAGACCCTTTCTAATCATTATCTCCAGTTGATTCACTGCCTCGTCCACCATACCCAACTTGCATAGGCCTCCAATGAATGTCCTATAGAAAACTATATCAGGATTTAAAGTTTTTCATCTCCATTAGATACTTCCTTGCATGGTCCACTCTACCAGCATTGCACAAAGCATTGATCAATGCATTCAAATGCAATGTCCACTCCTTTAGAATCGACTGATTCATCGTCCGACTCTACATTGATACTCTCATTCTCAAGGGAAAGTTCTAAAGCCTCCTTTCGAAGAAAATTATCAAGGCTTTCAATAAGTAATTGTTCAAAGGCCTCATAATGTTCCTTGTGAATGTCTTTGTACCCATATCTAGCCACACATCGAAACATGTTATAGTCCCTTGGACAAATTCTCCTAAAGAGAAAAAGCTCATCTTGTGGAACAGTAGGAACTAGTACATACTTTATACAAAAAAATACGATGATCGAATGTATTGCTGGAAGGCTTGTTAAAAACTGCCTAAAAACTGCAAGTGCTCCACGAACAAGTTCACTATAAACTAACCCAATTCCTGGGACTCGGATTGTCCCATATTTGGATCCTAATTCTAACATCAAATCCATTGACACCTTTTTCCTCACTTCCCTTTGATACTTCAAAACACTTCCATAGTTCTAAATGTACATCACAAGAAGGACGCAGGTGGCAAAAACCATGTATCCAACCATTTTCCCCCACTTTCATCAAAACTGCAGAAAAATAAGTCAGTTCAATTGATCCAAATAGAACAGGAAGGCCAATCACAAGGAATATATTTTTTGCCCATATAAGAACCATGACAAGAGTCACTAGGCTTGTAGTCACCATCATCATCCCTACCTCTGCAATGCCATATGCATTTGATATCTCAGCCGTGCTCCTAAAATAGGCACATACCAACACACATTATCATTAGGAACCAGTTGATGACAGGAATGTAGATTTGACCCATGAACCGTCAGGATGTGTGAATTATTTTCAATTTGGGAAAGCATCCTAGGGCCATGGACATTTTAATAGATGAAATTGTTTCCGAGATCATTGCTTGGCTTGCAACCATGGCAACAACAGTAGCTATCACGAAGACTGGCCAGATAAAGCCATCTGGAATTGAAGCATAGAATACCTTGTCCACCACAGAGGGATGCTTCATAAGATATGAAGCTTGATCAATGTAAGCCAACAGTAGGCATGGGAATACTACACATGTGAAGGCTATCTGGATTGATCTCACTGAGAAGTGACCCAAATCAGCAAACATAGCTTCTGCTCCTGTTATGCACAACACACAACCTCCTAGGTACATCCATGCTTTGATAGTGTTCCTCTTGAAAAAGTAATAGATATAAACTGGATTGAATGCCCTTAAAATTATCACGTCATGTTAAATAATATTGTAAAGTCCAATAGAACCAAGAGAGAAAAACCATATAATGAGTGTCAGAGAAAATGTCATGCCTACTTTGCTTGTACCAAACTGTTTTATGCTAAACAAGATCACCATGAATATGATTGAGACAATGACCACTGTGTCTTCCGTAAAGCTAGATATTTCATCTTGCAGGCCACTCACAACAGACATGACTGATATTGCAGGTGTAAGTATGCCATCCCCAATTACCATGGAAGTACCCATGAGAACCAAGAGTAGCAGTAGGGTCTTCAATTTTGTACTTCTCTGAAGGCTTTCTTTGATTCTTAATGATCTTTCCAGTTCTGGGGTGGGCAACTTGAGCTTGAAACTGGAAAAATTTTCATTCAATGGTTGCTGGTTGGGGAGCAGATTGACCTTTGCATATATGCAAATCAAAGAGTACAAGGAAAATGTCTCCCCTTCACCATTGTCATTGGCTTTGAGCGCAATGAACACATATTTAGCCAAAGGGATGAGGGCTATTGTGTACATCACTAAAGCTAATGCACCCAAAACATCTTCGTCTCCTTTGCTACGAGCTTGGATGAATACACTAGTGAAAACATACAAGGGGTTGGTACCCATATCACCATAGACCAGTCCAAGTGTTTGGAATGCCAAGCCGAGCGTCTGTCCTAATGAGGGGTCCTTATCATGGCCCTTATGAACACGAGGCACCTCCATGGCCTCCACATCAAAGGAATCCACTCTCTTGGCCTTCGGAACGAGCCTGCGCCTCATTTTGTGTCCAATCTGATCATCGTCAACAAACCACCGTGGGGATACCTCTTCCATTTCACTGCCATAAACCCACCTAGACTTTGATGACAACAAAGACATTGAGCCCTCACTGATCCCATCCCTGTCTTGCTCATCCATCCAAGACATTGATATGATAATGGGGTTGACAATGACAAGAATGATACGCAAAAGAGAAATCAATAAAAACTTAGGAGAATCCCCACAAACGTTTATAAAAAAAGCACAAGTTTATCATCCAGAGAAGCAATTTCTGCATTCAAAGACCACAATCCTCAATCTCATAATTTTATCATCCACAGAAACAACTCCTGCATTCAAATCCCATAATCCAGCAAAAGAAAGAGCTCAATCTCTTCAACCCACATCGTAACATCGCATCCCACATCTAGATTTCCATTGAAATCTTGAAAATTCTCATACCCAAATGATTTTTTCCAATGATTTCTATGAATACACCACCATTCTTCGATCAGAGCGGTTTTCTTATCTCATCAGAAAAATTCTCCGAGGTCACGTTAAGACCAATAAAATTATACAGAGTGGTAACCCGTGGTTATGAAACAAAATAAAAAAACTCGAATCTCAACTGAAGCAATATATGTTATAAAGATGATAAGCTCGTGGAAGATGTTCATTGTAGTTTTGTTGGATTATTGAATATTAAATCATAAATAGTTTAAATTGATTTAGGTGATAATGGCTTCATCATAGACCATGTTAAAACATTAATACTAAATCATAGATAAAATTTTAACCTTTTTTATATAGCATTAATTGTGTAACAATTTATAGTGTTAATTGTTTATCTATTTATAAATTAATAAAATATAAACTATTTATAAATTAATAAAATATAAGTGATGGTTTTAGGTATTAGCTCCTCTACGAGTATGTTTATTTTTTAAGTTGGATTACAAATACAAAATTTAAAAGTATATAACATTTGTTTTATGAAATTTTCCTACAAATTTTGTTTTTTTGTTTTTTTTTTTTAATTCTCTACATTCGATTATTTTTCTATGTTCTCTCCATGTGATTTTTTCTCACTAGTTAATAAACATGATATTAAAAACTCACAATGATGGGATAATGTGTTCTCTCATATCTCAAACTATTCCCTCGCTGTAAACACTCTTAAAATTATCATTTTCATGGTATTAAAAACTCACAATGATGGGATAGTGTGTGCTACCATATTTCAAACTATTCCCTCACTTTTTAGATGTAAACACTCTTAAAAATATCATTTTTTTTATAACTAAAACGGTTATGATTTTTATTTATTTGAAAAAATCTTGGGTCTTTGCCCAAGCGGCTCCTATTACATTGTAGATTTCTAACTGTTGCTGATTATGATCTACTAGATTTTAAGGGCATTTGTACAATGCTTTCATTGTTTACAATTAGCAGTCCTTTCATCAGAGAGTTGCCTTTGTTTGCCATCTGATCAACTTCATTGTTTGACTTTCTAAGGATATGATAAAACTTACATGTGTCAAAGTCTAGGAGAACTCTCTTCAATTTGTCTAGTATTTTGTTGAGGCTGGCATTGCCAAATAGATTTCCCAGCTTTAGGTTTTTATTATTAACTCTGAATCTCCAAAAACTTGGAGGTCTTTGGCACCTTTGTCTCTTGCAATATGGCAAGCTTTGAGAAGCCCAAGAATCTCTGCTTGATTGTTAGATTTCTGGCCTAATCCCCAGCTGAAACAGTCTTTTGAAGCCCCATCCGAAGAGTAGATGACCCCCCCAGCACCAGCGGCTCCGTGATTACCTTTAGATGATCCATCAAAGAAAAATGTGGTTAAGTTTTGTGACCGCCACCATGATTGGAATTTGTCATCTTCATCTCTTATGCACCATTCTTGATTTGCCTTCTGTGGAGAGAGGAGCTGCTTATGCGGGCAGGGCTCTAACGGGCCTAGCCATCTTTTTTCTTCAGGCAGTAGCAATGGGTCTTCTTTGAAATACTGTTGTTGGGCTGCTTCCAGGAGAAAGGATTTAGCTTTTGCTGCAACTTGCAGTGGAGAGTGCCTCATCTCTTTGAAAATCTGCTGATTTCGAGCTAGCCAAAGCTGCCAACAAACATATTTTGGGATAGCTGTCCAAATTTTACTCCAGAATGATTTGGAAGGGATGCACTGGGAATAGAATCGACTCCAAGTGGCGTAGAGATCTGCAACAGAGATTTGTGAAGGCAGTATAATCTGAAATTCATGTAAAATAATTCCCCATACCTCTTTTGCAAAATTGCACTCCAAGAAAAGGTGCTGGGCTGTTTCAAAATTGCTGCTGCATAACACACATCTGTGCGGCCCTGCTATATTCCTTTTTTCCAGGTTATCACCAGTTAGGAGTTTATTATGAGCCAGGGTCCAGAAGAAGAAATTCACTTTTGGTAGGGCTAGGGGGTCCCAGACATTCTTCCAAAAAGCCGGAGTTTGTCTGCTATTTCTTGAGGCCTGCAATGCTCTGTATCCTGCTGCTGTGGTGTAGACTCCGGACTGACCCCAACCCCATTTGTCTTTCATGGATCTGTTGACAGGGGCTGCTTCCTCCAGCAGATCTTCAAGCAGGGTTTGTTGATGGGATAACCAGGCTGGGACTCCATGAAAATCCCATCCTGCCCAATCTCCACGATGATCCCAATTTGAAAGATCGTATATGGTGTTGACTCCTGCTTGCTTCAGCCAGTCCCTGAGATCAGCTATGTCCTCATTATTCTTCAGAGGTTCTTTCCCCATAATACTGTCAAGCCACAGGTGGGTGCATTTGCCGTTGCCGGGGATCCTGTAAACCTGTTTGTTGAAGAACTTGCTGCTCCTGCAGCATAGTTTCCACACCTGCGTGCTGTTGACTGTATTTGCGTTCTGAAGATTACTGAGGGATTTGTTGGGTCTGTACTTAGTGCGCAGCAATACACTAACTAGATGGGAGGGCTCGTGGATCAGCTTCCACAAGATCTTTCCTCCCAGCGCTAAATTGACAAGAGCTGGATCTCTAATTTGCAGCCCTCCTTCTGCCTTTGTTTTTTTCACCACGTCCCAGTTCACCAGATGTATTTTGTTTTCGTTTCCCTTTCCTCCCTGCCACAAGAAGTCTCTAAGCAGTTTGGATATTTGCTCCGACACATTTCTTGGTGCTAGGAGAAACGCTGCCTGATAGATTGGTAGCACCGACAACATGGCTTTTATTAAAATTACTTTGCCTCCCTTCGTCAGCCAATAGCCTCCCCACGCTGCAATTTTTGTTTTAATTTTCGAGATTATTTCACTCCAAAGCGTTCTTTTATTGGCTCCTGAGATGATGGGAAGGCCCAGATACTTGAATCTATCCCAAGTTGCTTGTCCTTTGAATCCGAGGAGAGTGGTTATACCGGAGAGCTCCCTCTGATCTATATTCCAGCTGAAAACTTCGCTTTTGTTCTCATTTATTAATGCCCCTGAGGCTCTGCAATAACTTTTGAGAACTGTGTTTATGGCTTTGGCAATTCTGATGGAGGCTCCGCCAAGGAGAAGGGAATCGTCAGCGAATAGAGCGTGGTTCAGGGCTTTAGCTCCATGGGAAGGTTTGAGACCCAGGATATTTCCGTTTAGTCTTTCTGCAGTGAGTTTACGACTGAGGGAATCTGCCATTATGATGTACAGGAATGGGGAGAGGGGGCATCCCTACCTGATGCCTCTCTAGCTTTGGAAGAAATTTGTGGGGCGACCGTTGACTAAAGGGGCAATCCATGGTTTGTCAATGCAAGCTTTGATGAGATTTACGAATTGGGTCGAAAAGCCAAATGAGAGAAGGACATTGCTGAGGAAAGAGCGATCCACTCTGTCGAAGGCGTTTGCCATGTCTAATTTAATCAACATGCCTTTTTCATTCCGCTGCTTGCTAGAGTGAATGATCTCCTGTACCTGGATTACATTATCTAGAATATGCCTGCCTTCCACAAAACCACCTTGAGGAGGGGAGATCAATCTTTTTTTACAGCGGATTGATCCGGTTTTCTAGCAGTTTAGCCAGAATTTTATATGAAGCGTTACACAACGAAATGGGCCTGAATCTTGCGAATGTTTTCGGATTGGTGTCTTTGGGGATTAGAGTGAGGTAAGTGGAGTTGGTTCCTCCGCCTATCTTGGCTTTTTTCATGAACCAGCCTATCATTTTGCAGAGATCAGCTTTGATAAGATGCCAACAAGACTTGTAGAAATGGATTGTAAATCCATCAGGCCTGGGCGCCTTATCTGCGTCCATGGACCAGATAACATTTATGATTTCCTCCTCCGTGGTTGGCCTGCAGAGAGCTGCGTTTTCTTCAGGGCTAATGAGAGAAGGGATGTTGGCGATGAAATCAGCGGCTTCCTCATTATTTTTGTGAGTTTCTTCTCTGTAAAGATTCCTAAAGTGGGTTTCAGCGGCAGCTTTGACTTGGTTAAAACCTTTGCAAACAGTGCCCTCTGCTGTTTTGATTTATGCTATGTGGTTCCTTGACAATCTCGCTCTATATTGTCGGTGGAAGAAGGAGGTGTTTCGGTCTCCAGCCTTCAACCACAAACTTCTAGATTTTAGTCGCCAGTATTCTTCTTCCTTTCTGAAAGTTTGGTTAGCAGAACGTTGGGCTTTTGTTTCTTTTTCCAACAACTCTGTTGTGATATCTTTGTTTTCCATCTCTATTTGCAGAGTCTGCAATGAATGGACTGACTCCTTTGTTTGCTTGGTAGGAGAGGGGGTTGGTCTCTTTATCCAATTCTTCAGATCTTGCTTTGTGGCTTTCAATTTTTGCTCCCAGACATAGCTTGGGGATCCCTTGAAAGTTTTGGCCCAAGCTGCCTTCACTGTCTCTATATAACCTTCCCTCTCGATCCATAGAGGGCTGAACCGGAATGGAATAGGCCCCAGTTCTTCTTCATCTTCCAAGAGTAGCTAAATAGGCTTATGATCAGAAGCAAGTTTAGGCAGGATTTTAGTGATGGTTATCTTTTTGTTCATCATTATGGAGCTTTGTACCATGAATCTATCTAAACGTGCTGAGATGTGATCTGATCCCACTCTGTTATTGGACCAGGTATAAATGCCTCTGATAGGATTGAAGTCCAGAAGATCCTAGCATTGAAAGAGTTCCTCCACCTCGTCTAGCATGGGATCTCTATTGCTTATCCCCCCTTCTTTTCTTTTGCTTTCATAATGATGTTGAGATCCCCTGCTATGATGATATTGCTGGGGGATGACTGCTCTAAGAAGGCTGAAAGGGAGTTCCAGCATTCTCGCTTTTCATAGTAAGAAACAGGGACATAAAGATTGAAAAGGGAAATAGACAACTTGCTTTGTGCATCAATTCCGTGTGGATCCAGTGCTGTGTTTCTTGATGATTTTTCACATGAAAAGGTTCATCGTTCCAGAGAGTTGCCGGCCCTCCAAAAGTTCCCCTTGAGCTGACAGCTTTGCCTGCTCTTTTATTCCACTTTGAACTGTTGATCTCTAGAAGGGCTTGGCCTTCTATTTTGGTCTCTTGGAGCATGAGGATATCTGAGGGCTCTGCTTTCATAAGATCCTTAACTGCTTCTATTTTGGAGGGGTTCCCCAATCCTCTACAGTTCCAAGAGACGAGATTCATTATTTACTTGAGGGAGTATTGAGGCCTCCCTTGGAAGGCCTTGGTCTGATATTTCACCCAATAGACATTTCTATGGTTGCTTGACTTCCTTGTGTTTTGAGTCTTTCTGCCTCCTCCTCCCTCTTTTCTTTGCAGGATTTCCTTCCAGCTTTTTTCGTTTGTCGCTCGTAGGTTTCATCCTCCGAGGAACCAGAGCTTTCAACTGGTTTTTTCCTTGCTATCTCTGCATATGAGGGATTGGAGGGACTGCCTTGGATGTCCTCGGTCTGGATTGCTTCCCCTTCCTCCTTGTTTGAAGGTGGAGTGGCCCCCTGTTCTACATTCTCCTGGGGTAGGGTAACTTGATTGTTCTGAGCACTTTCTGTCCCTTTTGGATTTACTTCCGTTTCCTGGTTGGCTTTGGTGCTACTAGGGCCTCCGTCCATGTTGCCTTTGCCTGTGCCTTTTTTTGAGGTTGCATTCTTCTGGACTAGGGTCCATTGTTCCCCATTCTGTTTGTCTGCTTGCTCCTCTGCTTTCTTTTTACAGTTCTTTGCAAAGTGGCCATGGCCATGGCAATGTCTGCATTTAAAGGGTAGTTGTTCGTAGTCCAACTCCTGGACATGCGTCCACCCAGCTACAGTGAGTTTGATAGCTTCCGATAACCCCTCTTCTAGGTCCACTTCTACACAGATACGGGCGCATGAACACTGGTCTTTTTTCGCTGCTTGGTTTATGTATTTTCCCAGTGCATTACTTATGATTTGTAGGGATTTTTGGTTCCAGCAGTGAAGAGGCAAATGTGGGAGCCTAACCTAGACCGGGACAGCGGAGGGGATGTCCTAGGTGGGATCGAAATCAGGGGACCATTTGTTCAGGTAAAGACCCAAGGGTCCCATTAAATACGGTCCATTTCTAAAGATTAAACCTCTGTCATCTGGGTTTTCAAAGACAAACACAAAGAAACCCTTGCCTACAAAATAACTTTTGACTCCTTTGATTAGGGGCTTCCAGTTCCTTTGGGTCCATTCATCCACCGACTTGGGAGATGGCCAGAGGCTAGTGAACTGACCTATAAGGCCTCTCTCCGCAAGGTTCAACGTAGCTTTACAAGTTTCTTCTTCTGGTAGGGCTACCGATGGAATCGTGTCCAGTTTCTTTACGAACTTCTGTTGAGAAGTTGAGGGTGGGCGCTTTGGACCAGCAACTATCATTGATCTGAAGGCTAACACCTCTGGAGGCGGCGAAGGAGGGGGATCAGGGTCCCCGCTGGCCTCCATTGATGAGGCTGGGCGGACGGAGGGGCACAGAGGCCTGGGACGCGCTGGAGCAGTCGGCTGTTGCAGAGCAGGGGCGCGTGCAGGAGGTCCAGTAAATCTTATTTGTCCTTAAAATTATCATTTTCAAATTGCCTATAAATATGAATTTTTTTCCTACTATATGAATATACCATTAAAATGTTATGAATGAGATATATGAAATAAAAATTCTTAATTTCTTTTTTATTGTTATGTAAAGCCAAATTATGTTGAATTGTCAAAATTTAGACTTTAAAATTGTTAAGATTTTTTTTTTTATTATGTAAAGCTAACCTCTCCTAACCCAAAACATCACTTAAATCAATCTCCTTATCATAAAATATTGTAAAAAGTGAGATTTCATATTCTTTTCAACTTTAGTATTTTGTCAAATATTAAGAAATGCAAAACATAATATATATGTTAAAGAAGAAACATATTATATATCTTCAAGGAGAAACATATAATGGTAATGTAAAGTTTTAAAAGGTATACAATCCTTGGGCTTATTGGATGGTATATCAAAATTTTCACACCTTTTTATGAGATATGGGAGGAAAACATGTTAAATATTTTTAATAAATATAAAATTTTGAAAATGATGCTAGTTATGTGTGATTCTTTTTTCATTCTCTGTGATTATGAAAAATGAAACACAATGCTTTTTCATTAGTGCATACGTATTACATTATATAATTGCATATAGAAAAATCATTCAAGAGTCGATAACAATAAAAGTGAAGAATTTATGGTCCAATGTTATATTTAAGGGAGATGTTTAAGGATGATGTTTGAATTTTGTTTTGCATTTTAAGACCTTTGGAGGAAATATTAGGAAGGACTATGAGAAAGGATTGTCCTTGATTTTCGAAAATGGAGTTGTTCCTTTCCAGCGATATGCCCCAAGTGACAATCAAAGGGAGAGCTCATATGTTTTTTGGATGTTTTCTTTATAGCCATTTTTTTACACATATCCATAGAGTCCCCATGCCATTGATGTGAGTTACCAATATATTTCTGAATTTCAAGCCATACTCTGATAGTGAAGGGGAAATTTATGAAGAGATGCGGGATGTCCTCAAGCAAAGTGGGCATCTACTGGGCACAAATAAAAACATTTTTTGTAAGATATCCCATGTTGGAACTTCGTTTTTAAGGAGCAACCACATGAATAATTTAGTTTTAGGTGGATAGTTTTGATTCTAGATCTTTTTAACCCACCAGGGAGGAGGGTAAGCCTGAGGTTGATGCGCTAAAGACAAATAACCAAACATGGGATTGTGACTACTCGAGGGTGTGTTTGACCAGACTAGAGTGTCTTTAGAATTTGAGAGAGATACCAGATTGTGACTAAGAGTTTTAATATATTTGTTCCATTCTTCAGTTAGAGCCCCTTCCAATAGTAAGTTAACAAATTGCCTCCAAGCTAGGCAACCCATTAGACCCATATGATCAGAGGCCTGATTTAAGAAGAAGATTCTTTGAGTGTGAAGGAGCTTGGATGAGTTGATCAGAGAGTATATGAGAATCCCCACAACCTATTCAGGGATATTTCCCTACAAGGAGTTTTGTACCATCTCCAATTCGCCATTTGAGACCTTGTATAAGAGCTTTCCAAACCAATGATCTAGAGGGTGGAAATCACCTGGGAGCATGAATCCAATCCATTGTTGAACAGGGGCAAATATATTTGTTTGCTATGACTTGCGGCCACAACACCGTAACTTGAATCAATTTCCAGACACCTTTTTTAGCAAGAGCCTTAGAGAACCAAATGATATTTTTTAAGCCCCATCGTCCCATTTGCTTGGGAATGGCTATGGAAGACCATGTTGTAAGTGCAAATGGGTGACGATCTTGTTCCCCTCCCCACAAGAATCTTAGATAGATTTGTTTAATTTTGTGTATTATTTCCAAAGGAACACAAACAAGTAGTGACTAATAAACAAGAATTGCTTCTATTACCGCTTTGCAGAGTATCAACTAACCTGCTTTGGAAAGCTAAAATTTTTGCACCAATGCCTAATTCAAAATTCTATTTTTGCAATGAAAACATTGTAGGGTAAAACAAATCTACCGCATGATAGATTTATTTTTAGCACAAACAAAATCATTAAAGGGTAAAACAAATCTAATGCGCACTAGATTTGTTTTTAGCACAAACAAAAATATTGCAGAGTAAAACAAATCTAGCACACACTAGATTTGTTTCTAGCATAAATACAAGCATTGTAAGGTAAAACAAATCTAGTGTATGCTAGATTTGTTTTTAGAATAATCACAAGCATTACAGGGTAAAAAAAATCTAACGTGGGTTAGATTTGTTTATAGAACAAACAAAAACATTGTAGGGTAAAATAAATCTAGCGTCTGCTAGATTTGTTTCTAGCGCAAACAAAAACATTGCGGGGTAAAACAAGTTTAGTGTTCATTAGATTTGTTTCTATCACAAATGCAAGCATTGTAAGACAAAAATCATTTAGCGCATGTTAGATTTCCTTGTAGCACAAACACAAGCATTGCAAGGTAAAACATATATAGTGTGTGCTAGATTTCTTTCTAGCAGAAAAACAAGCATTGTAAGGCAAAACAAAACTAGATTTGTTTTTAGAATAATCACAAGCACTACAGGGTAAAAAAAATCTAACGTGGGTTAGATTTGTTTATAGAACAAACAAAAACATTGTAGGGTAAAATAAATCTAGCGTCTGCTAGATTTGTTTCTAGCACAAACAAAAACATTGCAGGGTAAAACAAGTTTAGTGTTCGTTAGATTTGTTTCTATCACAAATGCAAGCATTGTAAGACAAAAATCATCTAGCGCATGTTAGATTTCCTTGTAGCACAAACACAAGCATTGCAAGGTAAACCATATATAGTGTGTGCTAGATTTCTTTCTAGCAGAAAAACAAGCATTGTAAGGCAAAACAAAACTAGCGCACGTTAGATTTGTTTCTAGCAAAACAACAAGCACTACGAGGTAAAACAAACCTTGCGTGCACTAGATTTGTTTCTAGCACAATCACAATCATTGCAAAGTAAAAAAAATATAACATGCGCTAGATTTCCTTTTAGCATAAACAAAATCATTATAAGAAAAAATAAGTCTAGGCAGGTTAGATTTGTTTCTAACACAAACACATGCATTGTAAGGTAAAATAAATATAGTGTAATTCAAAACACAAGAGCATTGCAGGGTAAAACAAACACACAAACAAAGATATTGTAACAAATCTAGCGTGCACTAGATTTATTTTTAGCACAAAAACAAACATTTTAGGGTTGCTAGCACAAATACAAACAGTGCAAGGTAAAATAAATCTGGTGTAAGGAAAAACACAAAAGCATTGTAGGGTAAAACAAAAACTTAAACACAAAACTTTGTAGAATGAAACAAATCTAGCACATGCTAGATTTGATTCTAGCACAAACAAGAACACTGCAAGGTGACATAAACCTAACACACAAATCTAGCGTGTGCTAAATTTGTTTATAGCACAAACACCAACATTGCAAAGTAAATAATCTAACTCATGCTAGATTTCCTTCTAGCATAAACACATACATTGCAAGGCAAAACAAATTTAGCGCGAGTTAGATTTGTTTCTAGCACAAACACAAAAGCATTGCAAGATAAATCAAATTTAGTGCACGCTATATTTCTTTCTAGCACAAACACCAACATTGCAAAGTAAAACAAATCTAACACGCACTAAATTTCCTTCTAGCATAAACATATACATTGCAAGGTAAAACAAATCTAGCTTGCACTATATTTGTTTCTAACATAGACTTGGTCATTGTAAGGTAAAACAACTCTAGTGTAGGGAAAAACATAAACAAAAGCATTGTTAGGTAAAACAAAAGCACAAAACTATGTAAACTTTGAAATGGGAACTATAAACTCAAAACGGGAACTCTGGCAAAAAAACCCCGAAAAAACATCAAAAACAGTGCTAAAAATGAAAAACGTGTACACCGGAACGATGATTTTGTTTTTTAGGGGTCAATTTTGAACATGTTTTAAAAATGGCAGTGACTACGAAATTTACTACGAAATTTTCATGCAAAATATAGCTTCAAAACGAAAGTGATGATACTGGAACAATGATTTTTTTTAGGGTCAATTTTCAAACTTTTTAAAAAATGCTAGTAAAACCAAATTTTTATGTGCCAAACAAAGTTGTTTATGAGGAAAAAAACACATTAATGTTTCTGGTAGAATATCATTTTTCTTTCCTAAGTATAAATTCAACATGTTTTCAACCATAACATGCTAGATACAAAAGAAATTGAATTTTTTTCAACTATAAAATTAAAAAACCATGACATTATAAACGAATTACATCACTAAATGAATTTAAAAGTCATTATTTGTATATTGAATAAAACATACATTATATCTCTAATTTAATATTGCATTGTAGATATTTTAAACAATAAAAATTATCATAATTAAGACATAATCCAACAACATAAAAATGCCTCATAACTTCTCATTTAACACCATATGGAAATCATCATCTTTATTTGAAGATACAATGCATACATCAGTTATATAAACTGTCTTATTCAAAATCATTCATATTTCCTTGCACACCATCAGAATTCACATCTTCAGATGAGTGACTGGACGCTGACGAAGATGTTCCATATTCTTCTCTTTCATCAACTAGTGCCCCATTTGAGTCCACATGCATGCCCAACACTTCAGGTTTCAAAATTCTTCTAGATCTATGACTGGTTTCAACAGACTTCCATCTCAACACTGTTCCTTCTGGTAACAACCTTTTCAGAATCTCTATCGTCTTGAAGCGAAGAGTTCCTCTCTTTGTTAAATTGAAATCATAAACAAGTATGTCAATATCCTCCAATTTTAATATGTCTGTGCGGCGACGATTTAAATTTGTACCATTTCTTTTTCTCTCTCTGCCATTTTTTTTGTCAACTATCATCTTTGTGGCATACTAATGTACTTCAACACTTGTAATATCCTCATTTTCTGTAAAGACCTTTATAACTTTAGCAATCCAGAATGGATAGCCATTGGGATCTCCATCTGCTAGCACTACAATCATGCAACCCTCCTTAATATCATGTACTGAACCTCTGTAAAGGTCTTCCATGGCTTCACGTTGTGCACGAGATCTTCTGGAACCAATATACATCTCTCTTTCCTCTACCTGTGAAGAATTAATAATACCTTGAGATTGTTGCTGTTCAACAATGTTTATTTCCTCATGTTCATTTGACACATTTTGTGGCAAAATAAATGGATTTTTCAAAGGTATATCTTCATTTGTTGTTGAAATGATATCACTTTGATTATTGAACAATGACTCCCACCAAACTGAATAAGCAATGTCAAAGTACTCATATGTATATCTAATACATTTTTTAATTTCTTCCAGGCAATCAGAATAATTTGTATCTCTATTTTGTCTGCGTGCATTCTGAACTTCACAAACTGATTGTAATAACAATATTTTTGATGCAAATATTAGATGATCTGGAATGAACTTCAAAAATTGTAAACCTGATGATGGTGCCCATTCTGTAGTAGTTGAATACTTATTGCCCCATATTAGTGTTTTCCCATCAATTTTTTTGATACGAAATTGATGTTGGAAGCTAATGTCATTAAGAAGTTCAATGCATTTCCCCTCACCATATGATCCCAGAATAAACCTTCGCATGTCAATAGTTTCTTCCGACACATCAAAAGTAGGCTATGGCATGTATGATTTCTTAAGACATTCAATTGGTGATGGCAAGCTCCCAACTTGCTTCCTCCTCAATATGACTGAAAAACGATTGAACCTCTGATCAATATGGTCATGAATGTGCCCAACAAGAAGGAAACCAACCTTTACCTTTTGAAAAATTCTCAATTCAACAAGCATGTTTAGATATCCAAAAACACCCTGAAATTTGTTTTCACGGCAAGTGTTGTCCAATTGTAGATACAAAACTTCAGGAAGAATACCAGACCAATGAGAAATCACATCATGAATTATGGTTATGGTCAAATTTGCATCATTATGAATATTTGGAGTTGTGAAGTACACCCTTGGCAACATTTTCCCATTGAAGACCATACAACCGACCAAGTGAAACTGAATAAAATTTTCCTCCTGTAAATTTTTGGGTGTGCGAACAAAATGTGGTAAAAGTGTTTTCTTCTGGTCCATACCATCAATTATCAAATCCACATATTTATTTGGATTATCATAACACTTCTTTCGATGCTTGTACAACTTCTTCCTTTTGTTTGTTTGTTGTTCACGATGATCCTGAAGTTCTTTGACAATTAAATCTACACAACATAAAAAATATTCATTAAGAAATATGTTTTCATAGTTGATGACTATACAATTTTAAAAGTTAAAGTTATGAATTCTTACCTCTTTCTGACCCTTCACATTTGTCCCTTTTTTATTTAAGAGAAGCACATGTACTGCAAATCCCCATCCTTGTCTTAGGAATACAGACATTGTTGAATTCTTTCTTCCATACTTTCACAAAATATTGATATGTAATAAACTGGCCATGTCCCTCAGCACCTTCTGCATATTCTTTGTATAAGTTGTATATTTCTCGTCTTGAAAAATTATCTGGAATATGTATTGTCTCTCTATTTGGCATACACTCTCCATGCTTTGAAAAGAAATCTTTCATCCATGACATTGCAGTGTTTGATAATGGCCCAAACGGTCTTTTATGACGTACTTCTGAATAAAATGTGGGATCTTTTTCCAAATTTTCTTGAATTCTCAAGAGACGGAAATTTCCAATCGAATGAAACATTTTGAAAGCTTTTCTACAAATAATTAAAGTCCCAATATAATAATCATAACCTGACAATGTAGATTGCATGCACCCAACTAAATATGAATTTTGCATGCTTTTATTCATTGACAAATATCTCTTCCTGCTTTCTAATGCAAATTTGAAATCCATATGTTTCAAGCAATCTTTCTGGCAACATTCACTTGAAATGAGAGCATTGATAGAACTTCTTCTCGTCAGATATTCTGCTCTACCCCTTGTATAACTAGAACAACTTGCATTGATACGAAAATGTCTGCTCCTACTCCTCGATACAATATTTCTTGGCAACATCTCCATCATTGGATCATCATTTGTATAAGGATCTTCATCATCATTAAGAGGAATGTTATCCACACTATGATCAGCTCTGCTTTTCAAATATTGACTTGGAGGATATTCTTCATCTTCCGCTTCTTCAGTGCTACTGTCGTAGTCCTTAGAATTCGGACTAAATGGAAAATCTGACTCGATGTTTAATGGATATTCTTCCTCATGTGCATTGTTAGTGCTACTCTTATAGTCCATAGAATTAAGACTACGTCGAAAATGTGACTGTTTACTTATTGAAGATGCTACATCCTGTCCTTTGTCACTGCTACCTTTATACTCATTAGAATTAGGACTAAGTGCATCATCCTATCCTTCATCACTGCTGCTCTCATAGTCCTTAGAATTAGGACTAAGAGGACACAATGACACTCCATTCTTTTGAAATTCATCATCACGCTCTTCATAACTATTGCTCTCATAGTCCGTAGAATTAGGACTAAGTGGACACCGTGACACTCCAATCTTTTGAAATTCATCATCCCGCTCTTCATAACTGCTGCTCTCATAGTCCTTAGAATTAGGACTAACTGGACACTGTGACACTCCATACTTTTGAAATTCATCATCATGCTTTTCATCACTACTGCTCTCATAGTCCTTAGAATTAGGACTAAGTGGACACTTTGACACTCCATTCTTTTGAAATTCGTTATCACGCTCTTCATCACTGCTGCTCTCATAGTCCTTAGAATTAGGACTAAGTGGACACCGTGACACTCCATTTTTTTGAAATTCGCCATCATGCTCTTCAAAATTGCTACTCTCATAGTCCTCTGAATTAGGACTAAGTGGACACCGTGACACTCCATTCTTTTGAACTTCACCATCATGCTCTTCAAAACTGCTGCTCTCATAGTCCTCAGAATTAGGACTAAGTGGACATCGTGACACTCCATTCTTTTGAACTTCACCATCATGCTCTTCATCACTGCTGCTTTCATAGTCCTTAGAAGTAGGACTAAGTGGAATCTGTGACTCTTTATTTATTTGAAATTCTCCATCCCCTCTTTCATCAGCGCTACTCTCATAGTCCTTAGAATCAGGACTAAGTGGAAGAATTGACTTTCTATTCATAGTGGAAGAATTCCTGCTATATTCATCAATATGAATAGAGTTGTTACGCGATGAAGATGTTGATGGTGTATAAATCGAAACTTCGTATCAGAACGATCCATCCCTTTCAAATAGAAGATGTTGAATGATACAAATGGAGAGTCTCCTAAAGATATTATATAGCTTAAAGAATGAAAGGGAGGGGGAGCATGGGGGAGGCGTGAGGGGGGCGTGGGGGAGGCGGAGGAAGAGAAAGGGGGGGGGGCAGCTGGGTGAGGGCGAGGGGCCATGGGGGGGGGGCTGGACGGAGGTGGAGAGGGAGAGAGAGAAAGGGGAGGGGGTAGTGAGGGACGGAGGTGGAGAGGGAGAGAGAGACAGGGGGGAGGGGCGCGAGGGGGGCGTGGGGGAGGCGGAGGAAGAGAAAGGGGGGGGGCAGCTGGGTGAGGGCGAGGGGCCATGGGGGGGGGGGCTGGAGGGAGGTGGAGAGGGAGAGAGAGAAAGGGGAGGGGGTGAGGAGGGACGGAGGTGGAGAGGGAGAGAGAGAAAGGGGGGAGGGGCGCGAGGGGGGCGTGGGGGAGGCGGAGGAAGAGAAAGGGGGGGGGGTGTGGGGGGGAGGAGCATGGGGGAGGGTGAGGGGGTCGGAAGCATGGGCGGGCGGGCGGGGGGGGGCAGCTGGGTGAGGGGGAGGGGCCATGGGGGGCGGAGGGGAGGGAGAGAGAGAAAGGGGGGAGGGGGGCGTGGGGGGAGGCGGAGGGGAGGGAGGTGGAGAGGGAGAGAGAGAAAGGGGGGGGGGGCGGAGCATGGGGGGGGGGTGAGGGGTGGCAGAGGGGCGCGAGTGGGGGGGGAGCATGGGGGAGGGGTGAGCAGGGTGCGAGGGGGGCGTGGGGGAGGCAGAGGAAGAGAAAGGGGGGAGGGGCGCGGGGGGGCGAGAGGGACTCGGGTGAGGGGCGCGAGAAGGAAGGGGGGAGGGGGGCGTGGGGGGAGGAGCATGGGGGAGGGAGAGGGACCTGGGTGAGGGGGTCGGAAGCATGGGCGCGGGGCCGCTGGGTGAGGGAGAGGGTGCGGAGGGGCGGCGGAGCGCCCGAGTGAGGGGGAGGGAGGGAGAGGGTGAGTGGGGTTGAGAGCGTGCGGGTGAGGGGACGGATGGTGAAGGGGAGGGTGGTGGAGGGTTGTCACTCACGATGGTTGTTATTCATTTTGAATTAATGGAAACTTTTGTTATACACCCTCTGTTTACAAACAATTTTATTCACTTCTTTTATGGTTAAGATTTTGAAGATTTTTAACGTACACGGTTCATTTTGTTTCGTGCCTCACTGAGTGATATATTTTTTATTTAAAATCTTTGGCGGTATATTATAATTACTTTCGGTCAAATATTTTTTTATTTTAAATATTTTTTATTCATTACATATATTTGTTTTGTACTTATTAAAAAACCAGACATATATTAAATGAAATATTAAAATAAATTGTTTTAAATTTGAAAATATTAGATTTTTGGGTTTAGTAAATATCAAGATGTAAATATCATTTTGAGCGTAAAGTTTAAAAAATGTTTACATGATTTTTTATTCTTCTACATTTTTATTGAATATAGAATCAAGATAGATCTATGAAGGTTTCGACTAAAAAAATAATAAAATGTAAGAATTTTATTATTTTCACTACTTTCATATAATATATACATAGTTAATTTTGGAATGTTTTATTTGTGATTTACTTTTTCTACACTAGAATGTTAATGCATATCCTTTTAGAATGTGAGGGGGGGGAGAATGAAGGAGAAGGCGTGGGCGGTTGGAAGGGTGGTCACGGGGCGGCGTTGGCGGGCATGGGCGAGGAGGGCGTGCTGGTCAGGGGGCGGGCAGAAAAGGGGAGGGCAAGGAAGGTCGTGCGGGTGAGGAGGCGGGCAGAAAAGGGGAGCGCAAGGGAGGGCGAGAGCGGATGGAAGGTTGGGCAGGGAGGTGGAGGCTGTGGGTGAGGTTGTGTGGGGATGTAGGGTGGGCGAGGGTGCACAAGAGTGCCTAGTGTGTGAGGGGGTCGAAGTTGTGAGGGGGTGTGGGAGGAGTCGGGTAGGTGGGGGGGCGAGAGGGGTAGGGGAGAGGTGGGTTTGTGTGAGGGGGTGAGGGAGTGTGTGAGGGGGGGCGAGGGGTCAGGCAGAGGCGGGTGGGTGTGAGAGAAGAGGGTCGGCGTGGGCGCGTGGGGGTGGAAGGGCGCCGGGTGCGTGTGGAGATCGGGAGGTTGGTGGGTCAAGGGGGCCAGTTGAGGATGGGGAGGTTAGGGGCTGGCCCACCCCGCCTGGCCCTCCCCGCATGCTTCCCCCCCCACCGCCTGTCTGTCCACACCCGCGCACCCCTCTCGCCCACACCCACCCACCTGGCCCGCCCTCACTCGCCCGGCTGCCCACCTCGCCCCGCCGTCCCTCACCCAACCCCTCGCCTGCTGACCGACTCGCTCGGCGCCGACCGGCCCATCCGCCCGTTAGGGGTGGCTGGGCGATTCTGATCATACAAATAAAAAATTTATGATATATTTTCGTTGTTAATTTAAGTTAATATGTTTTTATTATTTATTGATTTATGTGTTTCTATTTTTCAGGAAAATGGCATCAAATAAAATTTCAGTGAATCTTTCTGGACCAAAGACTCTTAAAGGTGCATCTTCAAGAAACATTGGTGAACGAACTCCACCTGAGCTCATGGCTACAAATCTTTCAAGTGCCTAAAGTGATAAGAAGATGATTTCAGACTGGAAGAATTCAAAAGAGGTGAAATTTCCATCAAGAATCTGGTATGTGAAAGAAAGAGAAAGCACAAATGTGAATATATATCTATATATTGATATACCGAATGATAATGGAATTTTTGAGGTGATGGGAAGAGTCATAGATATGTGTTCGGTATCGGACACTGAAGTTGTTTACATACTTACACAAGCTCCCAAGTCATATGAAATGATTAAATACCGACTATCATATTCATTATATGACACGAGAGAGGTATCTACAAAGTTGTGTAAACAAATCGTAAATGAGATGACACAAAACATCGTAAGTATTGTTATTTATATTTGTATCTTGCGTTCTTGAAAGTGTCTCGGTATATTTTTTAACTTTCTTTTTTATTGACATATGATATTTTGTTTGGCAGAATTTTGTTGAAAGTTGTTCAATTAGGTTGGGAGGCATTCATTTCATAGAGCATGATATCATGAAAGTTGTCAGAAGTTTTTACTCAGTGTCAGAAGAAGATATGGAAAACAAGCAAAATGTAGTAATTGATGATGCTACAAGACTACATCCAAAGAATCAGGAAAAAAGGCATCTGGTGGATAAATCTAGCAAGGGTAAACAAGTTGCTTCTGAGGACGATGAAGTTGAAATTGACAGTGAAGCATATGTTGCCATTATTGAAGATGACATTGGAACTGAGAAGAGCCATAAAAGACCAAAATTAACAATGCCTAAGAATAAATCTGTTGGGAATGTTATGACCAAGAAAAGTAAAGTTGAAGATTTTGTAGCAGTCATTACCAGCAGTCAAGAACCTAGTGAAACTTCAAAAGAAAACAGAGAAATCATTACACCAGGAGCTGATTTAGAGGATGACATTATCAAAACAAAACAAAATGCCATTCAAGAGAATTTGACAAAGAGAAACTTAATTGATGGTGGTCGTACATTTCAGCTTAATGTCAGGCAAACCTATAAAGCAAGTGAAGGACAATGTCAATATCAAGTTAGAAAGCCACATCATCTGCATGTTCACAACTTGAAGACATTGATGAGGTACAATCCATATGCTCATGTAGTTAGTTATGTGCTTCTTGTTAATCCACTTCAAGTTCCCAACAAAGAAGCATTTGATAAGTCAAAATGTTTTGAATACAATTATTATGTGCTTGGGGGGAACCATTCTGTAGAAGCTCAAAGACAATTGATGGAGGAATATCCTAATAACCCACGTTTTGAAACAATGAAATGTATCATTTACGCTGGTTTATTAGATACATAAGCAAAATTAGTGGCATGGGATCATAATTCAGATAATGAATATATGATGTTTATGACTTTCATCCAAAGGGTTAGATTTATTCATAGTGAATTTGAAGAAAAATGTGGTGGGGATAGGATAAATGTTACTGTAGATTTCCGAAAGGAATGTTGTATGGAAATAGGCTATCAAATTGAAGAGAAAACCAATTCAAAAGGTGGAAAAGGTAACAAAAATAGTGATTTATTCAGAGGTGTTGATAACATTTTCCAATTAGCATTTAGAACGGGAAATGTTTGGAAGTTGATTAATGAGATTTTTAGCATGTGGGAAGACATTGCCATTAAAAACCAGAGGGTCAAAAAGTCTAAGCCATTGATATGTAGCAACAATAAATCAGCTCCTGAAATGAAGAAGCTTCCAGAGGATATGACTATCACACCTTGGAGCGCGATGCAAGGAGTGAAAGATGAAAAAATTGTCAAAACAATATTATCTCGTGTGAGGTCAGGGGAATTATCATTGGAGGAAATGTCTGAAGAATTTCAAAAGTAAATTTGTTGAATTATTTTTATTTATTTCTAGATTATAATTATATTTTAAATAAAACATGTTGTTCTTGGTAGTATTTGTTATACATATCATTATATTAACTTTTTGTTACTTTATCTATGCAGTCACAAAGTTTACATGAAAATTCAAGAACAAATGGTTAGATTGTTGAATGAAGATATTTGGGATGATGTTGTACGCAACTATCCAGATTCAAGTTTTACATCAACATTAAAAACTTTTTATCTTGCATTTAAAAAGGTATCTTGATTTATACATTCATTTTTATTCCCCTGTGTACTATTTTAATTTATAACTTATACATATTTTTTTATTTTATAAAAGATGAGGAATGATGATAATGAAGCGCCAGATAGTTTCAAAACCTTTATTGAAAAAATAAAGATTGAAAGACCGAGGAAGCAACGTATTAAGAATTTTCAACTTGATCCAACTCTTAATCATTTCATTTGGAATGGGCTAGACACTATTCAATATCAAGTAATACAAGGGGACTGTGAAGACATTGCTAAACTCATACCTAAAAGGGATTATGCCCTAGTCATTGCAGATATTCCCCATGGTTTCAATATTCCAAACATTGACTATGATAGTGGCCCTTATACTTATCAAGCTCTTAGTAAAGTGGTTGCGGGATTTGTAGAAGTCACGTCATCACCATTATGGAGATTTGTGACATTTTATTCAGACACAATTGACAACGATATTGTCAAGCTTCAAGGGGAAAACAAATTCAATGATGCAGCTTACATGGTAAGACGTTTAAAATGTATATTTGATTAATGTTGAAAAATTTATTTATGTATAAGTTAATTTAACTTTTACTATTTCATGTTACAGGAAAAAGTCAAATCTTCTTAACAATGAAGATCAACAATTTATAAATGATTGTGAGTTCATTCATATTGATAGTTGGGCAAAAGATGATAGCCATATGTCTATGATTTTTAATCGGGTAGACGTAAAGAGTCATAGCCAAATACTGACTTATGATGCTGTTGTGAGAAAACTAACATATGAAGACAAAGAAGCAAAATGAGAGATAGTTAACATTTATCAAAAACTACAATTATTGATTAACTATCTTATAGACATTTGTTCAAATGAAGGAGATTGGGTTCTGGATTTATTTTCTGGCTCAGGTAAGTTTTATTATATGGAATTGAATTTCAATATGTTATTTTTTAATTAATATGTCATTGTACTAATTTCGTTCATTATTTCTTTTGTGCTTGATAATTAGGTATAACACTAGCATGTTGCCTTCAAAAAGGGAGAAATTGCATTGCAATTGAAAAAGATCCAGTACAGTGCAATTTCATTCAGCAAAGAATTAATGCTTTTCAATTTCTCCCAGATGCAATGCAAGAAATTGGGTTGAAGAAAGGGGACTTTAGTGAATCACGTGTGGCAAAAAAAGCAAAGGAACCCCAACGACCATTACATGGAATTTTTGGAAAGACATACATTGGGAGATTCGCGGACATCAAAGATCCATTAGAACAGGAAAATGAGCAAAAGGAAACAGAAAATATTGTGGAAGAAGACAATGATGAAATTCTAGAGGACGAAGAGTTTGGATTATGTGACATTGTTGATTAAATTTAAGTTATGCTTGTAAATTAAGCTTTGCAATGTTTTGATTTTGACATTTTATGAGAAGAATAAACACTCAATTAGGGTTGCTATACGTTCAATATTTGTAATATGTGATTTTCGCATTGATTTTTAAGTTAATAATTATTTTTTGAGAAAAAAATGATTATTATTATTTTTTTGACATGAAATTCATAAAAAAACCATTATTTAACCATTTTTAGTTAAAATTATCGTATAAAAATTGTGATTTTGACATGTCAATTTTAGCAAAAAATTATCAAAACGTGTAGTTTTTTACTTATATTTATGTTAAAAATGGTTATTTTTATGTCCATTGTTAAAAAATATTGTTTTTTTAAAAACAATTATTTCATGTGGATTGAAAAATTAATTAAGGATGTATAAATATGTAGAATATCGAAAATTCTAAATATCAACCTTCTAATTTAAAAATGCAAAAAAAAAATCTCACTAAAAAAAATAAAAATAAAAATAAAAAACAAGAAAATATGAAGAAAACGACCACTTAAAAAATTATCAAATTTACAAATAATTATTTACATTTTATACATTAGAAAATATAAAGCCTAAAAACAGGTCTTTTAAAAAAAGGGTGTGATGCATAATACTCACTTTTTAAAATCAGCGTGAAAATCATTACGATTCTAAAATATAATGTATATAAAAAAAATTAAAGTGCCAAAAACTATGCTCTAAAAAAAACATGTGTTCTGCATCACCCCTTTTCAAAATCAGGTCACTTTTTTGCTATTTCTACGAAACGGGTAACAATATCAGTTCCCGTTTCAAAGTTTACATTGATACAAACAAAACATTGCATGGTAAAACAAATCCAACACACATTAGATTTGTTTCTAGCACAAACAAAAGCATTGTAGGGTAAAATAAATCTAGCACATGCTATATTTGCTTCTATCACAAACACAAGGATCGTAAGGTAAAACGAATCTAGTGTAAGGCAAATGCAAAAGAATTACAGGGTAAATCAAAAGCACGAACACAAGCATTGAAGGGTAAAACAAATATAGTGTGTGCTAGATTTGTTTGTAGCACAAACACCAACATTGAAAAGAAAAACAAATCCAACATGCGCTAAATTTCCTTTTAGCATAAACACATGTATTGCAAAGTAAAACAAATCGAGCGTGCCACTAGATTTTATTTTCGCACAAACACAAGAACAATGCATGCGTTAGATTTGTTTCACCTTGCATTTTGCTTTTGTTTCTACTGGAAGGAAATCTAGCATGCACTGGATTAGTTTTACATTGCAATGTTGCTATTGAAAACATGCTTGTGTCTATGCTAGAAGTTAATATGGCATTCACCATATTTGTTTCACCCTACAATGTTGTTATTTACTTCTTTTTGCGCTATAAGGAAAGCTTACATGTGTTAGATTTATTTCACCTTGTAGTGTTGTTATTGGCAATGTACTTGTGTTTGATTTAGAAGGAAATCTACAATGTTTTGGATTTCTTTTGCTCTAAGGAAATCTACAATGTGTTGGACTTCTTTTGCTCTATAATGTTGTTTCTAGCAATATGTTTGTGATAGAATTAAATTTAACACACATATTATAGGGACTATGCTATGTAGAAAATGCAATCTTTGTCCAATGTTGGAGTTTATGAATAAATATATACTTCGAGTATGTTGTGTTTTTGCTTTCAATGCACAAATATGCAACTATAAAATGACAAGCACAATTTTTTTAGCAACATGTATTGTTTTTCTTTCCTCTCTAATATATAGCTATGAACCATCAAAATCAATTTCACTAATTTCTAGATGCATAAGGTCACTGTTTCTTCATCAACACACACATTTGACAAAACTCAAATTTACACTTTTTGGGGACCTAGAGGTGTTTGACATCCCTATGTATTCATCCTAAATAGTACATCCTCAGATTTGTAATGGTAGGAAGTCCTAACATTGGAACTAATGTTTTGAAATGTAATAACTTTTATTTGGAAGAAAACTTCTAGAATGACTTCCAAATATCAAGTTTATACATCAAATATCCTCACTAAGTGAGATATAAATACAATTTTTGTTTCACTTAGGACTTTAAAATTCTTAAGTAGCACCAATTTTGGACATTCTTTGATGTTCTGAAGGACCATGTTGTAGCTCTCCAAAAAGTTCTATAATTTTCTTAGGAGCATTATTTGTACACATACATCAATAATACAAGTGCCATTTCCAAAGTTAAATAGGAACTTGGTGGTTTGATATGAGTTAATATCTATCATTTTATAATGCTACATAGATATCTAATTGTTAGGACTTCACACATGCAACACACATATGTAAAGTACATTTTTGTACCAAGCACTAAATGATAGGGAACAATGTTTCAGTAAATACAAAATAGCTACCATAATATCTTAAATTATTTCATCCATATTATTTTTTTGAAAGTTGTGTTTTGACTAAAAATATAAAATCACACTTTACATGGTTTAATCTTAATTACAAACTATAATTGATTTTTTATAGAATTAGTAAAAATTACAATGGAAAAACTAAATTTGACAAAAGGAGAATGTGTTGACCTCTTAATTAGTGGTCGAGTTATTGGGCTCGGAAGGGTTGAATCTACATAATTCGGAACTTTTTATGCATGAGAAAGGGTTAATGTAGACTATGATACAATGTTGATAATTTATGTCACTCAACAACATTTGATTGTGGAGGATGTTGACGAAGGGGACATTCATCAATGGGAGATCATGGGTTTGAGACCCAACATAGGTTAATCAAAATCTTGAAGCATTTGTTAATTATTATCCAGAGTATACTAAATGTTTTGTTTGAGAAAATAATAAGCTTATTTACTTTGTTTTACAGGTGCAAATGGTTCTTCTACACTTTCTCTTGGAGGCAAGGTAGATCATCAGCAAGATGAAGTGAAAGTGGGTGAGGGATTCATATTCAATACAGAGCTGGGGTATAAGGTGCATGGAAAGATGGTAAATAAATGATGCATAATGGTTAGAATTGAGAAGGTGTTAAAACATGATGCTTCTATACCACATCCAATAGGATTTGAACATACACTAGGGGGTATAGAGGAATCTTATCAGATTTAGCCAGAATCAGATTGGGAACCTCACTATCATGATCATGCCATAAATATTCCCCAAGATAGGGTTACCTTCATATGCACAAAGGTTTATCTTACACATGATTGCAAAGAAACAAGCATGTGCATTGCCAAAGGAATAATAGTTAATGTCTGTGAGGATGACATGGTTGAGGGTGAAAGACCATGTGAAATGGAATTTGGTGTTTCTGTGGAAGAGATAAAAATTTCCAAATATGTAGGATTGGGGATATGTATAAATATTTATTGATTAGATTTTTGGTAAAGTTCTAGAAAATCTCTTCCAAAAACACTAAATTGCCAAATATGTATAAAATTCTTGATCTACTTGAGAGAATATCTTGAGATTAGGTGGAGATGATTCATGAATGTAATGTTGTCTTTTGAATGATCTATTAATATATTTAATAAATTATTTTCAATGGCTTTTGTATATCAAATATTCCATTCTTATTATTTTTTGAAGGTTTTTATATTATTTAGTACACATGCACATTTTGGCTCAACTTCAATGTAGTCATGTGACCATACTTTATGCAAATTACATGACACCTTTCATTCAACTTTTATATTTAAAGTTTTTTTGGTTTTTGGTTTTTGTTTTTTTTGTGTGTTAGAAGGAATTATAGAATGCACTAGATTTCTTTGTTCTTGTGCCAAAAGGAAAACTATCAAGATTTCACCCTCACCAAGGTTAGTGCTATGATATTGTTCTTGGTAATGCATTTGTGATTATGCAAGAAGGATACCTAGTAATTACTAACTTTCTTCTAGACACCATTACACTTATGCAACCAATGCTCTAGGAGTGACATTGTCTCAATAATCACAATGGTTAGAGTTATAGCTTTTGATGTGCCCTTTTATTGAATTTGGAACAATTTATGAAGATCAATGATAGTGCAAAAGAAGTGTATATAAATATATGTTGTTGTTGGCACTACATTTGTGCTTGAGTTGGAAGGAAAGATAATTGTATAGCTTTCCTTTTGGCACAAACATAATAATCCAATCATAATTATTTGATCCATGGAGAATAATGTGATATTTGTATAATTTTGAAGTTTATGAATAAATGTATTATTGAGGTATACTATATTTTTCTTCCAATGCAATTTCTTTGCTTTTAGAATAAAAATGAGAATTATCTAGTATTTACAGTGCCAAAACTTTTATTTGGAAGGAAACCTCTAGTTTGGCTTTCGATTATCAAGTTCAAACATCAAACATCCTCACTAAGTGAAATATAAATATAATTTCTCCTTCTCATGGGTATTTTAGGCATTATGTAGCATCGATCTTGGAATTTCTTATATTTCCCAAAGGACCATGTTTTGGTTCTTCAACTTCTACAAATTTCTTATGATCATCATTCATACACATGCATCAAAACTACAAGTGTCATTTCTAAAGTTAACTGGTTTGATATGAGTTGATATTTGTCATTCTATGATACTATCTACATCTCTAATTCCTGCTCTTCATACATATTTTTTGTGTAATTTGTATGTAAAGTAATTTTTAGTAGTAGGCACTAAATGGTGGGAAACAATGTTTCATTACATACAATATGACTACCATAATATTTAAATTATTGCATCGATATTACTTTTTTGTAAGTTGTGTGTTTTGGAGAAAATATAAAGTCACACTTTACATGGTTCAACCTTTTAATTACCAGTTACGATTTAGTTGTTGTTACTGAATTTATACAAGCTATAATGGAAAATATAATTTTGGCAAAAGGGGACTATGTTGATCTCCTTATTAATGATCAAGTCATTAGGCTAGGAAGGGTCGAATCTACAGAGTTTGGAACTTATTATGTCAGAGAAAGGGATAATGCAGGTTATGTTACAATTTTGATAATTGAAGCCACTCAACCACATTTGATTGATGAGGATGTTAATGAAGGGGACATACATTCATGGAAGATCATAGATTTGAGACACAACATAGGTAAATCAAAATATTGAAGCATGTGTTAAATATTATTGATAGTATAATAAGTGTTTTCTTGAGTAAATACTAACCTTATTTACATTTGTTTATAGGTGCAAATGTTTCTTCTACATTTTCTATTGGAGACAAGGTAGATCTTCTATAACATGGAGTGAAGGTGGGCGAGGGCTCCATATTCAATACAGAGCTTGGGCATAAATTGCATGGAAATATGGTAAAAAAAGGATGCATAGTGGTTAAAATTGAGAAGGTGTAAAACATGATGCTCCTCTACCACATCCAATAGGATTTGAGCATACACTAGGGGGTGCATTGGAATCTTATGAGGTTTGGCCATAATCAGATTTGGAGCCTCACTATCATGATCATGCCATAAATATTCCCCAAGATAGGGTTAGATTCATATTTACAAAGGTTTCTCTTACAAATGAATGCATGGGAACAAGCGTGTGCATTGCCAAAGGAATGATAGTTAATGTCCATAATGATGACATTGTCGAGGGTGAAACATTAAGTGAAATGTTTGGTGTTTTTTTGGAAGAGATAGATGGAAATTGTGAGATATGCAAAATTGGGGATAAGTATATACATTGTTTGGTTATATGGCCAATAAATAAGTTGGTGGACAAAAAAGGTGTGATATTAAGGGTCAAGGAAAAGTTCAAGGAGCCACCCAAGGAAATGGTGATATGGGATGTTATAGAGGACACAAATCCCTTAAACAAATGGGATGGGTATCTTTGTAATGAAAAATATAGAAACAAAATTGATATGCATGTAACAAGGTCATATAAAAGGATTAAATGAGTTATGTCTACAAAAAAAATTGCAAAATGTCAAACAAAAATAGATGAAGAGAAAGAAATTTGACTTTTGGCAGCAGATGTATGTTGTAGAAAAGATTGTCTTCACCATGTGGTTAGGAAAGCCATTGTAGGTGCGAGAAGGGGTATGAGACAAATAAATAAAAATGGTATTAGGGAATTGTCCTTGAATTCATTCATGTCAAACACAATCATGTCAAAGGGCCATGGCCTACCACCTATTGCTAGAAATGTAAAGGACATGAGATTTAATGGGAATATTATTTGTAAGAAAGCATGTTATAAGATACATAAGATTCCTCAAATCACATTCTATAACTACCAACATTATTTCCAACATGGACATATCAAAGCTATTCATGGTAACGCCAACACATGCAAAGCACGAGCTCACACAGTGGCAGCCATAGAAATATTACACAAAATTGTAATGGATGATTCAGATTTTTCACCAAACCAAACACGTCAAGTTGAAGAAGATGGAACATCTGCTCCTTTAAGATTGCTTCCTTCGACTTATGCACAAAATTCTTTGTTAAAAGAGATCAATGAGGCTCTTCAAAATCTCAATTACCCATTAATATCATAGTCAACAATGAGCAAGATCTGGAATACTAAGTTTCGAGATGTGGAATTTTCAAAGAACACCAACTTCAGTAAATACAGTGAATGTATTCCGTTGAAAGCACAAATGGAGTCAACAACTACAAAATAGTTGGAAGAAAAGGCACGAGGTAGGCTGAAAAAACATAACAAGATTGTTATGTGTGGAAGATATTGCTACTATGCCCATAGAATTATGTCAAAGCAGTTTCCAAAGGAGAATTTGAGCATTATGCATGATAAAATGGAAAAAACAAAGACTTCAATCCCAAGACTACATGTCAAATCAAAATCTATTGTAGGAACAAATTTAGGTTTGTCATTGATAGGCATGCTTACACATGAGCATAAGACAAGAGGTTTCGGTAATTTCTCCCTACCATTTGTACATGGGATCAAAATTTACTATTACATCGCTTGCAAAGTGCTTAAGGGACCTTGAAGACCCACAAATGGATATGTATAGTGATCTACTTTATGAAAGTGGAAGTTCAAGAAACCCACTTACAAATGCATTACTTGACACCTCTGTTTACTCAAAATGTCAAGTGTACAAGGATGATTTTATATCTAATGGAAGATAAAAAAGTCAAAATGTTGTTTTAAACCTCTTCCTCCACATTTTTTGTTACAGTTGGACAATGTAGCTAGTGATAATAAGAATCAATACCTTTTCATGTTTCTATCACTTTTAACTACACTTAGTGTCTTCATCACTATTGCGGTTGGGTTCTTGCGTGTGGGGCACACCCATGAAGACATAGATAGAACCTATAGAATAATGTCTTCCAACCTAAAAAGTAAAGATATTTATTTTTTATTTGAAATGATGGATACATACCGCATAATTGAAGAAAATTGAGTGTTTCCACCTATAATTATTGAAAAGGTCTATGACTTCAAAAGTTTCCTTAATGGACACATCAAGGAGGGAAAAAATGCACTAGTTGGACATCTTAATGTCCAATACTTCCAATTTCTTATACTCAATGATGTTCCAATACTAAGGTACAAAGAATCAATTAGAGATATTAAGTGGTCAGAACCAGTTGAGTTATGGAATATAGATGATGAAGGTCAAACTATAATTCCCATAAGGAAGCCATATTTCTTAGCTTCCAAACAGAATGATGTCTATTTAAAAGAACTAAAGGAAGGGATAACATCATACATAAAAATGTGGAAAGACACTATTGGGAATGAGGATTCACCAATTGTTACAAAGGAATGGAAAAATAAAGTAGTGTATTGGGAAAGAGTTCTTGATACATTAGATGGAATCTATAATGATCATAGAATAATAAATGGAAGTGATTCATCTTCTGAGGATTTCTGGCCCAAGACAAGGCACATTGTTGATGTTGAGCGTAATGCACTCCAAGTAATATCAAGTACTATGGATGGAGATTTTGATAATGCGATAGATGAACCAATATATGTTGGGCCCAAATGCAACAATCCAAATCCAACATTCAATATAATGACTAATGTTGAGAAAGGAAAGATGTTGCTAGTTAGACCAGGAAATGAGGATGCAAGAGAGATGATTTGGATGGAAAAATCCTTCTAAGATATATTTACGGATAATGAAAGTGAGAATCTTCATGTAAAGGTTGACTGGTGGAAGCTTATGTCAGGGAAATACAATGGAAATTTTTTAGAGCAATACTGGGTACCAAATCCTAATGACACAGAATTTGGATCTATTCCAATTAATACCATAATGTGGGCATGGATGCCAAAGGAAAAATATTGCAAGAAGACCAAGATAAATAAATATGGTGTATAAGCCATTCTTGATCTACTTGAGCGACTATATTAAGATTAGGTTCATATGATTCATGAATGTAATTTTTTTTTGAAGGATCTATTAATATACATTCAAACACACTTTTCAATATTTGTTGTATATCAAATATTCTCTTCATAATATTTTTGGAGGAGTTTTCTATTATTTAATATTTCAATGTAATTATGTGTTGATACAAATTACATGACAGTGCCATAAAATATTTAAGTTTTCAAAGCTTTATTTGACCAACATGACTTGTTACCATATCAAATATGCATAATCATATTCAATAATGCACTTAAAAACATATTCTAAACTTGGTCTATTAAAACAATAGTGGAGTACCTAATTAGTATTCTATTTAATATAAACCATTTAAACATTTAATGAATAAATGCTAGACACTTATAATAATGTTTGAAGTGAGTTTTCCTTAATATTCCTTATTATAATTGTTATAAATCAAATTTTCTATTTTGTTGCACTCTAATTTAAAAAAAAAATTATTTTGATCATTGAACAACACAAGTAGAATTATAAAATATTTCCTCTTATAGATTTTGAAGTGGTGCCAACATTGTACTCTATAATAAATTTGTACTCAATGTAGGAAAAGTAGTTAGTGTCAATTTAAAATGGTCAATAATAGTAAGAAAAACTATATTAATATATTGTTAAATAACTTTATAGGTAAGAATATTTTTACAAAATCTATTATTCATGAGTCAAATTTAATACATAAATATAAATATAACTATTAATGATAATAGAAAGAATGTAAGGAATCTAAGTTTTAGATTAATGTTGATATATTATTTTCAATATAATATCCTTAAACACTACATGAATAAAACTAAAAATTTTTAGTAAATAGTTCAGTCAATTTTCTCTCTTTCCTCTTGTATTTGAAAATAATCAAATTGTACTACTTTGTTACTATTCTAATTCATGATTGATTTTGATCATTAAAATGATTAGTAATTGAGTCGAGAGGCTCATTCTACAACCCAGTATAAGAGGATGTGTAAGTTTGTCTGTCCGTCTGTGCCCCTTTAAAATAAAAATTATGTTCTAAATGTAAAAATAAAAAAATAATATGTTTTAAAGTAATTAGAAGTAAAAAAATGTGTGAATTAGATGTTTAAATCTTATACTTTTCAAAAATATTTCACCTATAGATTCAAATAAACTATTTGAAGATCTATGCCAACTAATTTATGTCAATGTCAACTTCATATATATATATATATATATATATATATATATGGTTAAAATTTTTATTTGGTCTTATATTTACTCTATCTAGCATTTAAAAATACAGTTTGAACAATGAAAAATAACACATTGTATTTTGCACGTGAATAAATTTTTTCCCTACATTCACACTTAAGATGGATCTATGATGGTATATATTGGACACATTACTTTGATCATTTGTCATAAAAACTTTATACTTAATATCTATCTTGCATATTAATCTATTATTCATTAAGTAAGCCTCAATCATCTTAGTTTTCAACATAAAAGTACAAATAATAAATAAAAATAAATTATGCTACTACTCGCATTCAACATTTAATTTGATCCTACAAAAATATTTTCTCCTCAACTCTAAAATGGTGCAAACTTCCTACAACAGTATGTAATGATGATGATGATAATGATTATTATCATCCATTAAGACCAAATATGGTATATAAGAAGGCAAAAAGATATTACTCAAAATTATTTCGAATTTTATTGTTATGCTAAAAAAGAATTAAAAGAAGTGTTTCAAGAGCATCATAATTTTGTTTAGTTAAAAGATCAAGAGGGTTGGTAGCGTCACAAATATTTGAAAGTTAAATCCAATATGAGTATAAACTGGATGATCTATGAGAGTTTTTTAATCTTCAACCAAGTTAATAGTGTTGCAAAGGTGATAGACTTTTAAATTGTGCCAGCATTGTCTTAGTAATAATCGTAACTTAACATATACATGATATTTACTATATCTGATTATAATTAAATGGCTTAATAATAGTAAAATATACATCATTATTTTCATAAATAACCTTAACAAACTTATGTTTAATACAAACCATAAAAATGTTAAAATAGATAATGTAAGGAATCCAAGATTAAGATGTGAAAGATTTGCTTTTGCAAGTTTATATAAATTTGGTTTATAAAGTTTATCATGATAATTTTTACACAAAAAATGGTGAATATATACATTAAAATTAGTGAACTAAGTGACTTTCTAATTCCTCATTTTGAAAAAACTTTATCTAGTTAAAGTTCTAAATTCTAGATCCATCGACTACTTCCAAATTTAATGAAATATGTGTTAATTGTTCTTGATCCAGACTTGTCACAGGTAAAGAACTCCAGTCATCAACTATCGTTTCAAACTTTGTACTTTAGGAGGCAATCTGTTATAGGCCATTTTATCACATTTGGTCAATAGGCCTACAAACCGGATCAATCAACACATTTGAACATGTTGCCATCATCCCTTCACAAATCCCTAAGCATGACCTTTCCAAAAAGTCTGATTTTCTGGGATTAATTGCTTGGAATCAATGTTTTTAGCCCTAGCACAACATGTCCTTTTATCCACCTATGTTCAGCATTGGTTTCTCCCTTCTACACTAGCGGTGGTCAACACTTGTTGTGCCTTTCAATAGGTGCGTTGATTCTAGAAATTCAGGAAAATTAGAAATAATTATGAAGGTTCCTATTCTAGAAGCTTCCAAAGGTTTTTTAACCATTTACCATGGATAAGAATCTTGAATCTTATCTGATCCTATCTTGGAGACTTCACCTCTTATCACTTGAGATCATCCTCCCACCATATGTGTATCTTAAGCCCATTATGGTAAATCCTAAACTACCATCCCTCTCCTATAAATTTACTTCCATCCATAGCATCAGGGTTGACTTCTGGAGATTGATAATACCCATATGTTGTTGTCTCGAACATAAAGGAGTCATCACATTCATGCATTAGGGTTGACTTAGAGGTGTGCTTTGTGATAAGGAAGGACAAGTAAACTTGGGGAGACTTCTACATGATGAACTACTATTTATGTTTGTAAACTCTCTCCTATTTCTATTAATACAAAAGAGTATCTTGTTTTCCTATATTTGTTGTGTTATGTTTGCACTCATTTATTTCAATGCCTTGCTAATTCATTGAATAGTGATGTTAGACTATGCTACTTGGTTTTTATGGATCCTTTTCTTATTTTTGTCATGTGTGCAGGTTCTAATTATAGCGTTTGGAGCTAGAATTGGAACTTACAAGCGAGGAATAAATGAAATCTTGCTATGAATTTGAGCTAGGCCTCTTTCCACTATCTAACTTCTCTAAGGAAATCTTTATATTATTTTTCGTTTGTTGTTCTATACCAATTCACTAGGTCTAGAGAATTTACTTTTGTTCGCAATCATAAATTCCACATAACAAGATTAGTTACCAAAATTGGTAAAGAACCTAGTGCCTTCTCTTCTATTCGACCTTGTACACACACTGGATTGGTTTCCAAACCTAGCAAGCACCCAATGCCTTCTCTTCTCTTTTACTTCCACACGTTGCATCAATTGACAAACCCAACAAGCACCCAACAGTGGATATGGGAACTACCAATCTTGATAGTCTTCTGTCAATAGAATATAGGTGTATTCCACACTTTCACAGGCCCCGAAAATCCCATACCTACCTGTCCTAAGACATAACATAACACACTGGCCCAAACAATCCCATACCTACTTGTCCCAAACACAAAAAAATACACATAGTATAACATAATGTGTGCATAGATACACATGATATGGCATATGCACATATTAAGAAATAATACAGAGACTACACCGTCTCTACTCTTGTAAACCAAGAAATGCCACCTCTAGTATATATATCTATTTTTTCTTTCCACACTTTTCTGTGTGTGCCCTCAGCCCAAATCGCAAGTTTACAGTTCCTTCAATTTTCCATGCTTGTCCCAACATGCCACAAATCACACTGCTCTTTATCCGGTGACATATGTTTCAACATTCCTTGTTCATGATGTAAACATGGACACAATATAAGAGTTATAATCATATGTTATTAAAATTATAAATTAGCTACGACATGACCCCTAACAAACCCTCTACAACAATGGACCCTGAAAAACTCTATCAGTCACAATGGAATTTGTCAGCATGATAATGATTACATAATCATATACAATAAGGTCAAGGTCAGGAATAATTCATGGATGCCATGTCAATGTGCATTATTTCATAGACCCAACCAACCCCCTTGGTTATCATATCGTTGTCCACTTTAATCATGGACATAACATATATTGATTTCTATTAAATAAAATCAAGGTTTAGATAACCCCTTTGTATATAAGAAGAGCATGTATTAGTTAAGGAATTATCTTTCCATAATTCCTCCCATTTTACCTATCTTTTCAAATTGTTTTTGTTGTTCACACAAGTAATTTTTAGCATGTGCATAATGCTTGTTGTTATATTTTGGAGTGATGCTCCAATATATACCAGTCATGGTCCTTTTTACATCTCATCACCCAAATTGGAGTTCCTTGTTGTCTGGAACTTGTTTAGCATGTCACTATTCATGAAAAATTCATGTTTCCTCTTTTCCAACCTTCCTTGTTTTTCATTCATACTCTTTATTCATGTATAGGACTTCTCTAAAATCGTGTTATCTACTATGTTTCACTCATTTTTCTTATTAGAGTTCTATGGCTTCCCTTCCACATGCAATCAATTTTTCCCAAGGCCTGAGAATGAAAATCAAAGGGTAGGATTCAAAAAGGAAACAAGGACAATCAATAAAATAAGTAAAATTCATGACAACAATCATAAAATTTCAAACAAAACGACATGGCCATGTGTAAGTTGGCAGACACAACGGAGAAAAAATAGGATTATGCATTCAATTTTGAAAACAATGCGAATCATAAAACAACCCAAAAATCACCCATCATTATGGGTCCAACATTCCTGGCATACCCTCGCCTTCATTACAACATACATATATATTTATATTCACATATAGTAGATAGTCTAACACTCTTTACAAGGATTATGACAACCTTGCTATCTTAGTCCCCTCATGGTAATTCTGCAGGGGAAATTTATCGAATATGTTCAAGCTTATCTTATAGAGCTTGAGGGAATGTCCCCTCCTCCTTCTCAGTATCTTGCGTTGCAGCTTCATGTCCCGGTGTTCGAAAGGGGATATTTCCTTTATTTTCTAGCCTTTGAAGATATTCCCTTTTTAAATTCTCTTCCCATAGAACCAACATGAGATTGGCTTACTTTCTCACTCAATCTCATGGGGCTTTTTCCTCCCAACATCATTTCCCCCTTTTGAGGATTGCATCTGATGTGTCAATTCCTGCAGGTGTTTTGTAGCTCAGAGTTCAACTCAGTCAGTCCTTGCTTCTTCTTGGAAATCTTCCTAATTTCTACCTTGCATATCTTTAGATAAACTTCCAACCTCCTGTGCTCAGCCTTCAAGTCCTTGAAGGCTCCTACTCTTCCAAAGGAGTTTCCCCTCTTCTGTTCATGTTGAGTTCCACTGGCCATGCTTTCCCTTTTTCTTCCACTAATTATTTTCATGCGATGTCACACACATTCAGTTGTTAGTACATAAATAAAATAGAAATACATATATCATCCGCCACCTTGCCATGCTAGTCCAAGTACGTTACCCTGCAGTTGTTCACATACCCTTATAATTGTTATTAGCACATGTATCAAACCAGGACACAATTTTAATCATATACATTAACTTGGTTTTGAAATTTAGAGTACATATACACATAACAACATGTTACCATCATGCCATCCCAGATTTTAGAATTCAGTATTTAATCTAGATCAACAATATAACTAAAATCAACCATTTTACCGATACCACCATTCATGGCATTTTCAATCTTAAGGGGGTTAGTTAGGAAACCATACGTCACACTATCATCTATCATCCTTATAATTTTTACATTTAAAAATGCATCATAGGACCTACATGAAATATTAAGTTAATACATAACCATTCCATTGCAATGCTACACCGAGAATTCAATTGCACAAGCAAAAAATCAAGACACAATCCATGATTACAGTGTTATAACCCACACATGATTGCATAAATAAAAAATAATCAAAACACTTGACTCTCTAATAGATTCACAAATATAATGCCTCTAACTTACCGAGGCTCTCTATCATATAACACAAATACCATGGGATTCTCCCATCCAATCATTATATGTGTGTGTGATTCAATTAGAAACATCTATACTATAGAATACAAATGTCACTAGGCTTTCCCACTCCCTATCATCATGCGGGCATTCACATGCACATTCATCCCAACTATTTAAGAATACATCACTTAACTAGTAATGCTAGTGCACTATAAACAATCATGCACACAACCATGCAAGGTTACTTGCAATAATCTAAAAATGTGACAAATAACCAAGGTAAAAACAATAAGTTGTCCACACATCCATGGTCAATGCATCCATCAAAACAACATGTTACTAGTTAGAGGAAATTTCAACTCAAAAATAGCCACCTAAGAAAAAATTAAGAAATTAATAAAATAATGTCATGTAGACAAGTTTTTAATATATCACTTTTATTATTTTATTTTTATCAAAATTACCCAAATAAATGTCACATTTATCAAAATAACCATAAATATATTTTATATTTAAATTAATTTATTAGCACAATATTTAGTAAACTTTAAATTAAAAAAGTAAATTTAATTTAATTTACCCAAATAAATGCACTTTTATCAAAATAACCGCACACACGTACACATATATAATAAAATTTAAATTTAAAAAATAAATTTGAAATTTAAGTTAGTTATGTCTCATTAAAAACACACTCAACCCATGATTTACCCTTGGTAAAATATATTCTTGATATTATAGCTTTTATAGAATAAGATATTAACCTTATTTTTAATATTTAATGCAGTTTTGGGTCAATTGGGCACCATTCATGCTTAAGGTAGGTAACTTATATTATTCAAAAAATTATCATTGCCTAGTCACACTCGTATGTATTTTGAATTTTAAAGGATTTTGATTTCCTTACACATTATGACATCGAAATTCAATGTTAACTTTTTAAAATAAGATTTCCTCTAATTGAGAATCATTATTGCAGTCAACAAGCATTTTCCTTAATCAGTGCTATAGGTAGTAAAAAATCATGTTCACATTCAATTATTATACTCAAAACTAGAGCTCCACTCATCTTCAGAGGTCGAAGCCTTGAACCCTCTACTCTCTCAATTTTGTAATAGTGCACCAAATTTATTCCCAGAGTTATAGTGTTGAACCTTTGCTATGATGCTACTCTGTAACACTCCCCCTTACCACCCATAGAGCTCACTAAGGATGTAAGGAGGCTATTACGGTGATGACCCAACCTCGATAGTGTTATAAAATCAAAAAGGCAGAAATTTTTTCTTATATAGATAATTACTTGTGATTCTTTTATTTTATGGTCTTTTTTTATCTTTTAGTTCATCAAGCAATTACCAAAACAATAACACAAGGACAACAGATGTAGGTGGACAACCAGGGAAAAACCCCTATCTATGGGAAAACCGACTTAACCATTCTTCCTTCAATAGTCTCTCAAGATAATCTAAGACTTTGGACCTAGATAAATACTTCCTCCACACCGAGTCAGCCCTCAATCCTTCTTGCAAATGATAACCCTTCAAAAGCAGCTTTGACCTAGCTATTTCAACCTAGTAGTAACAGTAGCAACAACTTCGACTATACTAGAAAACTTCAATCTACCTTGGCACACCTCAGAAGAGAGAGAGAGATGTCCCAAAATTTCAATCTTGGTGTCTTCTATCTTCCTCCAAAAACTCACACTCCTTTCCATCTTCCTTCTAGCTCTTTTCCATTTTCGCACTACCCAGCTTCCAACTTCAGGATATCGAACTTATGTGAGAGAGAATGAATTGATCCAAATGAATTTGAATCGGCTTGTATATATAGCCTTCCAGTGAGGTCAAATTACCCTTCTTGAGGCTGACTTGATCTTTTTGAGATTGAATTGGTGTGGAGGAGACTAAAGTCATTTTTTACTCAAAAATAATTCTTCTTACATGATTCTAAAGCTCAAGAAGGGTCTCTTTTAATGGACAATGACTGGAATTCCTCAATGGGGACTTTGATCTAAAACAAGATGACCCAAGCATGAAACCCATGCTTTAATAAGTCGTAATAATAATATTAATAATATTTTCTTCATTATTTTGATAAGTACATTTCATTGTGACTTAAATACATTTATAAAGACCGAACCGAGTTACATATTTCAACACTCCCTCTTAAATAGGGAGGTATTCATAATGACAATTACAAGGAAGATTTGAAAACACATGAACCATGAATAATTTAGGCACTGTAATGCCATGGACTAGATTCCTGATCATGGAAATATATCCAAGGTCCTCCAACAGTTTAGGCACTCACAATGCTATGGACTAGATTCCTGACTAGGGAAATCTATCCAAGTGGGACTAATATGGATTAAATATTTTAGCCTCTCTAGGTAACACCAGGCTTACTTTATAACCATCAACCCAAGGATCTAGTTGTGTATCTCAGGTTAAAGCTCTATGAATAACTCCACCATCCCTACTTTGGGAACTAGACATCAACACAAAGTGCCGACAGAATGTCCTCCTGGGAAATGTGTCTCACACAAAGCCTCAACTTTTCTTGATTATTCCAATCGGAAAAAAATCCTTCCCGATCAAACAAATAGATAACAAATCTCTCTCATGTAACTTCCATGCTATCAAGCGTAAGAGAGATTTACATGTACAAACATAACCCCAATCAGTAACAAACTTTCAAATGTACATAAGTAAACACAAACCTTTAGAGTCTTTTAGAAATCTTGATCTTGCTTCTCAACTTTTCACAGTAGGACTTAGAACTTTCAAAATGTATCTTGATAGGAGATTCCTCAACCATACAACTTCCTTTCCTACTTTTCATGCAACAACATATTCTACAACTGGACCCTTCTTTCCTTCTTTCAGCAACACCTCAAAATACATTCTCCAATTTTAAGGTGTTCAATATGACTATTTTATTCCCTCCCTCTCAACTTAGGGGGATTCCCTTCATCCAAGCTCCCTCTTAACTTAGGGAGATTCCTTTAATCCAAGATCCCTCTCAACTTAGGGAGATTTCTTTCATGCAAGCTCCCTTTTAACTTAGGGAGCTCCACTTCTCTTTTACGACATTGGAGAATCCTTCATGGATTCCATTCTTCTTATCAGAGTCATCATCATTCACATAACTTTATTTATCATGATTATATTAGCAGCTTTACTTATGAACATCTTCACCATTTTGAATATTATGTACTTGCACAACTTAGATAGAAAGTACAACCAAATTTATAGAAGAATCATATAATAATGTATGCATTAAACTTTATACAACTACCCAAATTTTGTTACAAACAAGAGACACCTATTCTTCAACTTATTTTTAGGGTTTTTGTCATGAACCCTAGACTATATCATCAAGACTTTGAGTATTTCATAAAAACCTTCATTACATCTAGGGCTTCAATGTTTCTTCTAGAGGTATGATTTACCCAACTACAATGTATTGTAAACCTGTTGATGCCTCTAAAATCGTAGCACCAACATTGGGGGATAACCACCCGGTCCGGACCTTAGTGAGGTTCCTTATCCATTTGGTATGGTGGCTCCAACTAGATATTATGGGACCAGTTTCCCAATAAAGTATGATTTGATGAATGGGTGTTTTAAATGTATAAAAAGATGATAGGCGGTTTAATCTATAAGCTCTAAAATATACAAATATATCTATATAACTAGGGTGATCTCATAATAATGTGATTCTTGATTATTCCTAGCAGACAAATGATAATATAGATTTTTCACTTATAGATAGAAAGATGCATTTAAATAATGATTACTTTGTTTAAGAAATTAAACAAAGTAATGTGAAAACATATTGCATAACATACTAATATTTATCGTTGACATATGTATACAATATAACAATTCTAGATCATTCAGAAGTGAAATAATACAAAGTTGTTTGAAACATGAGAATACATCAACAATAACAAATCAATGGAATGCTAATTACATAAAACAAGAAAAAAGAACAATGATAGAAGTACCATATGCATTTGAGTCTCATTATGCAAGTAACAATCTGGTTCAATCTTCTTATTCTGGAAACTCCAAGAAGATACAAAAATGCAAGTCTTTATGAAGCTCTTTCACAACAAGTCTGAACCTCGATCCACGACTTATAAAAAATAAATTAAGAAGTGCAGAAGTGCAAACTTCTCAAGTCTAGTTTTATACAAATTGAGGACCCTTTCTAAAATGACATGAAAGGGTCTTTATAGTAAAATTAAAAACAAACTGTCCATAAAAATTGCTGAGAGTTGTTGGAACTGCCTTCATCAAAATATGGGATTTGAATTTCAAAAATAGTATCGCAATAACCTTTGAAGAGATTCATCGCATCTAGGATTTCTCTTGTATCTTCAACCAACAAATTGAGAGCATGGTTTGGATTTCTAGAGGATGACTCATCCTGGAGTGTAATTGTCCTGCGTATGTGGCATCTGAGAGCTCGGGCATCATGCGATCAATGGCATCAACAAGGCACTTGATAGTCATCTGTTGGCTGTGTGGCTTGACCAAAAAGGACCAATGCACATCCCAGTTAAGACCTTGTACTCTGTTGAGTTGCTCCTCCTTGGTGTCCAAATCTTGCTTCCATTGCTTCTCTAAAACTTTCGCCTTTGGAAGTTTTCCTAGGGAACAATCGGAAATTAAATTGGCACCATATAAGTTATCATTCACCAGCTCAATAACATTATTCATTATAGCCCTGGCCCTGGAGGTAGCTCTTTCTGCTTTTATCAACTGTGTTTCCCATTCTGAAAACAATATCTCTTTATGAGACTCTTCAATTTTAGGTAATTTAGCAGCTCTTCCATCTTCTGTGCTTTGCCAGGAGAGATAATTTGTGACTTTATCATCCGCATCTTCAAATTCTAACCTGGTATTAACTGCTTGGTCAATCAGTGATGTTGTTATGATGCATAATGGATCAATAAGAGATATTTTCTGGTAGAGTAGATTCAGCTGTTGAGATAAAGCCTTATTTGCCTCTAAGGCTTCCTTTTTAAACTCTTCAACCTTGGGATAATCTTTGAATTGTCCCAAAGAGAGTTGTAACTGTGTGATTTTCTCTTCTTTAGATTTAATCTCTTGCTGATGCATCAATTTAAGTTGCTCGAGCTCTTGAGACAACTGTTGTTGTCTCTGAATGGCCTGCTGGTCAATTTTCTACTTTTCCAGGTTTAATTGTTCTTCAAGCTGCTCATTCTTCTGTTTCTCTACTGTTAATTGTTCCTCAAGCCGATTAATCTTTTGTTGCTCTATTTCCAATTGTTCTTCAAGTTGATTAATCTTTTGATCCTTTTCTTTGATCAATTGATTCACTTCAGTTGCCTTATCAATTGTAGCAGTTGTGTATGCCCCTGCAAATTGAGATAACTTAGTCAAATCCTCAGAAGGATTGACCTTTGAATCTTTCCATATGACATTCATAAATTCAGATTGAGGAGCTATGGATGATGTTTGATCTATTTTCCTATTTTTCCTCTGCCTCTTGACTACAACCCTGTGTTTTGGGTTGTAAAACACATCCAAGGGTGGAATCTCCTCAATATTCAATGTAATCTCCCCTGAAGGATTTTCAGGGATTATTTCTATCTCTTTTCTAGTTGTTTCTTTGCTGGGTGTCTCTTTAATCACAATATCAGGAATAATGGGCTGTTGTGTTTCAAGAGGCGTAAATGTGATACTGTTTTGAGGATCATTCTGACTTTTGATCTGTTGATCAAATCTCTCCCATTCTTTAATCAATATGGGTGTTGGCATTATGATGTATGTGTTGTACTTGATGGCAACCCACTTATAGCAGAACAACTCACTTGTATATGGTAACTAGATGAATCTATAGAAGAGATATCAGATGTGACAAAATTCATGACAGTAGTGTTTACAGATGTGATGAAATGCAGGGTAGCTTCAAGGAATCAGTTTAGAAGGCAACTCACTCAAATGAAAGATCATAGTATAGCAGGTAAACAACAGAGAATTACAGAATGAAGAAAGAGAGGTATACACAGGTTCACCATTGACCAAGCTACGTATACACGCAGGTTCACTTTATACAAGTCGTGTATACATACACACGCACTTTCAGAGAAGGAAAAGCGCGTATACCTTGGAAAACTAAATTTTTGGTTCAAAGTATTTGGTCCATGGTATTTTGATCCATGCTATTGGTCCAAGGTGTCTGGTCCGAGGTATTGACCCCAAGTATTAGGTCCAAGGTATTGCTCCTAGGTGGTTTTGGTCCATGGTATTGAGAAAGACCTAAAACTATAAAAGGAGGAGATGATCATTAGGCCAGAGTGTGCAAGTATCGAATATATGATGAAGTGTGAGATCTAGTATGCAGGTTATTGGGTTATGGTGCATTGCTGGATCTAAACCAAGGATGAATCTTAGCTGATAATGAGAGATCCGATCTAATGATGGATCGGGAACTTAAGGCGTAAAATGAACTATCATTATGTGTTTTTTGCTCATGTATATTCTAGATCTGAATACTAACGCATATATTATTCTATAAATGATATGATCTGGGTATAACTAAAGTCTGGAATAGCTGCAGAACTCTGAATTTATATTTGCAGATGTATATGCTGGTTGGCTTTGAGCAAAGTGTGTGTACACGCAGGGTTGACACATGGAAGTAGCGTATACCTTATAAAATATATTTCATTTGTTTCTCTTTACTGTTGCAGAGTTCTGGTTTCTGGTTTGGGTTCTAGTTACTATATTCTAGTGACAGTATCCTGAATGATCAGATTGATGGGTGGTCTAAGTGAATGATTGATTCGGCTATGGTTGGTTCAAAAGGTGATTGGTTGATGCAGATATATTTGATTATTGAATGATGTTGTTGATGGATCCAGTCTGAAAATGTATGAAACGTGGCCCCTGGAAGAAAAAGAGAAGGTCGTAGCCTTCTTTAGATCGGCGCCTAAGTAATAAGCAAACATATCAGCTAGTACAAGAGCTAGGGGGTTGTAGCTCCCTTCCAGTAGAAGCTAGAGGACCAGAGAAGGATGTAACCTCTCGCAAGTAGAAGCCTGCGTACTAGTATAAGTCTGCACCAGTACAAAAATTGTAAACAGATTTTCTTATTATTAAAAGAAGACAGAGACGACAATAGCAGGTGGTTTTCACCCACATTGGGTTTCCACCTTATATCTTGGTGTTCATGTGTGTTTATTATGTGTGATGCTTTATTATGATTTTACTACATTTTCTAATGAATTCCTGATATACTGGTTAAAGTTCAATACATGATAAATTGGGTAAATCAAAAGATCTCTGCATATACGCTGGTTGCCTTAAGTATAGTCGCGTATACACGCTAGTTCACTTAACTGAAGTAGTGTATACAAATATATTTTGAAAATTAAATTATTGATCTGATAATACTGATTCACCCCCCCTCTTAGTATTATTTCAAACAATTGGTATCAGAGCCAGGTCCTTCAGAAGAAGCTTGATTGCTTGAAGGAAGATCCATCATCATGAGTAATCAAGAAAGCGGGGGATCCATCAGACCACCAATATTTGATGGGAGCAACTTTATTTATTAGAAGATAAGAACCACAACTTATCTTCAATCACTTGGAACAGATGTCTGGGAAATCGTGGAAGGAGGATATACATTTCCATCAGCAACTCCTACGAATATGGTAGGTAAAAAGCAATATGAAACCAATGCCAAGGCTTTCAATATATTATTGGGAAGTCTGTCACAATCAGAATTCGTCAAAGTTATGCAGCTCAAGCCAAAGAAATATGGGACAAAATCGTTTTAAGCTACGAAGGGGACTCTCAGGTAAAACGTGCGAAACTGCAAACTCTCAGAATTCAATATGAAACTCTTAAGATACACAATGATGAAAGTATAGCTAGTTACTTCTTACATATAGATGAGGTTGTTAATTGCATGAAGAATCTGGGTGAAGAGATAAAGGAAGTTACCTTAGTTGAGAAAGTTTTGAGATCCTTGTCTGCTAAATTTGAATCAAAAGTATTTTCCATAGAAGAAAAACAGGATCTACAAACTATTACAATGACACAACTTCACGAAACCTTAACTTCCTTTGAGATGAGAAAAGGAGGCCCATCAGATATGAGAGGAGCTGCATTTAAAACTTCAACAAAAGGAAAAGAAGAACTCAATGAATCAGGACATATTTCAGAAGAAGAAGATGAAGTAAACTTTGTCAAGAAGCTTCAACGGGGTTCCGGAAGATTCAAAGGTAAACTACCTTTCAAATGCTTTGCCTGTGGTAGAGTCGGTCACTATGCTACCAAATGTCCTCATAAAGATAAATATGACAAAGGGAAGGAATCTGCAAAATGGAATAGAAAACAAAGTGTAAGTAAAAACAGCTACTATACTTATGAAGATAGCGATGGCTTATCAAATAGTGATGAAGATTGAAATAATAATGACTATAGACTTCTAATGGCTTATGAAGATGATAATTTTTTGGATGGTTTAGATGAAGATGATCTATATGAAGAAATCTCTAAACTCAAGGTTTGTTTAGAAGAAAAGAATATGATTATAGATACCTTGACATACCAACTTGCTGAAAGAGAAAAACACAATGAAAAACTAGAATGTGAAATTGTGGTCTAAGAAAGGATCTTGAGAAAACAAAAGCTCTCAATCTTAAATTTGCTAAAGGATCAGAAACCTTAAATGAAATTATCAAAGTGCAGTGTTCTCCTATGATAAAGACAGGTCTTGGATATATTGAAGAAGCATCGCAATCACAGAAGTCGTCAACCTCCACTAAAAGCTATCTTGATGCAACAAAGAACAGTGAACAGTATGACAATCGTCAACAAAGGCATAAAGTAGATCACTAGGTAAATCAAGCTCCTTTCACTTCAATGATGAACATAAGGCACAACCAACCTCAGGTAAATCATACTCAATTTGCTTCAAAGTTGAATAGAAACTACAATCACTAGGTTAACAGATTCGATAATCGCAGGAACTTCTTTAATGGACAATGTTTCTCATGTCATAACTTTGGACACAAAGCTGCTCAGTGTGTTGCTTACAAGACCATCATGACTAAAGAAGCACGAAATCAAAGGAATGTGACAGGGATCAAGAAAAGTTTGTAAAATAAATTTTCTCTTCTTGAAAATGAAATAGAATGCTCAATCTGTAACAACTTCGGCCATGAAGAATCTGAATGCAGGAGTAAATTTCGGCAAATATATCAAAAGGAGAAAACTCCATTAAATCCCAAAATATGGAGAAAGAAAGAACCACAAATAGAAAGATATGATATAGCCTTGTATGCAGAAGGACAAGAAAATTAGCGGTACATCGACAGTGGATGCTCGAAACACATGACAGGTGACAAAGCAAAACTTCACTCTTATAATGCCTTAGAAAAGGAAAAGAATGTCTTATTTGGAAACGACACTCCTGCTGTCATAAAAGGTAAAGGCTCTGTTTTCTTGAAAGAAAAGGTTAAAGCTGGGAATGTTATGTATGTTGATGGTCTAAAACATAACCTGTTGAGTGTCAATCAAATGTGTGATCAAGGAAATGAAGTGGTATTTCGATCAAACAGATGTGTTTTTCATGAGCTTGACACACGAGAAACCGTGATCATAGGTACAAGAACTCCAAACAACTTATACATACTCAAGGGAGGACAACAACAATTCTATCTAAGCAAAAATGATGAAAACTGGCTATGGCACAGAAGATTGGGGCATCTAAGCTTTTCTCAAATAAGAAAAGCATGCAGATTCCAGGCTATTTGTGATCTTCCTGATATCAACATTCCTGAAAATAAAATATGCAAATCATGTCAATTTGGTAAGCAAACCAGATCTCACTTCATTGAAAAAGAAGGGTCAGCTAGTAAGCCTCTTGAACTTGTTCATACTGATTTATGTGGACCATCAAGGAAAAAGTCACCTCGTGGAGAAGAATACTTTATATTGTTCATTGATGATTTTTCCAGAATGCGTTAGATAGGTATTCTAAAGCATAAAGATGAAGCATTTGAAGGATTCAAAGCCTTCAAAGCTTTGGTTGAAAATGAATTAGATCGCAAAATCAAATGCCTCAGATCCGATCGAGGAGGAGAATTTACCTCGGATGAGTTCTTTGACTTTTGTGAACAACATGGAATAAAAAGGTAGTTCTCCATCGCAATGACTCCTCAGCAAAATGGAGTGGTAGAAAGAATGAACAGAACTGTTCAACAAATGGCTCGAGCTATGCTAGATGAATCTGGAACTCCTGCAACCTTCTGGGGTGAAGCTACATTCGCCGCCGTCACTATTCTCAACCAAGCAAATGTTCGGGTAAACAACACCCAAACTCCACATGAACTTTGGTATGGTAAGACTCCTACTGTAAAATACTTCAAAGTTTTTGGAAGCAAATGTTACATCAAAAGGACTGATGAAAAACTTAGTAAGTTTGAACCCAGAGCAGATGAAGGTATTCTTCTTGGCTACTCTTCCCGAAGTAAAGGATATAAATGTTATAATAAAAGACTTGGGAAAATTATTGAAAGTATTGATGTTGTGGTTGATGAAGCATGCAAAAATCCAAAACAGATAAAAACCAAAGATTATGACAATGAAGAAGATGAGGATCATTTTCCCTCATCAAATCACACTGATTCTGAAGAAGAAACCAATGAAGCACCAGAAGAAGAGATAACGGTAGAAGAAAAGACTCCATCCAGGTATGTTAAGAAAAATCATCCAGAAACTCAAATTCTAGGGGAAAAAGGGGCATGTGTGCAGACATGAAAAACTATTACCGAAGCCTCAAACTATCTAGCATTACTATCTTCCACCAAACCTCAAAATGTAAATGAAGCATGCAGAGATGAATGTTGGGTCAAGGCCATGAATGAAGAACTTGAGCAAATTGAAAAGAATAATACTTGGGAATTAATTCCTAGACCTCATGATAAGAAAATCATAGGAACTAAATGGATATTCAAACGCAAGCTGAACGAAAATGGAGAAGTTATTAGAAACAAGGCCAGACTTGTTTGTAAAGGATATGATCAACAAGAAGGTATAGATTTTGAAGAAACTTTTGCACCTGTTGCTAGACTTGAATCCATAAGAATGTTTCTTTCTCTTTCTAGTTTTCAGAAATTCAAAGTATACCAAATGGATGTAAAATCTTCCTTTCTTAATGGAGACTTAGAAGAAGTCTATATTGAACAACCAGAAGGATTCATTCTTAGAAATGATGCAAAAATTGTATGCAAACTCAGAAAGGATCTCTATGGTCTAAAACAGGCTCCAAGGGCCTGGTATTACCGTCTTGACAAATATCTCCACCAATAGGGTTTTTCAAAGGGGTCAGCAGATAGCAATATATATACAAAGATTGACACTGGTAAATTGCTAATAATTGTTGTTTATGTTGATGATATCATTTTTGGTAGCAATGAAGAATCCACGAGTCAGAATTTTGCTTCAATAATGTAGCAAGAATTTGAGATGTCCTTGCTTGGTGAGCTTACCTATTTTCTTGGTCTACAAGTTCAACAAAATAAAGATGGTATTTTTGTCTCACAAACCAAATATCTCAAATAGATCCTGAAAAAGTACGGCATGGAAGATTCTAAACTAGTGTGTACCCCAATGGTAACAGGATGCAGTCTTAGCTCAAATGATAAATCAGCAGCAATACATCAACCAAATTACAGATCCATGATTGGCAGTCTGCTTTATCTAACAGGTACCTGACCGAACATCATGCATGCAGTGGGAATAGTTGGAAGATTCCAAGAAAATCCAAAGGAATCACACCTTCAGGAAGTCAAAAGGATTTTCAAATATCTTCAAGGAACACAGAACTTTGGTTTATGGTATCCTAGAGATACAGATCTTACACTTCATGCATATACAGATGTGGATTGGGTAGGAAGTGTTGATGACAGAAAAAGTACTAGTGGTGGTGCATTCTATATGGGTTCCAGGTTAGTTTCTTGGTTCAACAAGAAACAAAGTTCAATTGTATTATCTACAGCTGAAGCAGAATATGTGGCTACTGCATCTTGTTTCACACAACTACTTTGGATGATGCAAACCTTGCAAGATATTCAGATCACATGTACTCCACCCATCTCCATTCTATGTGATAATACAAGTGCCATCAGTATTTCAAAGAACCCAGTCATGCATTCCAAGACCAAGCACATACCCATCAAATATCATTTCCTACATGAAAAAGTGCTTGAACAAAAGGTCAAATTGGAGTATGTTCACTCCAAAGAACATGTTGTTGATATATTCACTAAACCACTACCCAGAGAGACATTTGAATATCTCAGACAAAAGCTGGGAGTAGTTTCTGCATCATCCTGCTGTTAAATCCTATTTTTTAGAGAAAGGTGGTTATACGCGAGTTTCATGAAGCGTAGTCGCATACATACGCGAGTTTCTATGGGCACAGTCGCGTATATGTTGGTTTGAAGAAAAGCAGTGGGCTAGACTCAGGAAAAAGGGGTCTGCTATGGTTCTGTCAATTATCTGCTCTGTTTGATGATGGTTTCAATCTGCTGATATATTGGTCCTCATAAAGTTGTTGATCACTTGATGTATATCTGATTGATGATGATGCTTTGATATCTCTTACTGACATATGCAATGATCAGATCTGACAGTGAACAGGTGGAACAAGTTCAGGGGGAGAACATGGTTGATGATATTTTGAGAACTAATAATGGAAATATACAGGTTGCTGGTCTAGATAATGCTGCTGATGGTGCAGATCATATGATAGTTGTTGATGACTATCATGGTCTTGTTTAAAATATTTGGTCTCTATTTGTAAAGGTCATGAAAAGACCTAATTTGTAACCCCACTATGCATGGGATGGATGATGTAATGTTTCTTGTTTTTGACATGTATAAACAATTGGTATATCCCCACTTGGTTGGGTGGATGAGTCAAATTTGGTATATCCCCACTTGGTTGGGAGATGGATATATGTATGAGTCATTAGTGATAGGAAGGTCATTTGTGATGTATGTATAGAGTCATGTTCTTCTTTTAGAACATCTTTTTGCAGACTTTGCTTATGCTCAGGGGGAGCATGGACTCGATCATGGGAGCTCAATTAGCACACTTCAGCATATCAGAGAATTCAATATGCACTTAGGGGGAGCATGACCCTTTGCCCTTGATGTCAAAGGGGGAGAGTGACTTGGTGTGGCTATTGTTGCCATCAAGTCCAAAGGGAGAGATTGTTGGCATTATGATGTATGTGTTGTACTTGATGGCAACCCACTTGTAGCAGAACAACTCACTTGTATATGGTAAGTAGATGAACCTATAGAAGAGATATCAGATGTGACAAAATGCATGATAGTAGTGTTTACAGATGTGATGAAATGCAGGGTAGCTTCAAGGGGTCAGTTCAGAAGGCGACTCACTCAGATGAAAGATCACAATATAGTAGGTAAACAACAAAGAATTACAGAATGAAGAAAGAGAGGTATACACAGGTTCACTATTGACCAAGCTGTGTATACATGTAGGTTCACTATATACAAGTCGCGTATATGTACACACACACTTTCACAGAAGGAAAAACATGTATACCTTGGAAAACTAAATTTTTGGTCCGAAGTATTTGGTCCATGGTATTGGTCCAAGGTATCTGGTCCGAGGTATTGACCCCAGGTATTGGTTCCAAGGTATTGGTCCTAAGTGGTTTTGGTCCATGGTATTGAGAAAGGCCTAAAACTATAAAAGGAGGAGATGATCCTTAGCCCAGAGTGTGCAAGTATTGAATATCTGATGAAGTGTGAGATCTAGTATGCAGGTTATTGGGTTATGGTGCATTGCTGGATCTAAACCAAGGATGAACCTTAGCTGATGATGAGATATCAGATCTAATGATGGATTGGGAACTTAAGGCGTAAAATGAACTATCATTATGTGTTTTTTGCTCATGTATATTCTAGATCTGAATACTGACGCATATATTATTCTATAAATGATATGATTTGGGTATAACTAAAGTCTGGAATAGCTACAGAACTCTGAATTTATATTTGCAGATGTATACGCTGGTTGGATTTGACCAAAGCATGTGTACACGCAGGGTTGACACATGGAAGTAGCGTATACCTTATAAAATATATTTCAGTTGTTTCTCTTTATTGTTGCAGAGTTCTGGTTTTTGGTTTGGGTTCTGGTTACTATATTCTGGTGACAATATCCTGAATGATCAGATTGATGGGTGGTCTAAGTGAATGATTGATTTGGCTATGGTTGGTTCAAAATGTGATTGGTTGATGCATATATATTTGATGATTGAATGATGTTGTTGATGGATCTAGTCTGAAAATTTATGAAACGTGGTCCCTGGAAGAAAAAGAGAAGGTCGTAGCCTTCTGTAGGTCGGCGCCTACGTACTAAGTAAACATATCGTCTAGTACAAGAGCTAGGTGGTTGTAGCTCCCTTCCAGTAGAAGATGGAGAATGCGAGAAGGTTGTAACCTCCTGCAGGTAGAAGCCTGCATACTAGTATAAGTCTGCACCAGTACAAAAATTGTAAATAAAATTTCTTATTATTAAAAGAAGACAGAGACGATAACAACAGGTGGTTTTCACCCACATTGGGTTTCCACCTTATATCTTGGTGTTCATGTGTGTTGCTTATGTGTGATTCTTTATTCTGATTTTACTACATTGTCTAATGAATTCTTGATATACTAGTTAAAGTTCAATACATGATAAATTGGGTAAATCAAAAGATCTCTGCATATACGCTGGTTGCCTTAAGTACAGTCACGTATACATGCTAGTTCACTTAACTGAAGTAGCGTATACAAATCTGTTTTGAAAATTAAATTATTGATCTGATAAAACTGATTCACCCCCCCTCTTAGTATTATTTCCAACAATGGGATCAATGTGAACATCAGTGTTTAGTTGTTCACTGGCCTTATCACTTGTCTCAACTTCTCTAGAAACCTTCTCTATTACCCGCTCTCCACTGTGTTCTGCCTGCTGAATGATTGGTGTAGTACTTAACAAATCTAGAGGTACTGTCAATAGCCTATGTGTCCTGTATTCAATGAATTTGTCCATTTTCTCAGCACTTAATTTGAATTTTGCTAGATGACTCATTGTTGAGAATGATTTTGCTGAAGCAAATAAGTCATCAAACTCATCTTCCTCATGCAAGAATTTATTAACTTTCATTTGAGTGGTGAAATTGAAAGCAACCTTCTTTGGGTCATATTGTCTTTTAGGGATAACAGCTAGACTCAGATCCTTTGTCTTGTTTGCTTCTTTCTCGGCATGTTTAAAATCATGTAATGAGTAGGTGTTGCAGTGAAGAGGAAAGGCATACCACAACTGTTTCTTGGAGTCTTTAAGATTTCTAGACATCCCTTTTTCTGCTGTTTGGTAGGCTACTTCCCTGGCTAATAGCTTATCTGGAATGTAAAGTGGAAGGACATGAGGATCTGTAATACTGCCAAAAATCGTAACATAGGTGAATGTCTCTTCCCCAAACCAATTGCTAATTGAGGTTAAATCAATGCTAGCCTCGTTAGACAGCTGAGGAGTAGGTTTATTAAAGATAGCTTGATGGTCGGGTAAAATGAAACCATGGAAAATCTTGTATAAATGATTCTTGTATTCAGACTTCCATAAGTATTTATGGTAAATATGGAAGGGGGTTGGGTCCTGAACAATCCATTTCCAACCTAGTATGGGAAAGTCGGAATTAAAACAAATTGTGTCAACTATGTAAGCACTCATATGGAATGGGGGCACAACTCGGGTAGTGACAAATCTGTTCTTTCTATAATCCAGTATTTGACTAGCCATTTTATCTGATAGGATAGTTTCCCAATCCATGACAAAGGATTTTATCGTTGCTTTTATCAATGGAACCATCTCAATAGAAAATATAGCAGAATCGGGGCTTCCAAAGAGTCTACACATCATAGCAGCAACATAACAATATGGAGATGCCAAGGAGTCCACGGAATACATACCAGATGATTCATGTTTGTGCTTGTTAGGAAAGTGTCTCCATTGCTTGATAGGGTCTGATTCAATGTCATTCTCCTTGGCGAAAGCTTCCAAGAATGCTTTGTTGTAGTGTCATTGGGGATCTGGCAAGTGATACATTCTCTTGACATCTTCCGGTTTGAAGGATCCAAACATCCTTCCATCAGCTGTGAAGAAAGCTCTGTCTGTTATGTTAATGCTCTCGATTACCCATCTTACCATATCATTATATGGTAAAATATTTGCACGGGCCGCTATTCGATGGAGGAAAGAGTTGGCCAAATCATTGAGCGTGTTTTCTGATTTATCAGTTCCATCAGTTGTTGCTTCTTCTTCTATCTCCTTCGGATCTTCATTTTCAAGCAAAGCATATATGCCTTCCCACAAGGTCTTACCAAAGCCTAGATAGGTAGTATCTGAGATTAATGCCAATTTTCCTTGTCCTTCTTCCACTGTAAGGGGAGCCTTTGTCTTTCGAGCTCTCTTAGACATCTTGACTGACTACGTGATTCTGGATTTACACTGCAAAATGAGAAAGAGAAGCGTGATAGGCGAAAAACTTTGAGAGGAGCCAATACAACTAATTACAGACTAAAAGAAGTTATGTGCATCAAAAGATCTCATATAGTACATAGTCACAAAGGGTGAAATCCTTCAAGGATTGTAACCATAACTGCCTCTTAATTCATTACCGTATCCTCATAACGAGAAATTTTAATGCCGAATTAATATATGTCGCATCGCAATTTTTCCAATGGTCCTTTTAGAGCAGGTGTCGCAACTCTGCGATTTTGCGATTATCGATTGTATTATTTTAATACGTGTAGAGCCATCGCATATTGCAAATCGGGAGTTACAAGTGCTATGTCCAAAATAATTCCTTGTATTGTTGCGATTGCAATGAGTGATGAGCTGGCACGTAGAGTTGGCGGGTTCCTTTCTAACTTGGAAAATCATGTTTTCCTTTATAATTGATTTAACATTATATTGCGAGTGCTCATAGTATATGCTACTTGTTTCTATTGGGAGTACGATATGCGATATGCGATTGCGATAGTTATATCGCATCGCAAAGTTTCAACGGAGTGGTTTCAATGTTTTCCTATGGATTGGCGAAATGCGATATGTGATAGCCTTATCGCATCGCAAGGTTTCAACGGAGTGCCCTAACTTATTCCTCAGGATTACCAATATGCGAAATGTGGTAGTTATATCACATCACATGTTTATAAATGGATCTTTTCAATTTAAAACTTTGCGATGAGGCATTTGCGATGACTTTGATCGCATTGCAACTTGTCAAACGAATGTTCATTGGTATTAAGCAATTGCGATTTGCGATGAGCAGTTCTAGACACTCATAAAGCAACTTTTATATGAAAAGTATGGAAAATCTATTTTTACTTAAAATTTTTTATTGCTTCTTTATATCCTAAAGGGGACCTATTTCTTATTTAGCATCTTTAGACTAAGATTACAAATTTGAAATGGGGCATTGTTGTATAGCACAACAATTGGTGATTCACTGGAAGAACCAGTTATCTTTGAATAAAATAATGAAATTTCTAACACTTTCTTAAGTAGAATCAATTAAGGAAAAGGGAACTATCTTGGAATTGTTTAGATAAAAAATTTACTCTGAATAAAACAAAGATATCAATTTTGCAATTTATTTTACAAACCCTTATCATAAATATAAAGATTTTTTGGTTTCTTCAAGCTTTGATTGGTTGTTAAAGATAAAGTAGGGGTCTTCTCCAACTTAGCTTTTAAATTTACTCTTTTGTCACAGGTAGTGCCACTGCTGCTAGCAAACATCTATAGTCTCAAAAGGGTTACCTTTTAACCATCAATTATTCATTGTCCCATCCATCTAAGAGTATAATCTTTTAAAGATAAATTTAGAAAGATATATCTACATATAATATTTTTTCATATTTTGTTTTATTATTTTATTTGATTAAAAGCCATTGCCCTGGTTTGGTAGCCAGAAGATGACAATGCCATTCACTAGTTGTAATTAAACTGAACAAGCTGGCTCGTGATGAGACCCCTTGTCTTTTGATTTAAGCCATTACCCTGTTTTGGTATGCAGTATTGGTAATGTCAGCTTAATTAGTTCCCTATGATAATGGTAAGCAGGCTCGTAATGAGACCTCTTATCTTTTAAATTGGATATATTTTAGAATTACACTTTGAAAAATCATAAACCTAGTGGATGGGGTGAATGCTTGACTCCTTAAGAGTTTATGGATGAAAATTATAGAGTTGTAGATGCTTAGTTGGAAAAAGTATTTACCTTTTTATAAATAACCTTTCTTAAGTGATAAAACTCAAAATGATTTATTGTGTTTTCAAGGTTTGAAAGATTTCACAAATTTAAAGAGGATTTCAGAGTTTCATGTTTTTATCTAATTTCCAAAACTGTAATCATTTCCTTGAAAGTTTCTACTTTTTAAAAGCAAGTAGTCACAATATTATTTCAAAGATATTTTCAATAGTAGAAAGCCAATGGTAGACTATTTACAACATTATTTCTAAAAGAAACCAAAATTTGCATAAAGAATATGTACAAGTAAGAAGGGGTTGCCTCCTTAGGAAAATAATTTCTTTAAGATAAGCCCATTCACAGGAAGAGAATCTCTCTTTCCTGATAGGTCTTGCAGTAGAAACGTTGATGAGCCTATCTTTTCAACGATCTGAAATGGTCCAAGCCACATCTTCTGAAATTTGGTATGCTTACCTTTGTCTTCATGTGCTTTGTCCCATTTCAAAACGAGATCACCAATCTGTAATGTTTTTGAGCCGACAGAACTTGCATCAAAAGAAGATTTAATGACTTGCTGATGTTTAGCATGAGTAATCTTGGCCTTTTCTCTTTCCTCATCCAATTTAAGAATTTGATCAAACCTTAATTGAATAGAGGAAGAAGGAGTTTCTTCAATGAATTGTACTAGGGCTAGAGATGGGAGGGCTAAATTTGGTGGAATTACAACTTCTTTCCCATACACTAAGTTAAAAGGAGAAGTACCTATTGAGGCCTTCTGAGTTATACAATCTGTCCATAATGCAAACATTAAAGATTTATGCCAATTCTTTTGGTTTTGATCAACAATTCTTTTAATAATCCTAATGAGATTTTTGTTACTTAACTTTGCTAAGCCATTTCCTTGAGGATAGTAACTTGCAGAGTATTTTAACTTAAAACCTCTCTTAAGAGCAAATTAAACTATATTGTTTCCGGAAAAATAAGATGCATTGTCAAAGATAAGCGCGTTAGGTAAACCAAACCTTGTAATAATGAACTGATCAATAAATTCGATAATCGCATCAGAATTGGCTACCTTTAGTGGAATTTTTTCTACCCACTTTGTGAAGTAGTCCGTGGCTATGAGGATGTATTTGTGTCGCTTGGAAGAATGTAGAGTGATCTCTCCTATAATATCAAGCGCCCACTGTTCAAATGGTTGTTCAATGTTAACTGGTTGTAAAGGAAAGGCTAGTTTCCTTTGTCTCCTGCTAGCAGTTTGGCATATCTTACATTTTCTCACGTAGTCATGGGCATCTTTGAAAAAAGTCGGCCAATAATATCCAACATGTAGTATTTTGTGGGCTGTAGTGTCTCCTCCAAAATATCCACCTGCTGGGCCATCATGTAGTTCCTGCAAAACCTTTTGCGCTTCAATTTCTCAAGGCATCTTAATAGAATAGAATCATAATTTCTCCTAAATAACACATCATCAATAGTTTCATAGTGTTTAGCCTTTAACCTTAAGGCACGTTTGTTTTTGTAGCTAAATTCAGGGGGAGCATATCCATTTTTTAAATAAAAGATCAGATCAGCATATTGAGATTCAGAGTCAATGATACTTATCTCGTTTACTTGTGCAATACTATCTGAATCTTCATGATCTGGTATATTGGAAGCTCCTGCGAGTAATCTGCAAAAACCTTGTCCTCTAACAATTTTCGTTGGTTTAATATCAATGTCATATTCTTGTAAAGCTGTTACCCAATTAGCTCTTTTCTCTCCTAATTCTCTTTGAACTAGCAATTGTCTCACTGCAGAGAATGGGACTATTACTTTTGTATGAGTTTTTAAGAGGAATGGTCTAAAATGTTTGATAGATTTAAATACAGCGAAAGCTTGTTTTTCAACTTCGAAATAATTAAGCTCAGCACCCTGCAAATTAGAACTAAAGAAAGATATGGGTGCTTCTACTTGTTGATCGTTGATTTGTGTTAAAACAGTAGCATAAGATGTTTCAGTGGCCAAAGTATACAAAATAAAATGACTAGAAAAATTCGGAGTATTCAATGCAGGAGCATTAATGATCGCTTGTTTGATCGAGTCAAAAGCCTCTTTTTCGTTATGTCCCCATTTGAAGACTGAATTTTTCTTAATCATGGATTGCAAGGGTAAAACAATATGAGAAAAATCAGGAACAAATATTTTCACAAAATTTATTTGTCCCAAAAATGATTGCATAGATTTCTTATTATGTGGCAAAGGGATATCAGAAATTTCTTTTATCCTGTCAGGATCAATGTATATGCCATTTTTGGATACAATAAACCCTAAAAGTTTACCTTCATTAAGAGCAAAGAATGATTTCTTGGAATTTAAGAAAATCCCATTTTTTTTGCAACGTTCAAAGATCTGCTTTAAATCATGCAGATGATTGCTCTTTTTCTTAGAATAGACAGTTATGTCATCTAAGTAAACAACGACTGTCCTATTGATCAAACCTTTGAAAGCTATGTCCATAGCTCTTTGGAAAGTAGCTCCAACATTTATTAAACCAAAAGGCATTTTCTGATAAGCATATGTTCCCCATTTGGTTCTGAATGTAGTCTTTAATCTATCGTCTGGATGTACCAGGATCTGATTGTATCCTGAAAAACCATCAAGAAAAGACATTAACTCTGAGCCAGCTACTGATTGAAGTATCTACTCCATTGTTGGTAATGGGAAATTATCTTTCTGACATGCTTTGTTGAGATTCCTAAAATCTATGCAAATCCTAATATCACCATTCTTTTTCCTCACAGGTACTAAATTTGAGACCCATTTAGAATGTCTGACAAGAAAGATTATTTTGGCTTTAAGGAGTTTATTCAACTCTGCTTTGATTTGGCTTTCAAGATTTGGGTGAATTTTCCTTAGTTTCTGTTGTACAGGTTTCTCATCAGAGATCATTGGAATTGTGTGTTGAATGATAGAGGTATCATAAGTTTTCAGATCTTCATAATTCCAAGAAAAAACATTTTTGTATTTCTTCAATAAACTGATGAAAGCAAATCTTTCATGTGATGAAAGTCCAAGTCCAAGATTGACATTTTGTGGTTTAGCACCAGTGCTGAGATTTACTAATTCAAACCTTAAAGTTGAACTTTTAAGTTTTGCATTAGTGACATTTTTGAATCTATCTTTATTATCATAAAGGTCTTCTAGCTTGACCACAGACTTAGGAATAGGATTTTCATTGAGTCTCTGCTTTAATTGAAGATCATGATTGCTTTCATCGATAATTTGATCATCATAAGATCCTTCAGATGTCAAGAAATTTAAGATATGCTCATCATGATTTAACACATGCCAATTGGTGACATTATCTGGGACAGATGGTCAAAGAATTAATTCAATAGAAAATCTATCTAGAATATAATCCTCGGATGGAAGGAGTTTAGAAGCAACATTAGCCAGGAGATCTGCTGCTACATTTTGTCATCTAGGAATAGGAGAAATGTCAAATGCCAGAAAATGAGTTATGAGATCTTGAACAAGTGATTGATAATGTTTCAGATGCCCTGAAAGACAATGGAGAGTATTTCTCACTTGTTTAATGACAATTTCAGAATCACCAAATACTTTCAGATATTCGATATTTGGGCCTCTTGCTTTATAGAGACCTTGAATCAATGCTTCATATTCTACAGTATTGTTGGTACATTCAAATTCTAGTCTACATGATAACATCATTTTTTCTCATTTAGGATTGACTAAAGTACATCCTGCTCCTGCACCGTCATTAGATTTAGATCCAGCAAAATACAAAGACCAAAATAAAGGCTTATTTACAGGTTTATCTACAAGTTCATCTGAAACAATAACACACTTAGAAGTATCGGTACTGGAGAAATTTTCGACTTGTGATATGACACTATTAACAGGAAATAGAGATTGTTGAGCATTGAAATTTCCAAAAAATGATTCAGCCGAATAGTTTCTAAGAATGTTATTATTGAAGGCTATAGGTTGATTTTCTTCTTCAAACTCGGTTACTGTGTGAGTCAAATGTTTTTCGTGATCAATTCTGATTTGATTTGGTTTCCCATTATAGGGAAGCCATATGTGAGACCAATCAGTTGAAATATAACCATGAATTTTTTCAGACCAATCTTTGCTAAGGATCAAACCATAAAACTCAGGGATGTCAGCAATTAATATATCAATTCTTTGGACAACCCTAGGATCAGCAGATAATCTGATAGTAACTGAATTTATTTCTCCTAAAACTTGAACCTTAGTTCGATCTAATTAGACAATATGAACTGAAGACTTCTGGGGTTCAATATTTAACTTGAAGCAAACTGATGTTGGCATTATGTTTGATGAAACCCCTGAATCAATCAAGCAGTTATGAAAATTTGTATTGTAGATCTCATAAGTCAAGAGAAAAGGAGGAGTATGAGAATTTGACCTATCCCCAATCAAAACGGCATCGGTAGCATCCACCTTATCAGATGGTGGCTTACCTGATCCTCTAGCAGCCTTTGATAATACACTAGTTGGAAGAGGAGAAGAAGGTACTGCATTTAATTCTTTAAGCAGCAACTTTTGTTGATGTTTGAGCTTGCTAAGTTCATGCAAAGAAATATTTTCTCGAGTCTTCTTCATATCTTACACTATGTTATAATCCATGGTATATGAAACTACTAGCGTTTTAGATGATGAGGGAGGGTTGGACGAAGATGGTTGATTGTGGGGAGACGCAACTGGAGCTTTCTTTGTGGGAACTTTCTCTTTAGTAACAGGATTTGAGTTTTTCTTCTTTTGATTTGCTTGATTAGGCTCTACTATACTTTTACTTCTGGTATTTACTGGGAGAGCTTCCTGTTCACTTTCATTATCAGAGTTGGGTAAGATAAAGTCCCACATTCCATGACATTCAACTGTTTCATCTTCTTTCGTTTCTTCAGCTGATAAAACTGTATCTTCTTATTCATCATCATCCAGGTCAGATTCTGCATTAGATATAACATTGGGTGGTTTAGGATTAGTTGGCTAATTTCTTTTAAAATTCCTAAATGGTCTTTTCGTAGAAGTTTTAGCTACCTACTTTTTTATTTCAACCATTTCATTAGACATAGTTTTAAGAACTTTTTGTAAGCCTTCCATGTCATATGGATCCTTGGTTGCTTTCTTCTTTGAATCATCTCTAAAGGTAACTTTCTTGGATTTCCTTTCTTCTAGAGCATTTTTCTTTTCCAAAGCAAGGATACGTTTTTCAGCAGCGATTGCTTCCTTCATATTTTCTGCTAATGTCAGTTTGGCAGCCCTATCAACGAAGATGGCTATGTTTGAAGGAAGAGCAGAAATGTACCATTCATTTCGGACCTCCTCACTAGGCTTGGATGCCGCAGGTATTTTATTCAACAACTTATTGAAGCGTGAGTTGAAGTCCTTAATGGGCTCTTTTGATTCGGCTTTCAGGTTGGAGAGGTCATTAATCAAAGTTGTTGTAGACCTATCGTCTCCAAACTTAGTTAGAAATTGCTCTTGGAAAGCATCCCAACTATTGATAGAACCTGGTGGTAGCGAAAAGTACCATGATCCTGTTGCTCCTTGTAGAGTGTATGGAAATAGTCTAACAATATCATATTCTTCCATTACTCCATTCAAGTTAATCAATAACATGAATTGTTTATATGTTCTTCTGCTAATAGGTCATTGTCAGGATTAAATTTAGGTAGCCATTTTTCAGGATGTGTTGGCAATTAGGTCAAAGGTGTAGGCATTCTGACAGCTCCTGGGTTGTTCCATGGCCTTGGTTGAGGTTGATTATGCGCCATTGTTGATCTAATAGTAGAAGAGGTGACGAAGCAGTTGAAAGTAATTGGGTAGAGGATGTTGAAGTTCCTGTACCTGTTTGTACTATAATCTGAAGTTGGGAACCTGATGGATGACCTTGCAATGATATGGATGGAATGGGCGATGATGAGGACAAAGTCTCACTGTTAGATTTTGATGGTGTCTTTCTAGCCCTTTTTTGACTTGGTAGAGGGAATTCAACTGGTGGAATGCCAAGCTTTTCACTCTTTGCCCTAGTAAGCAGTTGCGATGGGATATATTGGGAAGTAACACTGCCTTGGGATAACTCAGACTCTTCTTTGGATATTGAAATCCCCTGGAGTTTATGAATCAAAGATTGTACTTTAGGAGGTTCAGGAGAAGAACTGTCTGGCTTGTTTAAGGTTTCAACAGTGGGTTTTGTATTTTTCTTTTCAACTTCTCGCTTAGGAATAGGAGATTTAGAATGCGAAGGAGAAGTTGGAGGTGATGGTGAGGGGGAATTACTCTTAGAATGGCCTGTAGATTTAGATTTACTCGCCATTCACAGTCTGGCCCTCCTTCTAGCGCCAAAAATGTTGATGCCTCTAAAATCGTAGCACCAACATTGGGGGATAACCACCCGGTCCAGACCTTAGTGCAGCTCCTTATCCATTTGGTATGGTGGCTCCGACTAGATATTATGGGACCAGTTTCCCAATAAAGTATGATTTGATGAATGGGTGTTTTAAATGTATAAAAATATGATAGGTGGTTTAATCTATAAGCTCTAAAATATACATATATATCTATATAACCTGGGTGATCTCATAATAATGCGATTCTTGATGATTCCTAGTAGACAAATGATAATATAGATTATTTACTTATCTACAAAAAGATGAATTTAAATAATGGTAACTTTGTTTCAAAAATTAAACAAAGTAATGTGAAAACATATCGCATAACATACTAATATTTATCATTGACATATGTATACAATATAACAATTCTAGATCATTCAGAAGTGAAATAATACAGAGTTGTTTGAAACATGAGAACACATCAAAAATAACAAATCAATGGAATGCTAATTACATAAAACAAGACAAAAGAACAATGATAGAAGTACCATATGCATTTGAGTCTCGTTATGCAAGTAACAATCTGGTTCAATCTTCTTATTCTGGAAAATCCAAGAAGATATAAAAATGAAAGTCTTTATGAAGCTCTTTCACAACAAGTCTGAACCTCGATCAACGACTTATAAAAATAAATTAAGAAGTGCAGAAGTGCAAAATTCTCAAGTCTAGTCTTATACAAATTGAGGACCCTTTCTAAAATGACATGAAAGGGTCTTTATAGTAAAATTAAAAACAAACTATCCATAAAAATTGTTGAGAGTTGTTGGAACTGCCTTCATCAAAATATGGGATTTGAATTTCAAAATAGTATCGCGATAACCTTTGAAGAGATTCATCGCATCTAAGCTTTCTCTTGTATCTTCAACCGACAAATTGAGAGCATGGTTTGGATTTCTGGAGGATGACTCATCCTGGAGTGTAACTGTCTTGCGTATGTGGCATCTGAGAGCTTGGGAATCATGCGATCAATGGCATCAACAAGGCACTTAATAGTCATCTGTTGCTTGTGTGGCTTGACCGAAAAGGACCAATGCACATCCTAGTTAAGACCTTGTACTTTGTTGAGCTGCTCCTCCTGGGTGTCCAAATCTTGCTTCCATTGCTTCTATAAAACATTCGCCTTTGGAAGTTTTCTCGAGGAACAATCGGAAATTAAATTGGCACCATATAAGTTATCATTCACCAGCCCAATAACATTATTCATTATAGCCCTGGTCCTATAGGTATCTCTCTCTGCTTTTATCAACTGTGTCTCCCATTCCAAAAACAATATCACTTTATGAGACTCTTCAATTTTATGTAATTTAGCAGCTCTTCCATCTTCTGTGCTTTGTAAAGAGAGATAATTTGTGACTTTATCATCTGCATATTCAAATTCTAACCTGGTATGAACTTCTTGGTCAATCAATGATGTCGTTATGATGCATAATGGATCAATAAGAGATATTTTATGGCAGAGTAGATTCAGCTGTTGAGATAAAGCCTTATTTTCCTCTAAGGTTTCCTTTTTAAACTCTTAAACCTTGGGATAATCTTTGAATTGTCCAAAATAGAGTTGTAAATGTGTGAATTAATCTTCTTTAGATTTAATCTCTTGCTGATGCATCAATTTAAGCTGCTCGAGCTCTTGAGACAACTATTGTTGTCTTTGAATGGCTTGCTGGTCAATTTTCTGCTTTTCCAGGTTTAATTGTTCTTCAAGCTGCTTATTCTTCTGTTTCTCTACTGTTAATTGTTCCTCAAGCCAATTAATATTTTGTTGCTCTATTGACAACTATTATTTAAGCTGATTAATCTTTTGATCCTTTTCTTTGATCAATTGATTCACTTCAGTTGCCTTATCAATTGTAGCAGCTGTGTATGCCCCTGCAAATTGAGATAACTTAGTCAAATCCTCAGAAGGATTGACCTCTGAATCTTTCCATATGACATTCATAAATTCAGATTGAGGAGTTGTGGATGATGTTTGATCTATTTTCCTCTTTTTCCTCTGCCTCTTGACTACAACCCTATGTTTTGGGCTGTAAAACACATCCAAGGGTGGAATCTCCTCAATATTCAATGTAATCTCCCTTGAAGGATTTTCAAGGATTATTTCTATCTCTTTTCTAGTTGTTTCTTTGCTGGGTGTCTCTTCAATCACAATATCAGGAATAATGGGCCGTTGTGTTTCAGGAGGCGCAGATGTGATAATGTTTTGAGGATCATTCTGACTTTTGATCTGTTGATCAAATTGCTCCCATTCTTTAATCAATATGGGATCAATGTGAACATCAATGTTTAGTTGTTCACTGGCCTTATCACTTGTCTCAACTTCTCCAGAAACCTTCTCTATTACCTGCTCTCCACTGTGTTCTGCCTGCTGAATGATTGGTGTAGTACTTAACAAATCCAGAGGTACTGTCAGTAACCTCTGTGTCCTGTATTCAATGAATTTGTCCATTTTCTTAGCACTTAATTTGAATTTTTCCAGATGACTTACTGTTGAGAATAATTATGCTGAAGCAAATAAGTCATCAAACTCATCTTCCTCATGCAAGAATTTATTAACTTTCATCTGAGTGGTGAAATTGAAAGCAACCTTCTTTGGGTCATATTGTCTTTTAGGGATAACAGCTAGACTCAGATCCTTTGTCTTGTTTGCTTCTTTCTCGGCATGTTTAAAATCATGTAATGAGTAAGTGTCGCAGCGAAGAGGAAAGGCAGGCCACAACTGTTTCTTGGAGTCTTTAAGATTTCTAGACATCCCTTTTTCTACTATCTGGTAGGCTACTTCCCTGGCTAATAGCTTATCTGGAATGTAAAGTGGAAGGACATGAGGATCTGTAATACTGCCAAAAACCCTAACATAGGTGAACGTCTCTTCCCTGAACCAACTACCGATTGAGGTTAAATCAATGCTAGCCTTGTCAGACAGCCGAGGAGCAGGTTTATTAAAGATAGCTTGATGGACGGGTAAAATGAAACCATGGCAAATCCTGTATAAATGATTCTTGTATTCAAACTTCCATAAGTATTTATGGTAAATATGAATGGGGGTTGGGTCCTGAACAGTCCATTTCCAACCTAGTATGGGAAAGTCGGAATTAAAACAAATTGTGTCAACTATGTAAGCACTCATATGGAATGGGGGCACAATTCGGGTAGTGACAAATTTTTTCTTTCTATAATCGAGTATTTGACTAGCCATTTTATTTGATAGGATAGTTTCCCAATCCATGACAAAGGAGTTTATCTTTGCTTCTATAAATGGAACCATCTCAATAGAAAATCTAGCAGAATCGGGGCTTCCAAAGAGTTTACACATCATAGTAGCAGCATAACAATATGGAGATGCCAAGGAGTCCATGGAATACATACCAGATGATTCATGTTTGTGCTTGTTAGGAAAGTGTCTCCATTTCTTGATAGGGTCTGATTCAATGTCATTCTCCTTGGCGAAAGCTTCCAGGAATGCTTTGTTGTAGTGTTGTTGGGGATCTGGCAAGTGATACATTCTCTTGACATCTTCCGGTTTGAAGGATCCAAACATCCTTCCATCAACTGTGAAGAAAGATTTGTCCGTTATGTTAATGCTCTTGATTACCCATCTTACCATATCATTATATGGTAAAATCTTTGCACGGGCCGCTATTCGATGGAGGAAAGAGCTGGCCAAATCATTGAGCGTGTTTTCTGATTTATCAGTTCCATCAACTGTTGCTTCTTCTTTTATCTCCTTTAGATCTTCATTTTCAAGCAAAGCATATATGCCTTCCCATGAGGTCTTACCAAAGCCTAGACAGGTAGTATCTGAGATTAACGCCAATTTTCCTTGTCCTTCTTCCACTGTAAGGGGAGCCTTTGTATTTCGAGCTCTCTCAAAAATCTTGACTGTCTGCGTGATTCTAGATTTACACTGCAAAATGAGAAAGAGGAGCGTGATAGGTGAAAAACTTTGAGAGGAGCCAATACAACTAATTACAGACTAAAAGCAGTTATGCGCATCAAAATATCTCATATAGTACATAGTCACAAAGGATGAAATCCTTAAAGGATTGTAACCATAACTGCCTCTTAATGCATTACCGTATCCTCATAACGTGAAACTTTAATGTCGAATTAATATATGTCGCATCACAAGTTTTCCAATGGTCCTTTTAGAACAGGTGTCACAACTCTGCGATTTTGCGATTAGTGATTGTATTATTTTAATATGTGTAGAGCCATCGCATATCGCAAATTGGGAGTTACAAGCACTATGTTCGAAAGAATTCCTTGTATTGTTGTGATTGCGATGAGTGATGAGCTGGCACGTAGAGTTGGCGGGTTCCTTTCTAACTTGGCAAATCATGTTTTCCTTTATAATTGATTTAACATTATATCGCGAGTGCTCATAGTATATGCTACTTGTTTCTATTGGGAGCGCGATATGCGATATGCGATTGTGATAGTTATATCGCATCATAAAGTTTCGACGGAGTGGTTTCAATGCTTTCCTATGGATGGGCGAAATGTGATATGCGATAGCCTTATCGCATCACAAGGTTTCAACGGAGTTCCCTAACTTATTCCTCAGGATTACTGATATGTGAAATGCGGTAGTTATATCACATCGCATGTTTATAAATGGATCTTTTCAATTTAAAACTTTGCGATGAGGCATTTGCAATGACTTTGATCACATCACAACTTTTCAAATGGATGTTCATTGGTCTTAAGCAATTGTGATTTGCGATGAGCGGTTCCAAACACTCATAAAGCATCTTTTATATGAAAAGTATGGAAAATCTATTTTTACTCAAAAAGTTTTATTGCTTCTTTATATCTTAAAGGGAACCTATTTCTTATTTATCATCTTTAGACTAAGATTAAAAATTTGAAATGGGGGGTTGTTGTATAGCACAACAAAACCCTAGAAACAATTCAAACAAATATAGATCTAACAACTTTGGAATTCATATGTTAAATTTCCTACTAGGATTTAGTGTGAAACCCTAGATTTCATGAGATTTAATAATCAAAATAAATCACAACTCAATTTAAAGTAACAATCATGACTAGCTTCCACTAGGGTTTGTTGTAAACCCTAGATTTTACGAATTCTCAAAAACCACAATAAATTTTCATAAATCCTAGATTATCACACTTTCATCATATATAAGAGGTTTTGAATTCTACTAAGGTTTAGTTACAAAACCCTATAATTCATAAATACTATCATCCTAGAGAATCAAAATTCATTTAGAGCTTAGTTCCAAATCCTAGGACTCATGACCATCAACAATTAGGCAACCTCACACATCTAGGACTTCATAAGCATATCATAACACATGTTAGTTAAACCCAAAGAGACAAATATCAATAAAAGTTAGGCATATAAAAAACTTGATCAGGCTAAGGTTTGATCAGACAAACACACACATGCCAAGGATTTCATTTCTATAACATTATAAGGGTGTTGCTTATATACCCTCCCAAACACTAATGATATAAGGTTTCACTACAAAACATAGAAAACCCTAAATTACCAATACTTCAAAGGTTTGGGATTACCACTCAACCCTAACAGGTTAGGGTTTCCATACCAATCCTAAAAACCCAAACATGACATCATCAAAGCATCAAACATTTTCTTTTGATTTCAACAATAACCCTAAGTAGGCTAGGGTTCCACACATTATCATCAACATACCCTTAAGTTAGGGTTTTCCACAGGGAAACTTTATATGGTTCCACAAGAGTAATCAAAGATATAAGGAGGGTAGATTTATCTAATGATGAATCACCCAATCAATGATTTTTAATATTCAAGAAAGCTAGACACAAAGATGTTAGTAATAGTTTATAAAAAATGAATATGAAGAGAGCAAAAAATTGTAGGTCAAGACATAACTTTTTGTTCCTTAACAAACCTTGCAATTCCAATGTTTTTTCTTGTGAGGCCTTCTTCCTTGAGTCTTAAACAAGTTTTCCTAAACATGGAAAATATGAATAGAAATGTGATTAGTATTTAATGCAAGCATAACTAGATAAGTAAGGAAGAATAAAAGGGTAAAAGGGTAATAAGATACTTATGTTTGGAGGTTGGTAAGGACTCCCTCCAAGCTTGAGGGAAACCTATAACCTTAAGCACAAATAAAAATGTTTTTCCAAAATATGTTAAACCTACAAATACTAAAAATCAAAAGTAAAATAAATAAATCTTAGATCAAAGGACCTAGTAGTGTAAGTCCTTTATATCTAGTTCTTCGGGTGTATTATTCTTTGGAGATCCTTCTTCAGCAACATTGGCTTGGTCTCTGCTTCTTTTCTTGTTCTTCTGATTGTCAAGATAGTAACCATTTTTTTTACATTGGTAGCATTCTATCTTTGACATATCAACCTTCCTTCTTGGTCATCTTGACTTCTTTGAGTTTCCTTTCTTGTGAGAAGTGGAGTATGAATTTGAAACCTTTTATTATTCATTGTTGGATACTAATGAGATTCTCATTTCTTCTTGGGTGGAAGCATTCCATAATTTCTACAAGGTAGGAGCCTCTTTCCAACTGTTGAGACCTAAAGCAAAAGAACTTCAAGTAGGTGGTAATCCCAATAATGTTGTGATTACTAGCTCCTTTTTTGGTACAATTTCATCTATGGCTTGAATTTCATCTCTAATTCTAGATATTCTTACAAAAAGGAAGACACAATATCATCCTTTGTAATTTTTGTATTCCTTAACTCATTCTTCAAACTTGCTACTTGACCAATGTTTTTGATAGTGAATAATTTTAACAAAGCTTCATACGTTTATTGAGCATGGTCTATATTGGAAATGTATGGGACAAGATTGACCTTTATGCTTTCTACCATCAGTGTCATAGCCAATATTTATGAATCTCTATAATTCACCTTTTCTGCATCACTGGATTCTTCGGTAGGTCTCTTCACTTTTCCTTTGACAAAATCTAAGACCTTGTTCTTTTCAAGAATAAGGTTAATTCTCTTCTTCCAAGACTTGTATTTTGATGCTCCTTAATTTTTGTTCTCACTCTTTATTGTTTTAGACAATGACTCTAATGACTCAAAATAAATCCTGGAAGTCCTCAATGGGGACTTTGATCTAGAACAAGATGACCCAAGCATGAAACCCATTATTTAATAAGTCATAATAATAATAATAATAATAATAATAAGAAGAATATTTTCTTCATATTTTTATAAGTACATTTCATTGTGACTCAAATACATTTATGAATACCGAACATAGTTACATATTTCAACACATAGTCCTGTCATGGAAATAGGATCCCAAAATTTTCGTCATTTTTGAACTCTTTAAAAACAAAAATAAACATTGCCATTGCATTTGTCTCATCAAGACATTTATAGTGATATAATTTTTTCCTCAATTTGACCTGTTGTAGCTTTTTCTATCACCTGTCACAAGCAAGTGCTTCAGAAGATATAGAAGCCTCCTAGAGACAACCTCTAGGTTGATTGGAGACTAGTGCCTAGGTTATTTTATAGAGAGGAGTGCTTTTGAAAATTATCAGTACGACTTTATGCATTACTCCATATCTCATGTAATTGGAAAAGAGATAATAAAGGGGCTTGGTTCAATAATCCTTCGTCAAGGTAAACTCAAGCAAATACATGGATCTAAATACTCAGGGGGTAATATAGCTAATCTCAAAGAGAAATGTCTTGATTCTGGTGGATGACACACAACAATAGGAAGCTTAATATTGTTGTTGTAGTATAGGTGAATATGAGGAAGGAAAGGAGGAAAATCAATGTAGAGGGCTGGACATAGCACATAATCCTAGGTAACAATATCCAACATAGATATGGAAGGGTGAGGAGATGAAAATTCAGAAAGAATGGAGCACTAATTAAGGTCCCAAGCTCTATGCATCATGAATACATTTGTCACCAAATAAAACTAAGTAAATCTATGCACATTACAGATACATAAGTAAATATGTAGTTAACACAGGTACTATTACTACTTAGCAGCAAATATACAACCAGGAGTAAGAGTGAAACTGTAGCTTCATTACACTATTTAAGAGGAAGAAAAACATACATGAAGTGATATACATAGGAGAAAACATATTGTGCATTGCTCTGGTAGGAATCAAAAAACCAATTTCATTAATCATCAAATATCGAGTCCAAACCACTAGTCCATTTACATTCAGCAAATTGCTCAAGTCCCCCATGAACAGGCAAATAGAACCAAAGTGGAACCATAGAATTTGGACCTCTTAGGTGCAGAATTATGGAAACTCTATTAAGTGTTTCTTCCCTCTTTTTATAAGGAGAGGGAGAGCATTGTAAAATAGTTACAAAAATATCTTAGCTTAAGATCCAGATGTCTAATCGACTAGCTATGTTAGTGTGTGAAGGCCTGCTGCCCAAATCATTACAATCGGATTTGATTTCATTATTTAAAATACAAAAATTACAGAAAAATAGAAATAAGGGAAATTGAATGATGGCTAAGGAAAATATCTCCCTGTTTTTCCTAGAAGCGCCTTTAATCAGGCCACGGCTCTGCCACGGTGCTCTTCTTCAGCTACTCGGCTGATTCACCTGTCACTTTCCCCTTAACTGCTTGAATTCCCAATTTCCTGAGATGGGAGCGATTATCAGTGGTGGCCTTAGTGGTATCATAGCTGTTGACTCATCCATCACATAACTTCTCTACATTACACTATCAGAGCCTGATATGCCCAGTAACACAACCATAATGTTATATCAGATCTTATACCCTATTGGAACTTTTACTCTTAAAAACAGTTCGAAACAACAAGTTCCGATGTTCCTTTGGCCCCCTTTTGTTTTATCCCCCTTTCTGCATTTATCGTCATGGGACCAAGGGTTGTGACCTAGTGCTTAGCCTTAAGGCGCTAGGGCCTTTTATTCTAGCCCAGGGGTTATTTTTCCTTTGTAAATTGCATAGCGCCCAAGGTTCTTTAACTTCTTATAGACAATGTACTTAGCCCAATATATTGGAGCCCCTCTCATTGGTGGCTTCCAGTCAGGGGAATAACATGGGAGTTGCGACATGCTCACTTCTCCGATCGTCGATCTCGATTATGATGTCATCATTACCATGTGGCACTTCTCGAGTGGTGACACATCTCACCCAAATATGTGCCCTTAGTCCCCCTCAAAATGCCAAAAATTCCTACCATGTGTCTTTCTGTACCGCCACATCATGCTAACATCAGCTGCCACGTGTCTTTCCATACCGCCATGTCATGCTGACGTTAGCTTCCACGTGTCATCAGAGTCAATCTTGTGCCGCCGTGTGTCTTATTAGAGCCAAACCTGTGCCACCACATGTCCTTATTGGAGCCAATGCTATGCTGCCATGCGTCATTATCGGAGCCAATCCTGTGTCACCACACATCATCCTGGAGGAGAGAGAAAAGGGCCTATCTGCCCTTGGTTTTGCAGAGAAATCTTTTGTAAATCTGTATTTGGGTTCCCCAATGATTTTACAATATCGGAAAATTTCCTTTGTCGCACCTTTTAAAAGGTTTCACTTTTAGAAGTTACAAATTTAATGCAAATGTGCAGGCTACAAGGAAGTGCTTATTCAAGTTCGCCATCACTGAAAAATTCATTTATGAAGTTGAGTTAGATGTAGTTCCACTTGACATATTAGGAATAGTTTTGGGTAGTCCTTATTTGTATGATAGGAAAGAAATATTTTATCACCATGAGAAAAAATACTTATTGCTCAAGAATAGGGTGGATTACATTGTGAGAGCCCATTGCAAAAAGTTGAACATTTCTTTGGTTAATGCAGGGCAGATGAAGAGACTAGTAAATGCAAGCAAAAATTTTGTGCTTCTCATATCAAGAAAAAGAATGATATTGATTATAAATATTTTGAAGGTTGTGAAGAAAAATTGAAATCTCATTTGTTTGATGTGGTAAGAAAGAATGGCGAGATGTTTTAGGAACCAAAGGGGTTACCTCTCAAGAGGGAAATTCGCCATAAGATACAGCTGCAGTAGGATGTTCCACTTCCAAACATTGGCATGTATCGCATGTCAATTATGGAGAGCATGGAAATCAAGAAGCAAATTCAAGAATTTCTGAACAAAGGTATCATACACCCATCTACTTCGCCATGTGGTTCGCTCATTGTCTTGTGCCAAAGAAGGACGAGACTTGGCGCATGTGTGTGGATTTTCGTGCACTGAAGAAAATCACAGTAAGAATCGTTATCCACTCCCAAGAATTGATGATTTGCTTGATCAATTGAGGTATGCAAAGTATTTCACTAAGTTAGACTTACTAAGTGGTTATCATCAAGTTAGAATAGCTAAAGAGGACATTTGGAAAACCGCATTTAAAAGTAAACAAGGATTATTTGAGTGGCTCTTTATGCCTTTTGGTCTTACAAATTCTCCAGCTACTTTCATGAGAGTTATGAATGATGTATTAAAACCATTTCTAGATGACTTTGTCATTGTGTACTTAGAAGATATTCTCATATTCAGCAAATTCAGAGATGAACATATCATGCATGTAAACAAAGTACTTGATGTCTTGAGAAAAGAATAGTTGTTTTTGAAGATGTCGAAGTGTGAATTTGGCAAGGCTTCGTTTGTGTATTTGGGACACATTGTTGGAGGAGGTGAGCTGAAGATAGACCCATCTAAGGTTGAGGTCATTCTAAATTGGCCCAAGCCCAATACAGTTATAGAGGTAAGAAGCTTTTTAGGGGTAGCACAATATTGGAGGAAATTTGTTGCTAATTTTTCTTCCATTACAACACCATTACATGCATTGACTAGTGTCAAGAAAGTCTTCCACTGGGGAGATGTACAGTGAAAAGAATTTGATGCTTTGAAGCAAAAGATCAGTTCAACACTGGTATTGGCTCTTCCGGATCTTAGAGAGCCATTTGAGATTCAAACGGATGCTAGTGATTACGCCATGGGGGTAGTTCTTATGTAGCATGGTAAGCCCATTTCATTTCATTCTGAAATTTTTAATGGAGATGTGACTAACTATCCCACTTATGACAGAGAACTTTACACATTAGTACAAAGTGTCAAAAAATGGAAACACTACTTGATGGGAAAGGAGACCATTATCCATACCGACCATCAACCATTGCAGTACTTACAGTCACAACCAAAGTTGCAGTAGTCATGACACTTTAGAAGGATGGGTTTTATACAACAATTTAATTTGGTTATCAAGTACAAAAAGGGAATCTACAATAAGGTAGTTGATATGCCTTCAAGGCCTATTGTAAATTCATCTATTATACTCAAGCATAATTTTGTTGTGCATGAAAGTTACATTGAGCAATATGCATATGATAATGACTTTCGAGTTGTGTATGCAAGCTTGAGTAAAGGAAACCAAATTAAAGAGTTGGATTATCATGTACAGAACAATTTGTTGTATCACTTGGGAAAGTTGTGTATTCCACGGGGAGAAATAAATAATATCATAAGGGAGGTGCACACTCCATTGATTGTTGGACACTTTGGTGTAGGAAAGACAGTAGCGAATCTCCAAAGGTATTGTTATTGGCCACGCATGTTTCATAATGTATCTTGTTCTATTAGAGGATATTCTTTGTGTGCAAATAGTAAGCCTAGAAATAGGAAACTAGGATTGTACACTCCACTTCCGGTACCTTCAAGTTGATGGGAGAGTATCTCAATGGATTTTGTAGGAGGTCTTCCATTGTCAAGGAAAGGTCATGATTACTTGCATGTAGTTGTAGATGGGTTCAACAAAATGTGTATTCTAACACCATGTAAAAAGAAAATTACAGTTGAACAAACAACTCATCTTTTCTTCCAAAACATTTGGGTTCATTTTGTTCTTCCTGCTTCCATTATAAGTGATCGAGATTCTCGATTTCTTGGCATTTTTTTCTCAAATTTGTGGGACATGATGGACACAAAGTTGAAGAAGAGTACAACCTTTCATCCACAAACACATGGACAAATCGAGGTGGTCAACAGAATAGTCATTCATCTTCTTAGAGGATATTGCAGCAAACATCCCAAGTTGTGGGATGAACAGTTGCATTACATACATCATGCATACAATAGGGCAAAGCATTCTTCCACAAACACGTCGCCATTTGAGGCATGTTTTGGGTACTTTCCAAGATCGCCATTGGCCTTCATATTTGAGAAATATGTCGTCATGATGGCCATAGTGACATTGATAAGGCAAGGAAGTTCATAGAACAAATTCATTTGATACATCACACAATGCAGGAACAACTTGAGAAAAGTCAAAGCAGTTACAAGGCAAGGCATGAAAAACATCGTATTGATCGCAAATTGCAAGTTGGAGACGAAATTTTGTAACAATCTTAAGCCAATCTGTTATGGTCCTTTTAAAATTGGCTAGAAAAGATTCTTAACAATGCATTTAAGCTTGATTTTCCTCCTTATATGAAAATATACTCTATTGTTAATCTTGAGAATTTGAGATTGTTTGAGCCTCCTTTGATTGATGATCAAGGAGAACATGTTCAGATGTCATCGTTAGATGATTTCTCACCAGAATATATTGATGAACTTCAGCAGGATCTCATACTTGACAGAAGAATCAGAACTTCGAAGAGAGGGAATGTCGAATACCTTAGAGTGGAACTCAAGGGACAAAAGCCTTCTAAAGCCAAATGGTTGTAGATCAAGAAGTTGAGGGAGTTGTACCCTCACCTGATGAACAATTGATAGTATCTTTTGGGTTCCAAAAGGCTTCTAGTGGGGAGGAATGATCAGACACTAAGTATTTAGCTCAAAAATCAAAGTTCTCAAATGGCCCGAAACCTAAACGACTGCGTTTGTCTCAGCAAAATGATTCTAATGCAACTTCTTTCATTAAAAAACGAGTTTGTATGAGGAAGTTATTGAGTTCTGACCGCTTTGCCAAACAGGCGAGATTTAAAAAACAATGCACAACCAGTAATCCGTACTGTTGACGTGGTAGGTGACTGTGCAAGGTTAAAGTTTGGTCAACATCCAATCAGAGCTCGCCAAGAGTCAAGTTTTTATTGGGTTCACAGGTTGGTGACGTGGCAAGTTTTTAGTGGTTGAAAGTAGTCCAATGAGGAGGGGACATGTGGCAAGCCTAGAGGCCGCCTTGTGTCCCTCCCCAAAGGACCGGGCTCGGTGCGCAGTGGACCAAAATTATATGGATGCGTCGGGGTTCGACCCCACGACCTCCTCTGCACAAACCATAAGACTTACCGCCATACCATGTTATGTTACTTAATAGGAATAGCGTTCCGCGTAAATTTAAAGTTCAATGTAATATAGGTTGGTGGTTAGGAGGGCCAGTACGCAGGCCAACCCTCCATGTTAACGCTCGGTAGAACATGTTATGGTTAATACAAACCGATAGAAAGCACACAATATAAACACGACAACAAAACCGCTAATAGAACCCGCGACGGTTTATGCCATACATGTGACATGTCGTATACCCGGTGGTCACATCTCATATAACGACCAATTACATAACAGTTTGCAAAAAACCGCGTCGAGCCATGACATGTGTCCACCCAAACCGTTAGCTCAAATGGATAGTGGAAACCGCATGGTAAATTCGATAAAAATGGATTAGTGGTTAATTAAGTGTAGTTAAATTTTAATTAATCCAAGTTTTATTTAATTAAACATGAGTTTAATTCGGTGGCAGTTTTGACAGTACCACCAAATTCAGAGGTTTCTCCATATTTAGCGGACTTAACTGAAGTTCCTCCAGTTTTAGAGGAGATTTTCTAGGGAAAACAATTTGGGTCATAACTAGAGCAAATTTCGACCAAATTGAGCTCAGGAAAAGATGTTCCTACATAATTTTGACATTCTGAACACATTGGAACAAGTTTAAGGAGAAATAGAGATTTGTAAACAACATTTTTTTTTCGATATTGAGCTAATACAGAGGCCCAAGCCATGGAAGCTGGACCAAGGAGATGTAGCCCATGAGAGGTGAACTCCTTCATCAAAACATTGTGTTAAGTGTTCATGTTGATGGTTTGATGTTCTTTTCATTACTGTTGTTCAACACTTGTTTTTCATGCTATTTTTCTCATGAATGTTACATTAAACTTGATCAAATTTACCTATTTACATTCACAAACAACCTAAGGCAACCTATGCACAGGAAGCAATAGACAATAATTTGTTTATAAATATGTAATTGAAATTAGCACAAAAAACTAACATTCAATAACATATCAAGTTGGTATCAGAGGCATGGTTTATTTTTTTGATTGCTTGAGTTTTGTGCAAGTAGGGTTTTAATGGTTGCAAAATTGTGATGGTTACAAGGTTAAAGTTGTGGAGAGGAGAAGGGAAACTGTGGTTGCAACTCTTGAGGTAATGCCCAGAAGAAGGAGAGCCACAAGGCCACAATCTCCACCCAAAGTTCCAATTCCAGCTGCATTTGAAACACCTCAATTTTTTCCTTCAATTGAGATTGAAGAGGTACAAGCAATACTAGTTTCTGAGCCTGAATCAATAGCCATTATGTTAGGAGAAAGAGAGACTGAAGGTCTTTCTTTAGAAGAGGAAGCATTCAAGAAATATTTCTATACTTTAACTGAGATGGTTAGAGCCCTTTATGAAGAGAGGAACACTAGAATGGCTGGAGAGATTTATAAGCCTCCACATGGAGAAGGAAGCTCAGGAGATAAAAAAGATGATAAGAAGGATTCAAAGGGTAATCCTCCATCTCCACCATCTTCATCATCTTCCTCATGATCTTCATCATCCTCAACATCTCAAACAGAAACATCTTCCACTTCCACCACAAAAACTTTGCATACTCATTCCCAAACCCCAAAAGGAAAAACTCCCTTACTCAAATTGGACATTAAGTTTGAACTTCCCATGTACATAGGTGAGGTGAATTTAGAAAAGTTAGACAATTGGATTCGATAATTAGAGGTATACTATAGAATTCAGAACCTTCAAGAAGATGGCATAAAGATCTAGTTGGCTTCCTTGAGGCTAGAAGCAGCAGCATTAGTTTGGTGGGAAGAAAATACTCAAGAGGAAATGTGAATTCATGTTAAGATATCCATTTCTTGGGTTGAATTTGTTTCTGCAATTAAAATACAATTTTACCCTTTAGCTTATATGAAAAAATCCATTATGAGTTGGCAGAATTCTAGGCAGCTCAAAGGCCAAACAGTCCAAGACTATACCCAGGAGTTTAGAAAGAGGGATTTGTTGTTAGGAGTAAATTTGAATTCCTAAGATACATTGTTGAAATATATTGGGGTTTACATTCCTATTTGAAACATACTATCCTTATTTTCAATCCAAGCAATTTGATGAGGTATG